>JAUIMM010000623.1:1612500-2197791 GCA_031769625.1 Taudactylus pleione
ATCTACAAACTCTGGTGGCTAGTGGATAGGCTAGTGGATAGCAGACCTACAATCTCTGGTGGCTAGTGGCTAGCAGACCTACAATCTCTGGTGGCTAGTGGATAGCCGACCTACAATCTCTGGTGGCTAGTGGATAGCCGACCTACTATCTCTGGTGGCTAGTGGATAGCAGATCTACAAACTCTGGTGGCTAGTGGATAGCAGACCTACAATCTCTGGTGGCTAGTGGATAGACCTATAATATCTGGTGGCTAGTGGATAGCAGACCTACAATCTCTGGCGGCTAGTGGATAGCAGACCTCAAATGTGTGGGGGCTAGTGCATAGTGTAGCAGACCTCTAATCGCATCTGCACAGTGATACAGCGTCCATCATCATCATCAGTGTTTAGCAGACCAGCAAACTCCCCGCACTTCCATGATGAACTCAATGACCATCTCATGTTCGTTATTAGGAGGAAGGACCGCTGGGATCCATCAGTTACCTCCTATCTGACAGCTCCCGGAGATGATTTGTGCAGTGCGTCTGACAGAGAACTACGGTATTTCTGCAGTTTGCAATCTCTTACTATGGTACAAGGGCGTTGGGAGCTGCTAGCTGGACGTGACTGACGGCTCCAGTTCTCCTTCAGGATTATAGCATCAGGACCCGGCTTGCAGTGCACGTATACAGGCCTGTGACCATTTCCCTGATATATTGTACCCGCCAGTAAAAATAAAAATGTCCTCTCTATGATCACAATAACCACCCACTTATAATGGGGCAGATGTATGAAGCTCTGAAAGGTGATACGCTGGAGAGTGATAAAGTACCAACCAATCAGCTTGCAACTGTAGTTTTTCAAACACAGCCTGTAACATGACAGTTAGGAGCTGAGTGGCTGGTAGTTTATCACATTCTAGCGCTTAGTACATCTCCTTTATCTTTTTACATCTAAATCACTGCTTCCTTGAGCCTCAATCATATCTTTAATAAGGCATCAGGAGAAAAAGGGGGCAATGGTGTGATTTCATTTACTACTTCTGTAAATTTAAAAAGATTTTTAATAATTAAATTTTTTATTTTGTGTATATTATTATTTATTATTAGTAAATCACTGACATATTGTTACCCAGCTCTATACATTCAGGGGATTACGGCACAAACAAACATGAAAGAGAAGGTGAAGATGCCCTCTGCACCCTGGACCAGCCACCGCAGCCCCAGCACCTGTCACAGAGGAGTGAGCCAGTAGCAGGAGGCTTCCTGCTCCAGCCCATATCCCTAGAGAAGTAGGAGAGGCTGGGTCTCCAGCCCCCTCCTGTATAATAACGCATCATTATAACTAGAGATGTGCGCTGACCCTGTTGTTTTGGTTTTGGATTCATATTTGTGTTTTGATTTTGCAAAACCACCCTCAGGCATACTTGCCTAATCTCCCAAAATGACCGGAAAGCTTTCAAAAGTCGGCCACCCGGAAAAGTAGTCTAACCTCCCGTGCCGCCCGGACCCCCTGCGGTCCACCTCCATCCACTCACACCCCCCTCTGCGGCCTCCCACTTACAGAGCATAAGTGGGCGGGCCACTGTGGCAGACGACGCGATTGGCGGTAAATCGCATCATCGTAGCCCCGCCAGCAGCTATACGATGCATGTTTTCTCAGCACTGTACAGCAAGGGGTGGAGCCACAATGGCGCAATTGTGCAGCCACACATCCTGCACCATCCACTTTCCTGTTCACTACGCCCCTTTTCTACCAACCTGGCTGCCACCTCCTGGAGGAGGTGGCATGAAAAACGGTTTGTATGCCCTCAAGTGTTTTGGATCTGGGTTTTGTTTTGTTTTTTAATGAAAAAATAAAATAAAAACTTTTTCAAATCAGCTAAAATTATGTGATTTTTTGCAATCCAAAACCCAAAATTCAGATTTAAAATCCGAATTGCAAATTGCGGGAAGATCAGCACCACAAATCAGATCTGTACGGATCTCCTCAGGAGGAGATCAGAACCGCCACTCGGATCTGTATGGATCCACCAAATTCGGGTGGATTCCGGTTTCTGGAGAACCGAACCGAGCCCTTCTGCTCCACGGGAGGTTTCTGTCCTCCCTGAGCTCGCCTTATGACACCTGCGTTAATTATAACACGTCATGCCCCCTGAATTTGCCATTCGGCAAACATAGGTAAGAGTATGGCACCAGGTAAATTGCTATAACTGACCGGTGCTATGCCAAGCAGGCTCTAATCCTCGCAGCTTCTCCCATTAGCGTTTGCTAAATTTTGTGCCATCACACGCCAGCCCCTAGACAAGCACCTGCCAGTGAATCTAGGTGTAATTGGCGTCACAAGAAAAAAAAAAAAAAAAAAAACATTTACACATTTTTTTTCTCTCATTCATAAATGACCCAAAAATTCCTGGGAAATTAAAGTTTTGCGTGCAATGAAAAAGGGACAAACCTTAACTATAATGAAATTCAAATTGCAAACAAGTGAAATTGCATATTGCAGTTCCAATCTTGCCCTGATGGGGACGCTAATGTCTCATTACAGAGCAGGGTCTTGCAGGCCTCCAATTTACAGTAAATAGATTAAGCTGCGTTCTTAAGGGACGAAGTGGACATAATTATCCAGATAATTAAAGAATTATCAGGCGGACATTTTCCAGCTGCCTTGGGGGGTAAATCAGTTATGAAGATACACAGATGATTATTTTTTTTTTTGCAAATATGGATTTTTAACCTATTGTCTCTTAATCTTTTATCTCTGTAGAATTTAGTACTTAAGTAATAATCGTTAGACGCGATTGCAGAATACAATCCCTATGAAATGGTCGGGAAACTGAAATTAAATACTTATTAACCACTGTGCTTTGCAATTGCATCTTCAGCTGTACCGTTATAATGGGATTATCTCCGGCTGTAATTTCTTATTTCCCATTTGATAGGCTTTAAATAGCCGCTCATATTGTGCCAGGACGTCCCTGGCCCGGGGAGGAAATCATTAGTACACCTAACAAATCATAGACGAGATTATAATTCCACTGTATATTAAAATCTCTCTTCTCGGTGAATAAAATTCAATGTTTGAGCAGTTTCCATTATTGGTTTGGAATTTGTCAGAGTTTGGTCATTAACGAAAATGACAAATCAATCAAAAAAGTGACTTCACAGGGAACTATACTATGGGCCGTATTCAATTTGAAGCGAAAAGCCGTTTTCACGTGTTTTTGGCGAAAACTTTTCACTGATGACGTCATTTTCGCCTGTTTGGGTTTTACTCCCTATTCAATTTGGAAGACTTTTCGCCTAGGCGTAAAGTCAATGCAATGTAATAGGCGGAAAAGTTTTGCCTATGAATAACAGGCGGAAAAAAGTGCAGAATTGGGGTTTTGGGGTGCAATGTTGCAGGAACCCCCGTGCAGCCTTCAGACAGTCCCCCAAAGGTAAACTGTGTCAAAACATGTTAAAAAAACAAACAAACAAACAAACACTTAAGGACACCCAAAAAATTACTTTGAATTTGGGGTGGAGAAAAAAATGTTGGGGGACAAAGTTAAAAACTAGCGAACTAGACTCTGGGGGGTCCCCAAGTATGCCCCAAGTGTTTCTTTTTTATTGCAGGGGCTTGAGGCAGGTGGATTTTTCACAATTTTTTAAACTTAAGTTTAGCAACTTTAAAATATGCTGACCCCCATTTACAAGTACCCCAAATTTGCTGGGATAAATTATTTTCTGCCAAAAAAAACCCCTGAATACTATTCTGCACCACGTATAGAAAAACGCTATTTAGCAGCTATTGAGCCCATTTAAAAACACCAAATACCTTCAGCAAGCCAAATCGGGGGGTACCATAGCTAACCCCCATGTCAGAGCATCTTTTGGGGGGTGTCAGGCTGATTTCCCCAAATCTGACAGTACTTTCGCCTGTTCAAGTTTCGCCGGGTCCCGTTTTTCGCGTACTTCCATAGTGAATACGGGGTGTATCTGTCACGCCCGTGATACTTTTCCGCCTACAAAAGACGCGATGTAGGCGAAAACTCTGGGAGGCGGAAAAGTATCGCAGATCCGCTGTAATTGAATACGGCTCTTAATATGATAATTTTTTATAAAACATAAAAAGTTTGATGACATGATAAAGAAAAGTGGTGTTAAAACTCTCTCTATTTTGAGCGATTTCTGCGACAAGTGGACTTTTGTCCCAAAAATACAGATATTCCAGAAAGCGCCACACTAATCTGTCTTTTCCTCCATGTGATTTATGTGAACTGGGGTTACTGTGTGGCATAATGTGTGCTGATGGCACTAGAATGTGTGAATACCATACCTCCCAACTGTCCTGCTTTCGGTGGGACGGTCCTGATTTTTAAGGACTGTCCTGTTGTCTCACCCTCAGGCCACTGTGTCCTTCCCGCAGGAAGGAAAAGGCGCGAGAGAGCACCGTCGCGCCTGCTCTGCATGCAGGATATTGCATCTGTTCACAGAGCGGGGAGAGCTTGGTACCTCCGGAAGTGGGTATGCCCCCCAAAGTGATGAAAACAGGGGCGTGCCATGAGACCATCCCCTTCTCACGAAACAACATATTTGCAATGGAGTGAGCATGCCCTTGTTGGGCTTACATTACAAGGGCACAATCCCACCACATTGCGCTCTTCCTAGCGCAGGCAGGAGTAAGTGATTTAGGGGTCTATTTACTAAGCCTTGGATGGAGATAATGTACCAACCAATCAGTTCCTAACTGTCATTTTTCAAACAGCCTGTGACATGGCAGTTAGGAGCCGATTGGCGGGTACTTTGTCTCTGTTCACTTCATCGCCATCCACGGCTTAGTAAAGAAACCCCAGAATAACGTATGGACTGATCTCTTTCCTCGCTGTTATTTGCATGTTATGATTGTTGTCTAAGCTGACATGACACCATTACACTTCAGTCATGAGAGACTGATACTGCGGATAAGTACCGGCTATCATGTGTGCCGCCCTTAGTGATGAGTGCTTTACTGACGTACAATGGAAATCTCTGGAGTTCCCTCAGAAATGAGCTTCCAGTTATGTTATCTGTCTGTCAGCACAAGTCTGTGATACACAGCAGCCGGCAGCTCAGAGCAGAGCCCTTCAATAATAAACAATAATTACTGAGATCAATGATAGCTGTGTCATGAATCCTGGCAGCTACCTACTATAGTATCACCCTCCTGGCGAGGAGACCACTGCAATGCTAGAACTGTGACCTAGGGACGGTCCAAAGCCAGCCCAAATAATACTTGTACATACACAGGATTCTCCTCATATACCCAATACCCTGACCTGGTGCAGAGCATAGTCTCAGTACCCAGACATGGTGCAGAGCATAGTCTCAGTACCCTCACCTGGTGCAGAGCATAGTCTCAGTACCCAGACATGGTGCAGGGCATATTCCATTTCCTACCAGTAGTCTGGCCTGATGCAGAGCAGGATTCCAGCAGTCTGAAATGGTGCAGAGCATGCTTCCAGTAGTCTCCCCTGGTGCAGAGCATGCTTCCAGTAGTCTCACCCTGGTGCAGAGCATACTCCCCAGTAGTCTCACCCTGGTGCAGAGCATACTCCCCAGTAGTCTCACCCTGGTGCAGAGCATACTCCCCAGTAGTCTCACCCTGGTGCAGAGCATACTCCCCAGTAGTCTCACCCTGGTGCAGAGCATACTCCCCAGTAGTCTCACCCTGGTGCAGAGCATACTCCCCAGTAGTCTCACCCTGGTGCAGAGCATACTCCCCAGTAGTCTCACCCTGGTGCAGAGCATACTCCCCAGTAGTCTCACCCTGGTGCAGAGCATACTCCCCAGTAGTCTCACCCTGGTGCAGAGCATACTCCCCAGTAGTCTCACCCTGGTGCAGAGCATACTCCCCAGTAGTCTCACCCTGGTGCAGAGCATACTCCCCAGTAGTCTCACCCTGGTGCAGAGCATACTCCCCAGTAGTCTCACCCTGGTGCAGAGCATACTCCCCAGTAGTCTCACCCTGGTGCAGAGCATACTCCCCAGTAGTCTCACCCTGGTGCAGAGCATACTCCCCAGTAGTCTCACCCTGGTGCAGAGCATACTCCCCAGTAGTCTCACCCTGGTGCAGAGCATACTCCCCAGTAGTCTCACCCTGGTGCAGAGCATACTCCCCAGTAGTCTCACCCTGGTGCAGAGCATACTCCCCAGTAGTCTCACCCTGGTGCAGAGCATACTCCCCAGTAGTCTCACCCTGGTGCAGAGCATACTCCCCAGTAGTCTCACCCTGGTGCAGAGCATACTCCCCAGTAGTCTCACCCTGGTGCAGAGCATACTCCCCAGTAGTCTCACCCTGGTGCAGAGCATACTCCCCAGTAGTCTCACCCTGGTGCAGAGCATACTCCCCAGTAGTCTCACCCTGGTGCAGAGCATACTCCCCAGTAGTCTCACCCTGGTGCAGAGCATACTCCCCAGTAGTCTCACCCTGGTGCAGAGCATACTCCCCAGTAGTCTCACCCTGGTGCAGAGCATACTCCCCAGTAGTCTCACCCTGGTGCAGAGCATACTCCCCAGTAGTCTCACCCTGGTGCAGAGCATACTCCCCAGTAGTCTCACCCTGGTGCAGAGCATACTCCCCAGTAGTCTCACCCTGGTGCAGAGCATACTCCCCAGTAGTCTCACCCTGGTGCAGAGCATACTCCCCAGTAGTCTCACCCTGGTGCAGAGCATACTCCCCAGTAGTCTCACCCTGGTGCAGAGCATACTCCCCAGTAGTCTCACCCTGGTGCAGAGCATACTCCCCAGTAGTCTCACCCTGGTGCAGAGCATACTCCCCAGTAGTCTCACCCTGGTGCAGAGCATACTCCCCAGTAGTCTCACCCTGGTGCAGAGCATACTCCCCAGTAGTCTCACCCTGGTGCAGAGCATACTCCCCAGTAGTCTCACCCTGGTGCAGAGCATACTCCCCAGTAGTCTCACCCTGGTGCAGAGCATACTCCCCAGTAGTCTCACCCTGGTGCAGAGCATACTCCCCAGTAGTCTCACCCTGGTGCAGAGCATACTCCCCAGTAGTCTCACCCTGGTGCAGAGCATACTCCCCAGTAGTCTCACCCTGGTGCAGAGCATACTCCCCAGTAGTCTCACCCTGGTGCAGAGCATACTCCCCAGTAGTCTCACCCTGGTGCAGAGCATACTCCCCAGTAGTCTCACCCTGGTGCAGAGCATACTCCCCAGTAGTCTCACCCTGGTGCAGAGCATACTCCCCAGTAGTCTCACCCTGGTGCAGAGCATACTCCCCAGTAGTCTCACCCTGGTGCAGAGCATACTCCCCAGTAGTCTCACCCTGGTGCAGAGCATACTCCCCAGTAGTCTCACCCTGGTGCAGAGCATACTCCCCAGTAGTCTCACCCTGGTGCAGAGCATACTCCCCAGTAGTCTCACCCTGGTGCAGAGCATACTCCCCAGTAGTCTCACCCTGGTGCAGAGCATACTCCCCAGTAGTCTCACCCTGGTGCAGAGCATACTCCCCAGTAGTCTCACCCTGGTGCAGAGCATACTCCCCAGTAGTCTCACCCTGGTGCAGAGCATACTCCCCAGTAGTCTCACCCTGGTGCAGAGCATACTCCCCAGTAGTCTCACCCTGGTGCAGAGCATACTCCCCAGTAGTCTCACCCTGGTGCAGAGCATACTCCCCAGTAGTCTCACCCTGGTGCAGAGCATACTCCCCAGTAGTCTCACCCTGGTGCAGAGCATACTCCCCAGTAGTCTCACCCTGGTGCAGAGCATACTCCCCAGTAGTCTCACCCTGGTGCAGAGCATACTCCCCAGTAGTCTCACCCTGGTGCAGAGCATACTCCCCAGTAGTCTCACCCTGGTGCAGAGCATACTCCCCAGTAGTCTCACCCTGGTGCAGAGCATACTCCCCAGTAGTCTCACCCTGGTGCAGAGCATACTCCCCAGTAGTCTCACCCTGGTGCAGAGCATACTCCCCAGTAGTCTCACCCTGGTGCAGAGCATACTCCCCAGTAGTCTCACCCTGGTGCAGAGCATACTCCCCAGTAGTCTCACCCTGGTGCAGAGCATACTCCCCAGTAGTCTCACCCTGGTGCAGAGCATACTCCCCAGTAGTCTCACCCTGGTGCAGAGCATACTCCCCAGTAGTCTCACCCTGGTGCAGAGCATACTCCCCAGTAGTCTCACCCTGGTGCAGAGCATACTCCCCAGTAGTCTCACCCTGGTGCAGAGCATACTCCCCAGTAGTCTCACCCTGGTGCAGAGCATACTCCCCAGTAGTCTCACCCTGGTGCAGAGCATACTCCCCAGTAGTCTCACCCTGGTGCAGAGCATACTCCCCAGTAGTCTCACCCTGGTGCAGAGCATACTCCCCAGTAGTCTCACCCTGGTGCAGAGCATACTCCCCAGTAGTCTCACCCTGGTGCAGAGCATACTCCCCAGTAGTCTCACCCTGGTGCAGAGCATACTCCCCAGTAGTCTCACCCTGGTGCAGAGCATACTCCCCAGTAGTCTCACCCTGGTGCAGAGCATACTCCCCAGTAGTCTCACCCTGGTGCAGAGCATACTCCCCAGTAGTCTCACCCTGGTGCAGAGCATACTCCCCAGTAGTCTCACCCTGGTGCAGAGCATACTCCCCAGTAGTCTCACCCTGGTGCAGAGCATACTCCCCAGTAGTCTCACCCTGGTGCAGAGCATACTCCCCAGTAGTCTCACCCTGGTGCAGAGCATACTCCCCAGTAGTCTCACCCTGGTGCAGAGCATACTCCCCAGTAGTCTCACCCTGGTGCAGAGCATACTCCCCAGTAGTCTCACCCTGGTGCAGAGCATACTCCCCAGTAGTCTCACCCTGGTGCAGAGCATACTCCCCAGTAGTCTCACCCTGGTGCAGAGCATACTCCCCAGTAGTCTCACCCTGGTGCAGAGCATACTCCCCAGTAGTCTCACCCTGGTGCAGAGCATACTCCCCAGTAGTCTCACCCTGGTGCAGAGCATACTCCCCAGTAGTCTCACCCTGGTGCAGAGCATACTCCCCAGTAGTCTCACCCTGGTGCAGAGCATACTCCCCAGTAGTCTCACCCTGGTGCAGAGCATACTCCCCAGTAGTCTCACCCTGGTGCAGAGCATACTCCCCAGTAGTCTCACCCTGGTGCAGAGCATACTCCCCAGTAGTCTCACCCTGGTGCAGAGCATACTCCCCAGTAGTCTCACCCTGGTGCAGAGCATACTCCCCAGTAGTCTCACCCTGGTGCAGAGCATACTCCCCAGTAGTCTCACCCTGGTGCAGAGCATACTCCCCAGTAGTCTCACCCTGGTGCAGAGCATACTCCCCAGTAGTCTCACCCTGGTGCAGAGCATACTCCCCAGTAGTCTCACCCTGATGCAGAGCATACTCCCCAGTAGTCTCACCCTGGTGCAGAGCATACTCCCCAGTAGTCTCACCCTGATGCAGAGCATATTCCCAGCAGAGCAGGCCTCCAGAATACTACTGTAACTGAATAAACTGCGCTTGTTTTCCAGTGTTTCCTTTGAAGCTGACCTTCTGTAGATGTGTACGCGCTGCATCAGGGTCAGCGATTCCGAGTAACAGCACAACTTTGTCAAACATTAGCCGTTTCCTCTTATTATGGCACAAATTCAGGTTTAGAGATAAAATGTGACCGTGTGGTGTTAGTTGTGTCTGCCTCATTAGCTGGTACACATGAGGCACTGTTAGTAAATATGACTTCATTACTTAATAGCTTATTATGTGGACAGCTTAGTGACCAGGGGATTATCACGCCTCATGGTCAGGTTCAGTGTTGTGGAAATTTGGCAGCTTCGCTGGGAAAACATTTCCTATGTGCCAGTGAGAGACCGGTCCCCGAAACCTGCACCTTATCTCCAAGCTGTGTACACCTGGCAGCCATGGCCAGTCTACCATAGGTTGCCTAAGGCGCCATAATGTTACGGGGCTCGTCGACTGCGATGAAGCACTATTTACCAAAGCTTAGATTTTTTTTATCCGGGCTCCGTTAGGCCATTGTAACCTATGGGCCTGATTCAGCAAGGATCGCAAGTGCCAAAACGCACACACCCGGCCGATTGTCGCCATCTGCGCATGCATCACAGTGCGCTAACGCCAACCAGCCAGTGTGATCGGAACTGCGATCGCAGTGACTACACAGACCCATTGCAGAGTGATTGACAAGAAGTACCGTTTTTGACGGGAGGGTGGTCATAGAAACGCAGGCGTGCCAGTGCGTTTATACGCTGTTACAGGGGCGTGCAGAAATTAGCCACAGCGTCGATCTATGCAGCCTGAGCTCTAACTGCGTACAGGAAGTTTAGCCATTTCTGGGTAAGGTCTGACCTGCCTTAATTGTGCGTGAGGCTCCGGTGGTACTTGATGGTACCGATGTTTTACGCAGACTTGAAAGGTATTACGGATGTGAGTAAAGGGAAGTGGGCGCCTTTACGTTGTGCTGTGGCGGCACGGCGATCGCAGTCATTTACATAATTTCGCAGCAGAACTGTGTACACGCTTGTTGCCATGATTGCATCACCTTTCCTTGCTGAATCAGGCCCTATATCCGAGCATATGTAGCTGTTCACTTGGGTCCAAACCGAGAATGAAATAGATTGCGTAAGCGATCACTGACTTTTTACCCTTCGTTTCTGTGGATTATTTTCACCAAGTCACCGCTATGTGCGTCAGTAAAGACCAGGGCCGGCTCCAGGGGGTCAGAGCACCCTGTGCCAGCTCTGTTAACTGCGTCCTTTAGTGCCGCGAGTGACCGAAAATGGGGGCGTGGCCTAATTCCATAGGCCCACAATGTGACATTATTTGGAGGCGTGCCGTGCAGGCACACCTCCAAATGACATCAGGCTGGGGGAGAGCCCGGCACTCTGTCACTAGCTGGGCTTCCCCCAGCCATCTTCAGGCACTGAATGGATGCCACGCACATGCGTGCAACATCCATTCAGCTACTCCAGGAGCCGGCACCGCCCGCGGGCCACTTCGGCCCACGGGTGGAACAGCGGTACAGTAATGTCCCGCTGAAATCGGAATCTTGGGGAGGGGTGCGCCCTCTATGGCTTGGCGCCTCTGTTCGACCGCACTAGTCGAACACCCCTAGAGCCGACCCCGGTAAAGACTGTTACTTTACTGGGGGTTGGGGGGGTTATGTAAATAGCTTAATATATTAATACGAGACTAAGGGCCTGATTCAGCAAGGATCAAAATTGCAAAGCTGCATGCAAGCTATAGATCTATGATATAAGCACGCAGGCTATAGATATATGCACACAGGCTATAGATATATGATATTTGCATGCAGGCTATAGATGTATGCACGCAGGCTATAGATATTTGCATGCTGGCAGCTTTGCAATTGCGATCCTTGCAATAATGCAAATGCAGCAGAAGGTGCATGACACCCCTGCTGCCTTTGCGATCCCAGCACCGCAATGGAGGTCGCAGGCTGGGATTACCATCGCGACCATCGGTGGTCGATGGTCACAATGGTGGATGGCGCCAGGCGGCCAGACAGCCGAGTAAGCCTCAGCTTACTCAGGCTGGCCAGTTTGCGAGCCCAGAAGACTGCGTATGGCAGAGGCATTCAAGGGCTTGCGTGAGATTGAGCAGGACCCATTCTGCACACTCACAGATGGGGTCCTGTGCATGCGCAGATTCCCGATAATCTGGAATCTGCATTCAGTAGTGCACTTGCGTGAATCAGGCCCTAAGCAGCGTGTTACATATCGGTCACTCTCATATTTCTACACATATTCCCTGAATGTGACTTTATAGATGTAGCCCTGCACGTGCACCCCTGCAGCTTTGACCAAAGACATGATTTTATTTTTTTGGATTCCGTGGTTCCAACAAAGAGTTTATAGCATCTGGGCAAAGTTTTATTTTTTTGCAGCCACTGTTGCGTGTATACAATTTACAGAGCTGAGCAGCCCACGGACCAGCCCTCAGGGATGGCTCACAGGGCATGTTCTCCAGGTCTCCTCACAGAGCATCAAGATAAATAATTAGCTCCATATGTGAATCTTTTATGAGTCATTCAGTAATGACTACACTTGTGCTCCACCTAGAAGATATTGAAAACATGAACAGTTTGCGGTCCCTGAGGACTGGGTTGGAGAAACATTACAGTATTAGAAGCCCTGATTATTTCTTACACGTGTTTATGAAACACTTTTTGATTGGAAGTAGAAATAAACACCAGTGTGATTATCCAATCCCAAGTCTCGGTGGTCCCTTCATATTACGGTCTGACACGGATTGCGACAGCTAATATAACACCTGTGATAATAAGCCTCTTCCCCACACTCAGTGCTGCTAATGTTATGTTATGTCTGAAGTTCCATGGTTACAAACGTGGGATCTGGTCAGGTACAAGGTTTCTCAGTACCCTAGGCAAAACTTCAGAGCTTCCTGACCCAGCCTAACCTTAGGCATCCTCAGCATATCAACATTTCATGCGACAGCTCCAATGTCAACATTGCGAACATATCAACATTCTGAGGATATCAACATTTTGCCTGTCGACAGTTTGAACCAGGTCGACATTCTAACCGGATACCCCTAATGTTTTGGTGTAAAAAGCAGAGCTATATGGGATTCCTATAGTGCAGTGATCCCCCATAAGATCAATGAATCCCCTGGGAATTCTACAAAGTGCAACAGTGTGTGCTGGGGAAATAACCAGCATATAGTGTGTGCTGGGGAAATAACCAGCATATAGTGTGTGCTGGGGAAATAACCAGCATATAGTGTGTGCTGGGGAAATAACCAGCATATAGTGTGTGCTGGGGAAATAACCAGCATATAGTGTGTGCTGGGGAAATAACCAGCATATAGTGTGTGCTGGGGAAATAACCAGCATATAGTGTGTGATGGGGAAATAACCAGCATATAGTGTGTGATGGGGAAATAACCAGCATATAGTGTGTGTTGGGGAAATAACCAGCATATAGTGTGTGATGGGGAAATAACCAGCATATAGTGTGTGCTGGGGAAATAACCAGCATATAGTGTGTGATGGGGAAATAACCAGCATATAGTGTGTGATGGGGAAATAACCAGCATATAGTGTGTGATGGGGAAATAACCAGCATATAGTGTGTGATGGGGAAATAACCAGCATATAGTGTGTGTTGGGGAAATAACCAGCATATAGTGTGTGCTGGGGAAATAACCAGCATATAGTGTGTGATGGGGAAATAACCAGCATATAGTGTGTGATGGGGAAATAACCAGCATATAGTGTGTGATGGGGAAATAACCAGCATATAGTGTGTGTTGGGGAAATAACCAGCATATAGTGTGTGTTGGGGAAATAACCAGCATACAGTGTGTGATGGGGAAATAACCAGCATATAGTGTGTGTTGGGGAAATAACCAGCATACAGTGTGTGATGGGGAAATAACCAGCATACAGTGTACCTGTTTCAGGATAATATGATAGATGCGCAGCTTCTCATAGTATCAGGGAACAATGTAAGAGACACATCATAAGAAACTGTCTATCTTAATAAACCTCCTTTGCCTCCACCAGTCTCTGCCTCTGTAACACAATGACCCACCTGCTGCTGGAGCTGGGAGTCTGTGCAATGATTACGGCTGTCACTGGCCGGGCGGAATCTTTGTATAGAGCACTGCTGAGCAGCACCGCGCACACCAGGGCCGGATTAAGCCTTTGGGGGGCATGGGATCCTTAGAGAGAGGGGCCTTCCCCACCTTGTCAGCACGCTCCCCTGGCCGTGCACTCCTCCTCCCGCACCTCCATGGGGCAAAAGCCCAGGTCCTACCTGCACTCTCACAGCGGGGGCAGACCTGCTACACAAATTATATATATATATAATACACACAGACCCTCCAACATGACCCATTCCATTAGGTACACAATGCTCTGCTCCTGGACTTCCCACCTAATGTATGATTGCAGCCACCTGTGGTGAAACACCTGTCTCATCAGTTACCTAGTTCAGCACAGGTGACAGCAATCATACATTAGGTGGGAAGTGCAGAAGCAGAGGGTTTTGTACCTAATGGAATGGGTCATGTTGGAGGGTAGGTATATACATGCATACATATATATTATACAGCAGCAGCTCCTGCCCTCTTACCTCAAGGGTGCTGCCGCTGCTGCAGTGCTGCTACTCTAGCCGTGGCGCAATGAATCTGGCAGGCGCCGGGACCAGCGCATAACCTCAGCTTCTGGGGACTGCATTGTGAAGCCCTGAGAAACCCTGTAGGGCTGCCCGGTAGGCAGAGCAGCGGCTTCCAATGGAAGCCGCTCTCTGCTAATCACAGCCCGGACTGGCAGTCCCAGGGGGAGGACTGTCCTGTGCATGACTGGCAGGTGAGCCTTCCAATGGGAAGCCACCTCCAGTCACAGTGTAGCCAGAGGAGGAATTTAACGGGGGTGCTGCAGCCTGTAGGTAAAATCCGCCACTGATCGCAGCCCCGATCAGCCAGTCTGTCACTGGTCAGTCCCATGATGCTGAGCACCAGAGGGGTCAGAGAGGAGCATGTGATCAGCTCCTCCAATCGGTGCTCAGCCCCGCTGAGCCCTGATGCATCTTGCCCTGATGGGATACCCTGACTCCTCTCAGCTCTGGTCTGTAGTGTAGTGTGATGGAGAGCTGCATGGACGGTCTCCCCCTGCTGTGCCAGTGTGCAGGCAGCGTAGCATCTACTGCACCCTCCTCTCCCCTTATTATTGTTTAATTAATAAAAGGCAGTGGGCGACTGGCGGGGGGGCCCTGGTAAATGGGGGCCCGGGGGTACTCGCACCCTGTGTACCCCCCTTAATCCAGCCCTGTCTCACACTGACATTGCGGGCAGGCAGCTCCTCACATCTCTGGCCACGTTTGGAGCTCATGCTCTAGATCAGGGGTCTTCAAACTTGGCCCTCCAGCTGCTGTGGAACTACACATCCCAGCATGCACTGCCACCTTTTTTATATAACAGCATGCTAAAACTATGTGCAGTGCATGCTGGGATGTGTAGTTCCACAGCATCTGGAGGGCCAAGTTTGAAGACCCCTGCTCTAGATGATCTGCCCGGCCTGCCCCCTGCACATCACTAAACAAGAGGCGGGCTACTCCGGCGGCTGGGGAGCGTGGGGCGGGGGCTGCATCACCACACGAGACTGTGTCAGACTATCAGTGCTGTTGTGACCGCTCACCAGACAGCACAGTGCAAAAGAGCGGGTATAGGGGCGGACGGGGATAGTAAGACCTGCGGCCATCGCTAGGGCCGTCTGAATGGAGGATGTCTCTTTCAGACATCCTTCATTTTTTTCTCAGCGCCAGCATGGCGCCCCCTCAGGTCCCGGCCCCCTTAGGCAGCTGCCTAATGGAAGCGCCGGCAATGGGGGGAATGTACTAAACACAAAAATGCGGTAAAACCCCTGAAAATCCCATTTTCTGGGGTTTTACTGCATACACCATATGTACAAAGCACTAGAAAGCGATGCATCCCAGAGCTTCATCCCAGTGGGTACCGCCATCTTCAGCCTATGGGATTCTTTTCGGGACGCTCTTCCTTAGAGGGATCCAATCGGATCCCTCCCATCACCCGCCCACGGTCTTCTGCGCATGCGCAAGAGGGCGCCAGAGGGACTTCAGGGTATTAAACTGTCGGGGGCACAGCAAAGGATAGCTCTTATCGGGAGAGCTGTCCTCTGCGATGTACACCGTATTTCTAGGTACATACCACGGTAATCAGCCGGGTTATGTACCCGAAGAGAGGCTGGATGTACCGCATTGCGGATACGATGCTTAGTACATCCCGCCCTTATGCTCCTAGGGGTTTATTTATTAATAGGACCCTTTCTATGTCATTAAGGTGTTTTATTTATCACCACAAAATTATTTATTGACGCAAAGAATTGACAACAATATTGGTGAGGCAGCTGAATGATACTCGGTTCACATGGCCTGGGGCGGCAAGGGTAACGGTTAACTTATTACTACACCAGGACCCTAGGGTAGGGTCTCCCTTGTCGTAAGCCCCGGAGAGCTTCTGGCTCTGTCAGAGCCGGAAGCTCTCCACTGACATCACTAGTGATGTCAGTGGGGCCTCCCCCAAACGGTAGGCGTTCCCATGGGAACGCCTCCGTTTGGGCTGCCACCCCCCCGGCCCGCCTTCCAAACGGGGCGAGCTGTCAATCAACATCGACAGCTCGCCCCCTTTGGATCGAGACCCGCTACGACCAGCGCTGTCGGTCGTAGCGGGTCTCACGCATGCGCACGATGGAGCCGGCTCCGTCGTGCGCATGCTCTGTGGGGGGCCATCGACCCGGTCCGAGCGCATCGGCGCTAACGACCGGGTCTGAATGACCCCCACAGTTCCACATGTAATAAAAAAAAAAAGTTTAAAAGTCGATAAAAATTATTGAAATATTTGAAAACATTTTCACATATAAAATGTGCTAATTTACTTGTTAAACAGGTTTCCAGCGAAAGGCGACACACCTATCCGTAGAAAGGGTCTTTCATTAGCAACACCCGTTGACGCTGGCGAGAGGGCTATTCGTCCCACGTCACGAACCGAAATTTTGAACTAGTGACTTTTTTGTATGAAAATATACAGTAAGAAATATTTCCACAATCCACCCAAACCAAAAAAAAAAAAATCTAATGACACATTAATGGAATTTGTACACTAATGACAGCAGCCAAGTTGCACAGACTGTTCCAGCCCAGGGACTGAGCAGAAAGGCGGTTAGCGGGTCACCGACACAGCTGTGCGGACAACGTAAATAAATCCCCTGCAACAGACTTGGCACCGTAGTAAAATAACAGAGCGTTTAATACGAGCAGAGCCAGTGGGGCAGTGTGCGTTGCTGTCATTAGTATTTGGTTATTTACCTAAGATGGAAGAGGAGACAGAGGTATGCTGAGCTAATGGCTTGGCACGAAATTTGATATTATTGTACTTTGCACCATGTTGATCTTTAAAGTGTGACAGGGTAATGAAAGCAATATTAGTGCCAATAAAATATTATATAGAGTGGACCTGTCACCTGCAGTACACAGAGATTAGGCAGCCACCTCTGGGCTAAAGCAATGCCTATGAGTCTGCAGCCTATCAATTCACAATACCTTGTGGTATTTTTCTTTTGCGCAAGAAGAAAGTTCCACAGGGTTACTGCATTTCCCTAAGAGTTAGAGAGTGATAGTCTATGTTCTAAGCCTTGGATGGAGATAAAGTACCAGCCAACCAGCTCCTAACTATCATTTTTCAATCACGGCCTGTCACATGGCAGTTAGGAGCTGATTGGCTGGTACTTTATCACTCTCCACTTTATCTCTCTTCAAGGCTTAGTACATAGACCCATTGTGCTGGACTGAGTCAACCCCATTAAGTCGGCGAGTCATTCGTATAAAGACGCAGTGACACATTTTCATGAATATTGGGGGGAGCATGTACATAACAGCAGCTTGAATTGTATAGCACCATATCCATGTTTGCATCCAGGTTATGGCGCATACGTCTCATTGTGGTCAGTTTCCGCTGTGTACACTGTCATGTTTTACTCCTGGTTTTTCAAACTAATACACCTTTTACACCAGAGCTAAAACCCGGGTTACTGCAGGGATAACCCGGGTAGCTCCTTGGTGTAAAAGGGGACAGGGTTGGATCGCCGGGTCGAGTGACCCGGCAATCCAACCCAGGTAACTTGCAGGGTTTAACACGAGAATGACTTGTGAAACCCTGCAGTGTAAACGATGTGATCCGGGTCACGGTGACCTGGATTGTGCCGAATGCCTGCCAATTGGCCGGCTTCAGTGGCACTTGGAGATGACATCATCTCCAAGCATCCACTTCAACGCCGGAAAAGCCGGGTCTCTGCAGATCCGGCTCCGGTGTGAACGGCGCAGGCTCGGGAATATCCTGGGTCGGCTCCGTGGAAATTCTGAGGCTGATCAGGTTTGGAACCCTGTCAGACCCGGAATTTCGGTATAAAAGCTGTATTACTTTCCAGTCCCAGCAGAATCCATTCATTGCCAAAGTACATACCAGTTATTTCATTCAACTCAGGTTATTGCAATTGGAAAGTCAGTAGAGCAGCAAGACATTATCACACGGCTGTAATATGGCAGAACAATGTATCAAATACAGACATCCATAATATATGTGCGTTTGTACCTTTTGGTCCATTCGCTACAAAATACCAAAACAGCAAAAGTGTGAATATGAGACAAAACATAGAATCCTTCCGACAGTCACACTAGTCTGCATTACGTGTGTGAGAGTTACGGAACCAGCCGACACATGTTTTATAACTTATCTCATATACATGTTTTATAACTTATCTCATATACTACTATAAGCGTGGTTGTATGTGACTGGTACAGCTGGTGCTATGGTCTGGCCTGTAGATTATACAGACACTCCAGTCCACAATAGTCCTTCACTGTTTTGCTTTTTAAGATGTTCCTCAGCAGATCCATATTATTTATTTGCATATTATTTTTCATCATATATCGTTGTCACCAAAGGTGGCGTGCATTATAATATATACTATAGAGCCCCATCCGTGGTACAGATTTACTTAGTAAACATGGTTCTGCAACCAGTTTCTGCATACAATAAGATATATGTATACAGCTCCAGCCTGGGCAGACAGTGAAATTGAGCCTCGAGATTTTCATCTGGAACCAATTTCTTGGTAATAACTGGCAGGGAGCACCAGCTAACTCCATCCTGCCCCTTCCTCGCAGCGCCACAACGCTGTTTATCCGGATTACTGGGAATTTCTACAGGACTGGTATAGGTTCACCGTCAGCAGCTAATGTGTGTTGTAGACTTCAACCCCAGTCCCTGACTAACTTCATGTGACATTATTTTGTTGCTAACCAGCCACTTGTTATATGAAGCATTCATGTACTCGCAGACAAAGGTTACTTTCAACTGAAACCTTTTACATGGCCTGTAAGACATATTGCAAAGTCGCCAACTTATTGCAGATACACCAGGAGATTGGGGCAGTTACAGCATGTGCCATGGGTGGTGTCTTATCTGGAAATTGCAGATTAATATTAACCCATTTATATCCAGGAGGCACAGATATATTTTCGAATCAGCTTAGATGCATATGTGTTCTGCGGCCTCTGGCAACACTATAACTCTGAACATCTTTGGAAGAAAATACTAAGGGCTGTAGTAGGCAACACTCATATAGCCTAATCTTGTTTTACAGTGTCTGAGCAGTCTGTGAATGCTATTTATGTTGCCTGAGGTTCTGCTTATTAGAGCAGTCTGCATCCTGATTTAAGCACCAGAGTCCATTGATAACAGAGGTTTGCAGACTGGGTGCGGTGACCTGCTGTGCGCTGGAGCACGCCCTGTAAAAGCAGAGCCTGCGCCAAATCCAGTTTGTCTACATATTTACCAGTTTTGTGGTTAATGAAAATTAAAGGGATGGATACCCAGGAGTTATTAGCACGCCTGTTACAACAAGCGGAATGATGAATACGGTGTGGAAACTCAGCTTCCTATGATTACTAATGTGCAAAACTAACAAATAGCAGTAATCCATAACAGCCAATCAGGTGTTTGATTTCATTGTCTTGACTAGGTAGGCCTCACATAATTTCTGATTGGTTGCTAAGGGTAACAGCATATTTGCACATCGTTAGGGAATAACAGCCAATGGTTGGATATTTGTAGCTACATGTAGTGTTGTGCAACCAACAAGATGTTTGATTGTGCCATTTAAATCTAACCAAACAGCTTTATGAAAACATGCCAATAGCAAAGCTGTCATGTGACCTGCTGCAGCCAACCAGGCATGTGCTTTCATTTTCTAAGCAGTGTGCTAGGAAAATGGCTGCTAGAATTTGGTTGCTATGGGTTACAGAGCTTTTTTTTTTTTTTACTGAGAATCAGTTTACAGAAGTCTCCCAGTGGGTGCACTGCACTCACTGACAGCAGCTGGGTACAAATTATACCATAGTTGCCATATGTCCCAAATTTCCAGAGACAGTCCCAGGTTTTAAACATATGCGCCTGGGCACCCCAGTCTTTCCAGTCTGACAAACTAGACAGAATTTGTCTTTCCCTATAAGGAGTACTGGATCATCCTCCTTATTAATGAATAGGATATTTAAAAACTAAAATTATGTAGCCATATTTAGTGAACATAGCATGACGCTGCTGCTTCTAGACGTAGACACCAGAGCCAGCGCTATAATTGACCAAACCTAGGTGGTTGCCTAGGGTGACAGAAGTCTGGTGCTTGGCTGTGACATAACAAAGCCTCCCAATCCCAATGTAACACTTATAACATGGAGGAGCGTCACCTGTTGGAAGCTGCTGACCGCTTCTCCTTCCTGTCAGCGACTGGTGCGGGCATAAAGCTTAGTGAAATTATGTCAATAATGGAAGGGGAGATGTATCAAACCTTTGAAGGGGAGATGTATCAGGCCTTGGAGAGAGATAACGTGGTGGAGTAGATGATAGCTATAATCTGAGTGGTGGCTATGAGCAACTTCTAAACTTTGGAGCTCATTCAGTGCCGCTAGCTGCTGGCGGCCGCTCGCTCTGAATGTGGACGTGGTTTTTTTTTTTTTTAGGTCTCTGGCCGCTCGCAAAGCTGTGGGTGATTATCGCGATGGTCTCCAGCGAGCGGGCTGGAGACCATCGCGATAATCGCGACCATCGACCTTTCGATGAGACCCTGGGGTAGGGTCTAGCCGCCACAAGGCCAAGTGGACTTCCTGCTCTAATAGAGCAGGAAGTCCACTACTGACATCAATAGTGATGTCAGTTGGACCGCCCAACAAATGCCAGGCGTTCCTAAGGGCAGCCACCCCCCCTACCCGCCCACAAGACGGGGCGAGCTGCCAATCAACATCGTCAGCTGCCCCGTCTTGTTGAGAGCCCCGTAGCGACTGAACTTCAGGCGTTCAGCGGGGCTCGCGCACACGCACACCGGACCCAGCGCATGCGCAGTGCGCAAACATCGGGGCGATTGCGAGCGGCCTTGAATCAGCTCCTTTATCTCTCTCAAAGGTTTGATTCATCTCCCCTCCAATGATTTAGATGCCCTCCAGGGAAAACTAGTCAGGGACTACTTTGGCCAATGGTAGCACCAGCAGCGGTTAGAATTAGAAGTTTGCAATAAGCACCCCCCCCAGCTGTTGTAGAACTACATATCCCAGCATGCCCTGCCACTATTTTGCTATTTGGTCATGCTAAAACTGTTGCAAGGCATGCTGGGATTTGTAGTTCAACAACAGCTAGAGGGTCGCTTATGGCACACCGCTAGCTGGTACTGCACAATGTGATACTGATAATAGACAGTACCACGCATCACTGGTGCTTGCCAGAGACATCTCTGCAGACACATCTGTAGTTATACCTCACTCCAGGGGTCATGTAGTCCTAATAGTGGTTATATAGCAAATACACACGTCTGCTCAGAGGGTCTCATCACAACAGTGTATCATTTGTTCTGCAAAGAGTGTTTAAGTTATTTTATTTTAAATTATAATTGGTTTTAGGAAAATCAACTTTCTTAGTAATGCACAATGAGCAATGTTGTACTCTGGCTGCAGGCACTCTGGGACTTGTAGTTCCACACCAGCTGGAAGAGCCACAGTCTGTCTAAGTTTTCTTTTAAGTGGCAGGGCTTGCTGGAACCTGTAGTTCCGCAACAGCTGGAGGAGGCACAGACTGCCTAAATTTGCTCTAGAACAGTTTATCGCAAAGCATACTGGGATTTGTAGTTCCACAACAGCTGGAGAGCCACAGTTTGAATAAGTCTGCTTTCAAGTGGCAGGGCTTGCTGGAACTTCTAGTCCCAGAATAGCTGAAGGAGGCAAAGTTTGCCTAAATCTGCTTTAGAACAGTTAATGGCAGAGCATACTGGGACTTGTAGTTCCACAACTGTTGGAGGAGCCACAGTTTGTCTAAAGTTGCTTTAGAATAGTTATAGCGGAGCATGCTGGAATTTGTAGTTTCACAACAGCTATTGAGACACTTATTGTCTACCCATTGTATTATAGTTATGTTTGGTATATATAATTAATATGCAGAGAAAACAAACAGCAATTTCCCAGCAGACATATATATAAATGTACAGTATCTGGGTATATCCCTAGTGTGAGAACACACTCACCCTCTGCATCCCAGCGCTGAGCTCCATCTCCCGTCCTCCCACCTTGTACAGCTCTTCTGTGTGAGCTACAGCAGGACAGACTGATCCAGGCAACTTTATCACTGAGCTGAAACTCCTCAGAAAACTCCGCCAGCCAATCCGCGGCCTCGGGAAGACGTACAACTAATAGGGCTGTGGGCTGTGTTATTCTGCTGCAGTAGGGAACACCCAGGCTGGGTGAGTGAGCCCAGGAATGCCTGATTCACACTGTCTGCATCCATCAGCCTCACTCATGGGCTGGTCAGCTTCCTGGACCACTTACACTTCTTCCTTTAAAGGAATTGGAATTACAACAATCTGTGGACCACACTGTGAAATGATCACTGGGATCTACCTGGTCAGTGCCAGCCAGATCCCTGGCATGTGCCACCAGATCCCGGTGATGTTATGTACAGTATATACCCTATAGAATGTAAGCCTGCGAGCAGGTCCCTCTTACTGTACCTCTCTATCTGTTATCCCCCAGTCCTCTTTTATTACTATTTTGTTCTCTATTGGAATTACCTGGCACTGTATACATTTATTATTATTATAATAATATAGAACAAGCCTGATACCGTTTCTGCTTGTGTGACGAATGTTTGCGACATACGTAATGAGTTGTTCATTTGCCACCTGCATTTACAAATGGGCCAATGAAAGAGTGAGAATATAATGTAGGCTGTAAACAGCGTGAGTACATATGCGTCAATGTAGATCATGATATAAATAAATATATATATATATATATATATATATATAAAATCACCGTTGGTCCGGCACTCCCAATAATAATAAACAACTGTGGTCGGTGCCCTCACTAAATATTAGATATACACGGAGAAAGGTGCGGGACTCACGACTCGAAAATAATACACAGACTGGAGTATAACGTCAACAACGCGTTACTGAAGACAGTGGCAAAAACTGAAACGTTGTTGACGTTATACTCCAGTCTGTGTATTATTTTCGAGTCGTGAGTGCCGCACCTTTCTCCGTGTATATATCATATATATATATATATACACATATATATATATATATATATATATATATATATAGTATCCCTATAGATTGAAAGCTTGCAAGCAGGGTCCTCTTACCTTATGTCTGTCTGTTACTACCCAGTTTTGTTCTATTAATGTTGTTTACAATTGTAAAGTGCAACAAAATATGCTGCGCTATAGAAGAGACTGTTCACAAAATAAATAATAATAAAGTATACAGTATATAAATTTAATATTGTTGTTTTTCTATAGCTCCACCTCCAGTAGCTCCACCCACAGCTTCTGAACCTATGTTTCCAGAAAAATAGCCATATATATATATATATATACTGTACAACAAATGATAACCGTCACTGGCCCAGGGGAAACGCATGTAATTGGCTGATTGTGGACACTCCATTAACACTAATTGGAGCTTTACCCATTGCTCAGGCGAAGGTGATGGTTTTGTGAGCGTATTTGAATTTTTTTGTGTGCATGAGATGAGGAGTGTCCTCCATTGTATGAGAGAGGATATTTTGGTATAATTGATGCATAATAGCGACTTTTTTTAATCATAAATTACGATAATTTTATGGCCCACTCTGCATCAGCCCCAAAGGGGTATATTTACTAAAGTGAGAGTTTTTAGAAGTGGAGATGTTGCCCATAGCAACCAATCATATTCTAGCTATTTTCTTCTAGAATGTGCTAGTTAAATGTTAAGTGGAATCTGATTGGTTACTATATGCAACATCTCCACTTCTAAAAACTCTCACCTAAGTAAATATACCCCAAAGTGTCTTAGGGCTCTAGTTATTACAATCCGCATTTTGAATGCAGATTGTAGTGTGATATTCACAGGGACTTACTAAAAATCCCTTACAGAGCTTGCAATAAAGCTCTGTCCCTGCGAATCCCCTCTTCAGCCTTATCACGGTATTTTCGCAAAAAATACCATGACAAGTGCCAGAACATGCGCCGACCGGCCGCCACTAAGCCCCGCCCCCGCTGCTAAGCCCTGCTCCCCGCAATTTCGACCCCTCCCCCTCTTTAATTAGTCTTACCCACGGTGATCGGTACTCCGGTGATGTCCTCCGTGGCTCCAGTCAGCTGACATCCCATTCTGCACTGGGACCTGATCAGGTGACGACTGGGCCCCAGTGTAGGATGGGAGACCAGCTGATCAGAGGGATGACATCACCGGATCCCCGATCTCCAGTCCCTGGACTCTGGTAAGATTTTTTATTTTACTAACTTTTTTTTTTTTTAGCAGAGATCAACTTGCGGTCTGTTTAGACCACACAGCTGATCACAGGGGCCGGCTATGGGCTCTGCTCTGCATGTTAGAGCGGAGCAGGAGTCCGGTAACCGGGGGAGTCCCTGGATAATGCCACCTCCAGGTGTCGTTATTATCACAGGGCTTTCCCCGGTATTTTTTCACAATTTATTTTTTAGTAACTTTGGCCAGATCACATTTCCCATTACAATTATGGGAAATGCGATTTGATTACTGAAATAAGTGATAATTAGGGGTTGGAGTAGAATTTTACGAATTGCCCTGTAGTAACTTTAGGTGATACTAAAATAATGTGAAGAGGGTGTGAAAACACAAAACACCCCTTTTCACTTTATTTTAGTAAAAATAATGTTAATTGCTCCTTCATCCACTAGGGGACACTGGAGGACTTCAAGACAGTGGGGGTATAGACGATGCTGAGTGGAGCTGGCACTTTAATTTTAAATGAAGTGTGACTAGCTCCTCCCCTCTATACCCCCCTATAGGCCAGTATTAGTTTGTGCCCGAGTGGGAGCAGGTCACAAAAAAGGATCTCTCCTGCTAGGGCTAGGATAGGTTATAAAAAAAAAAAAAAAAAGAAGAATTCCTAATCTGAGGACAGACGGGCAGTAACTGCAACTGCCTGTCTGCTACGCGGGACGCTGCCGGAGGGGACCCACTCGCAAGTGCTTGCACTTTGCCCTGGGTCCCCGACACCTGAGACCTCAGTCTTCAGGGGGGGCCACATGCCGCTGCATGCAGCGCGCATTGCGGACCCCCCAGTCAGAGCCAGCCGCCAGCAGCAGCAGCAGGAAGCCTCCAAGCCTCAGCATCTCCCTGTGAGTACAGCTGACTCCCTGATTAGCAGGGCAGCCAGCTTATTGCTACAGTAGATGGCCCCTATACACCGGCAAACTGGCTCCCTGATCAGCAGGGCAGCCAGCTCAGCGCTTCAATAGGCGGCCCCACAGCGATCCGCGCCGGTGGCTCGGCACAGATCGCTGTGGGGCCGCCTATTGAAGCGGCTCTCTGATTAGCAGGGAAGCCAGCTTAGCGGGATCAGAGGCGGCTTCTCATACACAGAGACGCGCCGACGGCAGTGCAGCCACCAGCGCGTCTCTGTGTCAGTACAGCTGGATTAGCAGGGAAGCCGGCTTAGCGATATCAGAGGCGGCCTCACAGACCCCCCACAGAGCGCGCTGACGGCGGTAAAGCCTCAGCGCGTCTCTATCATTACAGCTGGCTCCCTGATTAGCAGGGAAGCCGGCTTAGCGCTACAGAGGCGGCTTCCTGTATGCACCGGCTCCCTGACAAGCAGGGTAGCTGGTGTTTTCCCGGCATTAGGCGGCTCAGCAATACTGCACAAAGGCAGTATATATAAATATATAACAGTTATACTGGGTACACGCGCCAGTTTATAATAACGGCGCTAGAATGCGGGGGGCGGAGCTTAGCTCCGACTTCCTCCTCCTGCCTCCCATCAGCCCCAGCGTGCAAAAAGTGTGGAGTAAAATTTACACAGGGACAGTCATCTACCTCCAGATTGTGTGACTGTTGTTATACGGATCAGCAATCTGCAGAGATGTCAGAACCACCGTCTTGGACGCAGGTTACATCTGTTATGTCCTCTCTCTCGGCTGAATTAGAGGCTTCTCGCAGAGAAAGAGAGGCTTATAGGTCAGCTGCTACAGAGGAACCAGCATGGGCGAGATCCCTAGCTGTTTCTATGGTGGGGATTTCCAAAGCCATGACAATGGCGTCCGCTCCGCAGGTCTCTAAAAAGAGATTGTTACCCTCAGTCCTCCATTGGGATGACCCAGAGGAGGAGGAGGATATGCCCGAATTAGAAGAGGGTGAATATGCCCCAGATTCGCCTAAAGAGCCTCTGGAGTCTGGTCCTGAACAGGTATCAAAGGGAATAGAAGCCTTGATTGCTGCAATACGACATGTATTGCACCTACAGGAAGAGGACTCAGGTCCTGCAAAACAGTCTTTCTTAAGAAACAAAGACAAGCTACGGCTTTTCCTATATCGGAAGAGCTGGACTCCCTTCTAACGACAGCCTGGGAACATCCAGATAAAAAGTTTCAGATGTCCCTGCGTTTATTATTTTTTCACCCTTTTTCAGCAGATAATAGAAAGGCTTGTGAAACTCCCCCTACGGTAGATTCATCTGTATCGCGATTGTCAAAAAAGACTACGCTCCCTGTTCCTGGAGTCATGTCTTTAAAGGACACGTCCGATCGGAGACTGGAGAGCACTCTTAAGTCCATTTACACTGCTGCAGGGGTGACTCTTCGTCCAGCGATAGTTAGCTGCTGGACTAACAAGGCTATCGAAATTTGGGCTAAGCAATTGGCGGACGGAATGAAGGATCAACTACCTATGGAGGAACTCATTCCGTTAGCAGAACATATAGGTGAAGCGGCAGCTTACCTTGGGGAAGCGTCTAAGGATGTTTGTTCTATTGCCTCCAGAACTTCAGCTCTGGCAATTTCAGCACGGCGGGCGCTGTGGCTCAAAACTTGGCAGGCTGACGCGTAATCCAAAAAGGCTGTGGAAGCACTTCCTTTCACTGGACATGTACTATTCGGGGCAGAACTAGATAAATGGATATCTCAGGCTACTGGAGGTAAATCCACTTTTCTACCGTCTGCAGCTCCTCCACCTAGACGATCTTACTCAGGACCTTCGTTTCGGCCCTTTCGGGCCCCGGGGCGTTCACGTGGTCGTTTCAGAGGATCCTCAACGTCTCGTGGTACCAGAGGTCGGGGTAGAACCGCAGCCACCAGAGGCTCGAGTCTACAGGAAGTTAAGTCCACTTCTAAACCCAGTGCATGACGGGCTTCCCTCTCACCTGGGGGACCCCAGAGTGGGAGCGCGTCTTCGGGACTTCAGAGAGGTCTGGATGGAAACCTGTGCGGACGCTTGGGTCCGAGATATAATAATTTGGGGCTACAAGCTAGATTTCCAACTGCAACCCCCGAATCATTTTTTTACCACAGGTTTGCCAGTTTCCAACGACAGAAGTGTGGTCTTAGAGAAAGCAATAGACAGGCTTCTGTCCATGAAAGTGGTAATCCAAGTCCCCAGTCATCAGAGGGGAAAAGGATTTTACTCCGGTCTTTTTGTCGTTCCGAAGCCGGACGGCTCAGTCAGACCCATTCTAAACTTAAAGGATCTCAATCCATACTTACGGATCTTCCGGTTCAAGATGGAGTCTCTTCAGTCGGTAATTGCAGGCTTGGAGGAGGGCGAGTTCATGGTATCTCTAGATATCAAGGACGCCTACCTGCACATTCCCATTTGGCCACCTCACCAGGCTTTCCTGAGATTCGCGGTTCGGGATTCACATCTCCAGTTTCAGACCTTGCCCTTCGGCTTATCTTCGGCCCCACGGGTATTCACAAAGGTTATGGCTGTGATGATGAGTCTCCTTCGGAAACAAGGAATCACTATTATTCAGTACCTGGACGACCTACTCCTGAAGGCGAATTCCAAGGATCAACTATTACAGGACATCACCGTGACGCACAACCTCCTCATTCGTCATGGATGGATTCTGAATTTTCCCAAATCGCATCTGCAACCGACACAGATTTTGCAGTTTCTAGGAATGATCATGGACAACGTGTCTCAACGGGCGTTCCTTCCCCAGGACAAGATAACTTCAATTCAGGAGATGGTGAGGTTGGTCCTTCGACGTCGGCAGGTTTCGGTTCATGCATGTATCCGACTTCTGGGGAAGATGGTGGCAGCCTTCGAGGCTGTCCAGTACGGTCGTTTTCACTCCAGACCTTTTCAGCTAGATCTACTATCACAATGGTCGGGATCCCACCTGTTTCTTCACAAGAGAGTCCGGTTACAACCCAAGACTCGGATTTCCCTGCTGTGGTGGCTAAACTCAGTTCACCTTACGGAGGGAAAGAGATTAGGGGAGTGGGATTGGACGCTTCTTTCCACGGATGCAAGTCTAAGAGGCTGGGGGGCAGTAATTCTAGAGCATCACTTCCAGGGACGCTGGACAGCACAGGAAACGAGTCTTCCAATCAACATATTGGAATTAAGAGCAGTTTTCTATGCATTACGGACAGCAGCTCACTGTCTGAGGGGCCGAGCAATCAGGGTCCAGTCCGACAATGCCACAGCAATGGCATACATAAACAAACAAGGAGGCACCAGAAGTCATGCGGCCATGAAGGAAGTCAGCAGGATTCTGATCTGGGCGGAAAGCTACGCAAGGTCAATTTCGGCAATCTTCATTCTGGGCATCGAAAATTGGGAGGCAGATTACCTCAGTCGTCAGGATGTACATCCAGGAGAATGGGCTCTACATCCACAGGTGTTTCAACAGCTGGTCCAACGGTGGGGTCTTCCGCAGGTCGACCTCATGGCATCCAGGCGGAACCATCAACTGCCCCTTTACTGCTCTCGAACAAGGGATCCACAAGCGGTGGCTGTGGATGCACTGTTAACACCATGGCGGTTCCAATTCATTTATCTATTTCCTCCATTTCCACTTCTCCCTCGAATCCTTCAACGCATCAAGAGAGAACAGGCCAAGGTCCTGCTGATAGCTCCGGACTGGCCTCGCAGAGCTTGGTACTCCAACATTCAGCTCCTGTTGGTAGACAATCCGTGGCCCTTACCACTCAGAGAGGATCTGCTCCTTCAGGGTCCTTTACTCTATCCAAACTTAAAGCAGCTACGTTTGACGGCGTGGTTGTTGAAAGGGCCATCTTAAGACGTAAAGGGATACCTCCCAAGGTGATTCCTACGATGCTTAGAGCCAGGAAGGAAGTTACTTCCAAGCATTACCATAGTATTTGGAAGGCATATGTAACCTGGTGCGAACGTAGAGTTCTGCCTTCTACGGAGTTCAGCCTTCCCAGATTTCTGCTTTTTCTGCAAGCAGGTCTCTCAGCAGGCCTTCGGTTGGGATCTCTGAAGGTACAAATTTCAGCACTCTCGGTTTTCTTCCAAAAGAAATTGGCCTTATTACCGGACGTGCAGACTTTTCTGCAGGGTGTGGTTAGATTACAACCACCCTTTGTTCCTCCTACAGCTCCATGGGACTTGGACTTCGTCCTGTCTTTCTTGCAGTCTTCGCTGTTCGAGCCTTTGGAGTCGGTGGAATTGAAGCATCTTTCATGGAAGGTGATACTTTTGCTGGCTCTAGCTTCCGCCAGGAGGGTGTCGGAGCTGGGAGCTTTATCATGTCGTCCACCATATTTGATATTTCATGAGGATAGAGCTGAGCTATGCACCAGAATGGATTTTCTGCCTAAGGTGGTTTCGGCCTTCCACATCAATCAACCTATTGTGGTTCCGGTTCTTGCACAGGATTCTCCTTTTTGTAGATCCTTGGATGTGGTTAGAGCTCTTCGCATATATGTAGACAGGACGGCAGACGTTCGCAAGACAGATACTCTCTTTGTTTTGTATGATGCTGCTCGTCCAGGTTGGCCAGCTTCCAAACAGACACTGGCTCGATGGATTCGTCTGACCATACGACAGGCGTATATGGCCTCGTCTAGGGAACCTCCATCTTCCATTACCGCACATTCCACTCGCTCAGTGGGTGCCTCGTGGGCGGCTGCTCGAGGCGTTTCTATGGAATCTCTATGCCGGGCAGCTACTTGGTCGGGCCGGCATACTATTGTTCGGTTTTACAGATTTGACACCTTTGCGACTTCTGCAGCGCAATATGGTCGGTCTGTTTTGCAGGGTTCTCAGCGCTTTCCCACCTGTGATGGGAGCTCTGGGACGTTCCCACTGTCTTGAAGTCCTCCAGTGTCCCCTAGTGGATGAAGGAGAAAACAGGATTTTGGTACTTACCGATAAATCCCTTTCTCCGATTCCACAGGGGACACTGGACGCCCACCCTGCGCTGTTCTTCCTGCCACACCTGTTACGCCTGTTGGCGACATGTTTGTCTAGGGTGATGTTATGAATGTTAGAGACATGTTTGTCATGTCTTGTTTCATTCTATGTTACTTTCTTTACACCTTTCAGTTGTTATGTGTACTTTCGCCTCCTCCTCTTCTGTCAATCTTTTTTCTCTGCTCCCCTCGGGCACGGTTCTAATACTGGCCTAATGGGGGGTATAGAGGGGAGGAGCTAGTCACACTTAATTTAAATTTAAAGTGCCAGCTCCACTCAGCACCGTCTATACCCCCACTGTCTTGAAGTCCTCCAGTGTCCCCTGTGGAATCGGAGAAAGGGATTTATCGGTAAGTACCAAAATCCTGTTAAATAGAGTCCTTAGTGATGTCACTACCTTCTAAAGCAGGGGTTCCCAACCACGGTCCTCAAGGCACACTAACAGTCCAGGTTTTCAGGATAGCCATACTTGAGCACAAGTATGTGTCTTAATTAGTCATTTTGATTTATCCATCTGTGTACAATCATGGATATCACTAAAACCAGGACTGTTAAGGTGCATACACACGGTCAGATTTGTCAGATGAACGATTGAACAATCTGAACGATTTGATGAACAATTTGACCAGTGATTTGAACTACGAATGATTTCTGACTGCAGTAAAATGAATGGAATCGTCCAAGTCTGACTGCAAACACATCAGATGTCAGATATCGCTATCTGACCATCGGGAACGCGCATCGTTCATCGTTCATACATGTCAGATATGTCAGATTTTCCTTCAGATATGAACGATTTTTTCAATCGTTATCGTTCAGATCTGAAGAAAAATCTGACCGTGTGTATGCACCATTAGTGCGCCTTGAGGACCAAGGTTGGGAATCACTGTCCTAGAGAATCAACAGGCTGCTTTTTTCTAATAACGGCAAAGTGGCCCCACTGTGTACATAACAGATGGGCTTTATTGCTGTATAGTGCATAGTGACTGATGTCACAGAACCAAACCATAGAACAAGCGCCACTTTGTGCCTCCTGCCATATTAACCTCACTGAGGAGCTGATTCAGACCCGCTCGCTAGGATGCGATCGCTCGTAGCTGGCCGATATTTGCAATGTGCTCATGCGTATGTATCGCAGTGCGCGAACCACTGCGAAAGGTCGTGAAGCTCTCGCTCGCCAAGCATAAACAGCCCAGCAGAGTGAGTGACAGGAGAGGCCGTTTGTGGGTGGTGACAGGGGTTGGCCACTAGAAACGGGGGGAGTGAAGGTGCGAACGCAGGCGTGCCTGAGTGTTTCAACGTCGTTTCAGAGGCGTACATAATTAACAGGCAGCGTCATAGTACAAGTCACATGGTTGTATTTCACACTGAAATGATCGCAGTGCTTGCAGCAAGCTATAGTCAACCTCATGCGCTGCGAGCACATCCGATGGTGCTCGATGTACCAATGTTTTCATGCACTTCCAGGAGATGACGTGCGCAAGTGGGCGTTTTATGAATGGCTGGTGGGCGTCTGCATACACTAAGTGATCGCACACCAAGACATAGTGGGCGTGCTAATGTCTTGGCATACGATCGCCTGCCTTGCTGGGCGTGCATTAGATTTGCATACGCTGGGAGCGAGCGAAAGCATCTAGCGAGCGGGTCTGAATGAGCTCCTGAGTTCCTGGGAACTTGGCAGGCTGCATTCTCCAAGGGGATGAGGCAGGGGCCGGTAACAAAATGGCAGTCACCATCATGATTGTGTATTTGCTCCTGCCCTGTGTGGCCAAATGGCTGTACATGAGCATATTCGCGGGTCTGAATGAGACCCATTTGTGAACAGAACGTTTCCTCTGTGAGATTGCCCTTTCCAATCCAAAGGCTTGTTGCGCCCATAATGCATCCTGTTCGGTATATTCACATTTGTGGTGACAAAATGCGCCACACCCTCTGGCGTCGTGCTTACGCCGCATCATTCCCCCGAAATGTCTCCGCAGTGTGTAACTGACATGTACACTCTCATTAAAACAGGTTAATTATGATTACATTAGCTCCGACTCTCAGGAATAAGCTAAGTATAAATCTGCTGATCACATAGGCTGGTGTCAGACAAGCATTATTAGGTGGAAATGGTAGTGCGGCGCAGGGCCAGAGCAGGGCTCTATGCTGCCCTGTGCCAGCTCCGCCACCCCTAAGCTGTGATGTCATGCCATCACCAGGAAGTAGGGCACTGCCTAGGAATGGCCATCGGTGGTGTTACCATCGATGGCAAAATAGCAGGTAGCCATCGAGAGCTACAAACTATTCAATGAATGACCATCGATTCTCAACTGATGGTCATCCCTGTTTTGTGACTGAGTGGCCTGTGGGCCATTTAGAACCTGGGGGCATGGCTTTGCAAGTGTTGGTGGTGGAGCTGTGCTCCGAGTCTCGGCACCTTGTTAAATAGAAAAAAACAAACACATTCGGTTATGCTTAGACATCGATGGAAGGAAACCATCTGGTTCTCCCCCATCTATGTCAAAAGCATTCGTCATTGGCCATAAACCATCAATGATTATGAATAATCGATGGACATAGGTATTGTATCAATCGATTGTAACCATCGATGGCGATGTAAACCATGGATGGTAACTGTTCAGGCTGGTGCCATCGATGGTTTTACCATCGTTGTTATTGCTGCTGGCTCTGCTTCTTACTGAGAGCCGGGGTCGGGGCTATGAATGACAGCTCAGCCTGTAAAAGAGGTGGGGCAACCATCGGGCATACAGCTACCATCGATGGTTGAAAAGAATTGGTTCTCCACCATCAATGGTAAAAGTATTCAACATCGGTCATAAACCATCAATGATTTTAAATCATCGATGGTTGATGGCCATACTTAGCACTGCTGGGAGTGTACCAGTCACTGTGCAAGCCAAATGCAATTGTTGTGGGGGCAGCAACAGTGTCACAACCAGGGCCTTGCATCCTGGATGACTGCCCGCTGGACGAGCTCACACACCCCTAGTTAAGGCTCTGGTCTGACACCTGCATGTGCCTCTGACAGGACACCTAGCCCCAGCCTAGGTATATGTCTGAATACTTGCCAACGACATGCCCATAACACTGCCATGAGACAGCTTTTTTCCGTGCTCTCGCAAAGTAGACACTTAGAAAAGCCCATTTCGCCAACAGAGGAATCCTGCCACGCACGGCGAAGACAGTTCGCTACCATATCCCCCGTCAAGGTGCGTATGCTTGGCGCGGCGCAGTCTGCGAATAGTTTCAAAGATGCATCTGTTTTGAACTTGCGTCCGGCGCAGACGCCAAACACAGAGGAGACTCCACAGAACAGTCCAAGCATCAATTCACAAATCCACACCGCAGCTGCAGGCTCCACGCTGGCCTCCAGTGCAAACGAAATACAGTCTTACAAAGAGCCCTGCGATGGGGCACGGGTTTGTAAAAGCAAAGCAGACGCCGGCTTATGTTGGCTGCCGCAGTTAACTGGAATCTCCTTTTCATTTCTAAATTCATCATTCATTACCCTCCAAAACCAGGTGTGTGTGCGCAGACATTTATAACGTGTGAAAAGTTCCGGGCCACCTTTTTGACGGCGAAGAGTTAAACAAGACACTGGAGCCTTTGTCCAGAATTTCGCAAACTGCTCCCAAAATCTTCCCCTCCAGGCTGCCCCTCCATTGCTACCCCACCCCTCTTCTCCTGTTACAGCCACAAGGGCCAGGCGGGACCCTGCCAAGTCTAGGAGCGGAGTCCGGGGCAGTGAGAAAGTAACACTGCAGTGTTCTGTATGACAGTGCAGGAAATGTACACTGTAGGTGTGGGGTCAGTACATTCATTGTCTCACCCCCATTAGTCTGCACGTGGCGTATTTAAATAATAAACAGATTTAATTTAACACTTGTACAGATAGCAGATTTGGGCTGGGAATGCGGAAAGCATTGGACGTCCCATTGATTACTGTTATTGTGCAAAGCAAGTTAATCTTTGTCAGTTTTTTTACTGTAAGCTCTTTGGGACAGTGGCCCTGATTCAGAGCCGGACGGTCTGACAGAGAGCTCGCTCTGAATCAGGCGTCTATTTTTTTTTAAGGAGCGGCCAGGATGATGGTCGCGATGGTCAAGACCATCACGACCATCGGGCTTGCGACGAGACCCTTGTGGTAGGGTCTCATGGCCGCAAGCCCCAGAGAGCTTTCGGCTCAAACAGAGCCGAAAGCTCTCCCACTGACATCACTTGTGATGTCAGTGGGGCCGCCCGCAGACGGTAGGCGTTCTCATGGGAACTCCTCCGTCTGGGCAGCCACCCCCTGGCCCACCCACCAAAGGGGGCGTGCTGTCACTCAACATCGACAGCACGCCCCCTTTGGTGCGAGACCCGGAGCGGCGGATTGCCCGTCGCTATCCGGGTCTCGCACATGCGCACGACGGAGCCGGCTCCGTCGTGCGCATGCGCTCTGGGCCACCATCGACCCGGTTGCGAGCGCTCAGCGCTTGCGACCGGGTCTGAATCAGGCCCAGTGATTCTTTAGCTTCTCCTGTTCTTATAGTACTCCCATTATATAGTACTGGTTTCAGGGGCTAATCAATAATGGGTGTAGGGCGTATGGTGCACACAGGCCCCTCGATCCAGTGTGCGTGTGCGTGTGTGTGTGTGTGTGTGTGTGGGGGGGGTAACACACTGCACCCATTTCAGGTACTTATCCCCTGCCCATCCTCTGCCATTATCTTGGTGATACTGTATCTTCAGAAGTACAGCGCTGGCACAGTCATCAGAAATGAAGTGCAGTGCACAATGTGCCTGATATATCATTCCAATCCGCCTCAAAACGAGATATCGGATAATATATCGTCTAATGTGTCCCCAGCCTTAGTTGCATACTCAGCATGCGTTGGTGCAATTTTTTCTTTTCACTTGTGAAGGGGCTTCCGGACATAGGCACACAGACCCCCCCCCAGTCTTAAAATGCCCGTGGTCTGTTATAAGGAACTGAGGGCCTGATTCAGGGTTGTGCGCTATGCCTCTATTTTTGCAGTTGAGCGATTATCGTCCATCTGCACATGCACCCGAGTCGCAATGCGGATGCGTCAAGGTACGTTACCGTCATTGCACGCAGCGACTATTTACTCACAATGGCGTCGTCTTTGCACGCAGATGCTGGGATTTGCAAAGACGCTGGTGTGCGTCTCAATACATATAACAGTGGCTGCGACGTTTGCATGTTATCGCACAGCAGCATTAATGAATATATCTGTGAACCAGGCAGTGATCGTGTGCAGGATTGCCAGGGAGCTCCCGGGGAGACTTCAGGGGGAAATCGTACACATCGTGTGATTGAGATCACATCGGTATGTGTGTGGGCACCTTTAGATAGAGACAGTAACTGTGAATCTGGACAAACCATGTTGCAATGTAAGGGGTGCAAATACATACATTGTTATTCCATGTGGGGTAAATACTGGCTGCTGTTGCATGTAGGCCACAAATAATTCACAGCTATTATTTTACACTGCAATTTAGATATCAGATTGGACTCGCCCCATCCAAATCTAAGGGGCTAATCATCAACACCAAAATAAGGTTTTTAAGGACATTTTCCTTAATGAATCGTCGAAGCTGAATAATTGGCTGAGACAAGTTCAGTTTAAAATTTAATCGCGGCGACGCCATCTTGCGACTGGCCGCAAGACGCCATCTTGAAAATGAGATCGCAAGACGCCATTTTGCGAATGGCCGCCTAAGCGCCATTTTAAATAAACTCACATTTTAGTACATGTGGCGATAATACTGTTAGCACCATGCGATTGCATCTTTCACCAGTTCTCATACACACATTAATACGCACAATGGCGCTGCTAACTAGTCGCATATTAGCGAATGCATAGGACTTTGTATGAAACCGCTGTTTTATTAGCTTTATGCGCATGCATCTGCCCCAAGTTAACTAGCGTCCTTATATCAAACCCTGAATACTCACACATTACATATTCACACATAAGGTTTAATAAGCTCTAAAGTATATGATTTAAGTTGGTTCAGTTAGTTTAAATGCTAAGAAATAAAGATATTTGATAACTAAGGTATTATACATGCTAAACAAGTCGTGTTTGGTTTCATACTGATGCGTACTCTATCCACAGTATTCCGGTTTTATCGGTGGGGAGATCGCATCATGCATTCTCCAGTTATGGATCGCAGAGCCTACAAGCAACAAAATGTATATTTCATGAGCAACTGTTAGGATGTTGCAGGGGGCGGGAAGGGAAAGATCCCCAGCTGTTAGAGGCAGGGAGAGTCTATTTAAACCAGCCTGTTAAATGCTCTGTAACAGATGCTTCTCCCCTGGGAACCAATGACATCAGCAACAAACTTCTCTATTGTCCTGTCTATTCAGGGGGGGTATAAATATGTGTGCTCAAACGCTGGGTTCTTAGTCTTCGTGCTGAATGACGAGGGGTCTCTTGCTGATGCCTATCTTCAGGTCCAGAAGCGCTGCGTATGTATACTATACTTGGGTCTGTATAATTCCTTTTGCGCCTAAATTGTGTTTGGATCAATTGCGTGTAACTGTCTGAACTTTTACTTGAATAACACTTGTGCTTTGGAACCACAGATTCCAGGTCTAAGTCTTTATTTACTGTATGACTGCGTACGCAAATGAGCGTCATCCTTAGAGGTTTATAGGAAGGATTTTAGAAGGTACAGGCAGGGGTATATAGAGGTTCATTTTAATATCGTTAGAATACTAAAAAAACGGTAATTAATACACAACACAGAATATATCATTGATATCTCCTGGTTAAGTCCACCTGCATTAATTTCCACACTTCCCATACCTTAGTACATTAGTATGGGGATGTAGAAATTAGATTATTCATCAAATTGCAAAAATTATGTATTTTCGGAAATTGATGGTGTAACTATACGCTACTGCTAGGTAGCATATAGAGGGTTACACTTACCTGCTTTCAGCGTGAGCAGGTCCCTCCTCGGCTCCCTCATGCGCTCCCTGGTCCCTCCTCGGCTCCCTCATGCGCTTCCTGGTCCCTCCTCCGGCTCCGGCTGCTGCTCTGTGTGTTCTCCCGGCAGAACACAGCAAAGTTTTTTTTTTTGTTTTTTTTTTAAATCTTCAGACGGGAGGTCGGGGTCCACGGCTGCATCCAGGTGGCCAGGTAGGTGGGAGAGGGGAGCCACAGGGGGGGTTTAGGGCGGCGGACGAACACAGAATTACCGCAGCTATAACCAGTGCTATGCATGCGCCGATTTTGTGAACGTAACGGCGCATGCACAGCACTGATTACACCTGCGATAAGTTACAGCACGCAGGGAAAAGTATCTATTTTCTGAAATGATGACTTTCTCCAGTAATTAGGTAGGAGTCCATGCGAGTTCCAAACCTAATTACCTCCATCGATTTTTAAGTTATGATGAATAGGCCCCTAAATCTCTCAGCACATGTTACATCTGCCCCCCCTGCAGTGCAGCATGGTGTTACCAAGATGCACAGTTACTGGCTATATCTTACTCCATTCCCATGCACAAGCGCAGTACGCAACAATTGCCCGATTGTGTGCGCATTAGCAACTGCAATCCAAGCTGAATCAGGCCCTCAGTACAGTGCTACCGCGCAATGGCAGGTCACTGTCCGTCACTTTCATAGGAGTGAATGGGGGAACCACTGATTGGCTGAGAGCGTGGGAGCCGAAACTCTCAGCCAATAGGCATGCGGGGGCGGGCTTGCCTGTAGTCCAATTGTCTATTATTTCACCATTATCCGGTTTCTGCACTGGCCATAACGATTTTAGAACCAAAACAGATCTTTTGTAGATTTACCCCTTAAACTTTGTTGCCCCTTTGTCGTGCAGTGTTGCTGTAATTTTTCACGGGCAGATTTGGTGCTGTGCTCCTTCATTTTTTTTTACCAGAAAAACAGAAAGTAATAAATGACAACTATATATACTGTACAGGTAAGAAAATTCCATCTCACCAAACGATAGCACGTAAAAGTTTTCAAAACAAAATTTTCTCTAGATCAAGAAGTTACATCTGCAGCAAAGGGGTGTACAAGTCAAAACGGCGCTGGCCACACCCACACAGCACTGGCCACACCCACACAGCACTGGCCACACCCACACAGCACTGGTCACATACCTCCGCCTCTCATACAAAGGGCTTTTGCTAATTTTCCGTCCCCGACCCATGTGTCCCTTAATTTGGCCCTGGATCAAAGGGACATTTGTTATTTAGGATTTTGCTAATGCATAAGTAGCCTGTGATCTGCTGAGGCACATTGACGTCCCACACTAATATGCTCCGTATAGTGAATTATAAGAAACTGTATATGATGGGATTTTTTTTGTAAAGACACCAGGCTCATATTAGCTGGTATATTCATCCTGATTGTCAATAAAACATTTGCTTCCCAGTAAAACAGGCGTCTATTGTTTAAATAAGTAAATCTGTCTGCGTGTGTATACTATATGTGTAGTGTACAGTATGTAAATCTGGCACAAATTAAAATGTTATGTGTTCATAGATGTTTATATAAACCAGCATTTTATTCTGATGAGTCCCCTCCCTATGTCGCCCCCCCCCCCCCCCAGGTCTAGTGTGACCCCTGCTGTATTCTCTTCAGCCCCAGGAAATAAATCCTGTGAGAGCTAGCTGTTCATATTTACCATGAGAGCTGCAGAATGGGTGAAATTACATAATCCAAGAAGCGGGCTGCAAACGTTTGACACCAGGACATGATCTGTGCAGAGTTTATATGTTCTCTCTTTATATATGCATACTTCCCAGCTGTCCCGTTTTTCAGGCACTGTGCAATTTTTGGATGTACATGCCTTCTGCATTTGCATGTTGTCCTGGATTGTCAGGGACTAAATTTTGGGAGGTATGATATATCAAGAAAGAACATATAAACTCTGTACAGATAGTGTCCTGGTGTAAAACAAACCATTACACCAGTGATGTGTGGCAGCAATGCTAACCACTGTTCCACCTCACTTCTAATTGTTGAAAACGTGTGTGGAGGTATTGATATTTCAGAGTTTCGTAGGCACACACCGGCGAATTACTCAAACTATAACAGCTCATTTACCAGTTACTTAACCGGTGGTGTTGGTTTATTAAAATATAGTAATCACAACCGTGCTCACTGTTACATGCACACTGGTGATGGAGAGGAGCGGGGTTCTATACAGCTCATCAGCCGGTGAGTGTATGCTGCAAATGGGTAGTGGCGCAGGATGTTGGGACAGAAGGCCTGCTTCAGAGCCGGACGCTATTTGCGCTCGCTCGTTCAGAAAAAAGGGCTGGCTATTTAAATGAACCGTTCGCTCTTTGCGGTCTGTTCACGCCTCTATGTCTGAACGAGCAAACAAAACATGCAAACGTAATTTTGAAATAAATGCCCCCTGGCCGCTCGCATCATACGTCATGTCCGTTATTTATTAGATTAATCGAGTACATCGAAAGGCGTCTGAACTGCTCGCTATTCTTCTGGTTGGTTTTTCCTACCACAATCATGCGAGCAGTTCTGACTATAAAACAACCAAGTGACGTGGTCAATGACGCTGCTTTGTTAATTATGCACACCCATAAAACGCCTGTTTTGACATTTAAGCACGCCTGCGTTCGGATCTCCACTCCCCGTTTTCAAACACCTTCCCCTGTTACCACCCACAAACGCCTCATTCTGTCACTCAAAATAGCAGGCATTCGCTATTTCGCGAGCACACGATTTTCGGCCGCACTGACTGGTTCGCGCATGTGTATTAAAATCCGTACGCATGCGCAGTTGTGCGAACATCGGTAGGAACGAACGAGCGGCTGCTTACGAGCGGCTCTGAATCAGGCCCAGAGTTATATATAGTATATATAGGTATTTATCAGGTTCTCTCTAGGAGCTAAGTAGGAAACTAGGGGTACATTTTTTACTAAGAATCGAGATAGGTCATCTCGGGTGATTTATTGATTTTTTTTTCCTGCTTGCAAATTTACTAAAGGTAAAGTCGGGTGAGTTAGAGAGAGATTCCTCTCATCTCCCTCATAAAACTCGGGTGAGATAACAATCTCAAATCAAATCACCATCGGGCCAAATCGGAAGTACTTTTCAGCTAAAACATACTTCTCTCAAATTTACCAAAAATCGGGATGACAAGCTCGGGTGAGATAGGAGCAAACGCTCTGTCAAAATCACTTTTCAAACTCTCAACCCCCTGAGCTGCGAGATGGTCAGAAACATACACAAATCATTGTGATTTGTGTATGTTTCGTTCTGTAAATGGTAAAAATAGGGTTAATTTGTAAAAAAAATTACGTGAGGTCTCCCCCCAAAAGACTAACTAGCCTCGGGCTTGCCAGCCAGTCCTGGTTCTTAATTTACAGGGAAAAAAATGTGTAGGGTTCCACTGCAAATTACGAACCAGCAACAGGCAGCAGTGACAGAGCTGGTTTTAAATATACGGAGAAAAAAATTGACGTGAGGTCCCCCGTCCAGCCCTGGACCCTTTCTAACGGTGGACTGATGCCACAGCCAGGGGTGCCCTTTCACCGGGCCCCCCAGCCGCAGCATCAGCCCTGACCGTTAGTGAGCCCAGGCCAGGGATTCCTGGGGAGTTGGGGACCCTCTCAATAAAGGGATCACCCTCTCCAAGGCACCCCTGGCCTAGGCTGGTTGCCCGGGGCTATCCCCACCACCCCTGGGTGGTGGGTTGATATTGTTAGGCGTAGTGTAAAAATTTGATTTTTCATCATTGTCTTTACAGTGGAACTACAGGTCCCAGCAAGCCTCCCATGCATGCTGGTACTTGGAGAACCACAAGTACCAGCATGCGGCGCATTAAAGGCCCACTGGTACCTCTAGTTCACCTGTAAAGAAATGGTTATTAAAACACAAAACACACAGTGAAAATAAAGCTTTATTGCATCCATAAGCACACTTACACATACTTGTCAACGTAAAGTATCCCATCGAATTATCTGTAGAAAAAGATCCAATACTCACCTTTATGTCCCTCGATGTTCTCCGCAGAAATCCAATACGTGGCCCGGATACAGTGTAACAACATGCTTCTGCATGCTGTTACACTGCGCTAATGTCTGCTCGTGGCAACGAGTTCACTTCAGTTCGGGGCCGCCAGCAAATCAGCGGCGGATAACATTAGCGGCCGCTCATTGGCTGGGACCCGCGTGTAGGAGCCGCTCATTGGCTAAGCCCACGTGGGTCCCAGCCAATGAGCGGTCACATGGTTGTGACGTCAGAGGTCCTTCTGCCAACTTGGATCTAGCACCAACCAAACACAAGTACACTATATTACCACAGCTATAGCGTGTGGGTATATTGCTAACATGGTGCATTTACTGCACAGACACCCAGCGCACTACAATGCCCAGCAATACCCTAAAGCTCCAGGTTGCTTCTATATGCTACAGTTATACCTGTCATATCCCTGTGTCTTGTTCTGCCTGGTTCAATAAACCTAAGAACTGGATAAGCTGTAACACATGTGGGCTCCCCTATACCAGCACCAAACAACTGCCCAACAAACTCAGCGTATATATACTTAGGCCACGTGTATTCCCTCCTGGTGGTAAATTGTCTGGGGGGTGGCTATATCCAGCACTATTGCTGCTAATAGGTTATGGGTCCAGCAGTCTCAAGTTAACGGGTTCTGGATTCCCATACACCTCCCGATACTCTGCCAATAGAAACATGTTCCAGGAGACCTGCGCACGTGCCAAAGGCTAGTGCGCCCCTGCCCAAAACTCAGGACAATAGTGCATAGAGGGACTGATGCAGAACAATAAGTAAATCAGGAGAATTATTATTTTTATTATCCTTTATTTATATGGTGCCAAAAGGGGTCACCAGCGCCTAACACAGTGCAGAAACAAATAAGCAAAAACAAGAACACAGTGATTTACTGTACAGGACAAGTACATGGTATATAAACATTGCTGATTTAGTGGTCCAAACACTCCAGCAGCAGGGGGGCAGAAATAAAGGGTTACAGTAGGTGCCATTGTAGGGAGGGGATTTAGTTATGAGACCGGAAGCCGCATGGCCACTGGTCTCAATCCTGACAGCGTAATCCCGGCAAGGGATATAACATAGGCATCGAAATACCGACACCTATGTTAATCCCGACGCCGGAACACAGAGGACGCCGGACCGAACGTCCTCTCTGCCGGGTTGTATACACTTAGCCCGGGGATAGGGGGGGATTGGTTTAGCGCCCATTCTGAGTGCTGGCACCCAGGCAACTGGCATAATAACTACATCTCGGAGTAGCACATGAGGGAAAAGTGCATTTTACATTCTAAAGGAGAAGGGCAGACAGACAGAAGTGACACAGATGCTGGAAGGCTTTGATGAAGTAGTGGGGTCTTGAGAGCCCGTTTGAAGTTTTACAGAGAGGTGGAGAGACTGAAAGCGAGAGGGGGAGAGTTCCAGAGGTGGGGAGCAGCACGAGCAAAGTTTTGGAGGCGGGAGTGGGAGGAAGTAATCGGTTGGCAGGAGGGAGCGTGCATTTGCGAAGCGGAGTGGGCGGGCTAAAGTGTGAAGGGAGATGAGGTCAGGGATGTAAATGGGAGAGGATTGGGTGAGGGCTTTGTAGGTGAGCGTGAGATGCTTGAGCGTACATGTGTGTGTATTCGCCCATTTCCAGAGGCTGCGCCGTGTGACACGCTTACATACACTTTCCAAATGGGCGACGTTCACCTCTGCATCAACCCCATATTCGGGGGGTAGGGGGCGACCCAGAAACTCCAGCTCCTAATTGCTTAGTGACAGAAAGCAGTTCTCATGATTCTGCTCCTAATGGGGAAAATCCATCACAGACTCTCTGCTCCGGCCCTGGGGCTGCAATGACTTCACTTTTCCACCTGCTCCCCCAGGGACACAAGCTCGGCAGAGTGATTGATAAATAGGGCCAGACGTAGGTTGCTTGATTGAGGGCTGCGAGGCGGGCGGCTATTAATCAGTCCCACCTGTGACAAGCAGCGCATGGCTGGGTTGTTTCCTGTACACGGCCTGTCTGCTCGCCATGGTTGTGTAATGCTCTGCATGGTTGTGTAATGCTCTGCATGGATGTGATGGTTGTTGGCGGCAACACTCTGTCGTTATTCTGCAAGTTAAAGTACAAAGTGTTGTGGGCTCTCTTGTGAACACTGGAAAAGGAGCTCTCAGTATATAATACATAGATGACAGATGGGGAATGTACCTGGCATAGAGTGTGATAAATCAGAATAGGTCTTGTTTTACCCCTTCATGACTGGATAGCTCTCCCCATATATATGACCAAACCACAATATCCTATGTAAGAGGAGCTGCCGCTGCGCAGGAAATAACTTTATCTAACTATAGGCCGTATTCAATTAGCCGCAATAAGTCAGTTTCTGCGGAAAAGTATCGCGAGTGACGTAATTTCGCCAATGCGAAAATTTCCTCCGTATTCAATTCCAAAGACTGTTTGCCAGTGCGGAAACTTAATGCAACGGGACCTGCGAAAATGATTCGCCTATGAATAGGTGTAAAAAAAAAAGTGCAGAATTGGGGTGCAAAGCTGCGGGAACCCACCTGGACCCTTGGGACAGTCCCCCAAAGGTAAACCGCGTTACAAAAAAAGTATAAAAAAGTATTTAGATCACCAAAAAAGAGTACTTTCGTTTTGGGGGCGAAGAGGTGCAAAATTGGGGGACAAACTTAAAAACTAGCTCCAGGGAGGTCCCCAAGTATGCCACAGGTGTTTTTTAAGTTTGCAGCAGGTGTTTTTTTTAACGATTTAAATAAAGTACACTTTAGCAACTTAAAAATATGCTTGCACCCATTTCAGGTACCCCAAATTTGCTGGGACTACTTAGTTTCTGCAAAAAAACCCTACTAAATGCGATTCTTCACCACTTCTGCAAAGACGCAAATTAGCAGCTATTGAGATAATTTAGGTACCCCAAATACCTTCAGCAGGGCTATTCGGGGGGATCTATAGTGATCCCCAATGTTAGTGCATCTTTTGAGGGGTGTGCGACTGATTTCCCCAAATCTGACTGTACTTTTCGCATGTTACAGTTACACCGGGTGCCGTTTTTGCCGATTTCTAATTGAATACCGCGAAAAGCGGGCACGCGCGTGATACTTTTCACATTGAAAACCGGCGATATAGGCGAAAAGTCCAGCATGTGAAATGTACCGGACTTTTTGCATCTAACTGAATATGGCCCTATATCAGAGATATTAATCTTTGTTGTTTTTACACAAAACTCTGCAGACTATGCTGTGTTCAGATGACTGATGCTCTGCAATGTGTTGTGCTTGGGTGAGACATACTTTGCTGTGTCCATCTGAGAGATGCTCTGCAAGCTGTGTTGTGTTTGGTTGAGAGAATCAACTAACAACTAACCCTATTCTACCCCCTAACCCTAACCCTCCTTTAGGGGTGCCTAACCCTAACCTCCCCCCCAAGTGCCTAACCCCCCGCCCCCTAAGTGCCTAAACCTAACCCCCCCTTCACCGCAGCCTAAACCTAAGTCACCCGGGGTGGTGCCTAACCCTAACATCCCCCAGGGGTGCCTAACCCTAGCCCCGGTCCTCAAGACACCCTAATGGTGCAGGTTTTTTTAGGACAACCATGCTTGGGGACAGGTGACTTAATTAGTAGCTCAATCAATTTGATTTAACCATCTGTGCTCAACCATGGATATCCTTAAAACCTGAAACTTTGGGGTGCCTTGAGGGCAGAGTTTGAGAACCTCTGGGTTATGGGATAGGCATACTCACCACCAGCAGGGCAGCTAGATCCGCCAGAAGTCTTTGTCGGCTGACTGCCAGACCTGGAAGACATTGCTGGACTGGATAAGCCATACTAGCCGTACCAGGTAAGCCACCGCTAGAACACCAGGGAGGTTTTGTCGAGATTCTAATGTTGAAATTTCATCAGTGTGTGGACATGATAAATGTTGACATTTCAAGCACGTAGACTTTATGACCATATCGACATGCACATGTCGACATTATGAATGCCGACAAAATATACCACACCCCTTTGCCATTGCTCTCTGCAAAACATTTAGGCATAGGTCTGCGCAGAACTGATCGCTGCAATTGTTGTATCCAGATGTGAGCGGCATAAAGAATAAGAATTTCACAATCCTCTCATAAATTGGAGATGAATTAAAAAGCGCATCTCCTTTTATCAGCATATTAATGAGCCAGTCTCGCACACCTTTGATTAAAGCCTTAAACTCTCCAGCACGGCAAAATATTCCTCCATTTAAATAAATACTGTGATGTTCCGGCATCTCTGCATTCACTAATGCAGAACAAGGAGAAAGCCTCACGTCCCATGTTCTGGATCTGAGCCCTCTGCTCATTGTGATTACGTCTTTCCCAGGAAGCCAGAGTCGGTGTTTATTGCCCCTTCCTTCCACTAATCCCTCAGCACATTGTATATCTCAGCTTAATAGTTCTACTTCATAAAAAGGCTATAAACGGAGGGTGCAGCAGCTGAGCAGCGCCAGCCTAATACGAAGATCCTGCCGCCTCGCTCTCTGGGCAGCGATTCTGGTTCCTTGTTGGCAAGAACCTGCTTTAATTATAGCCACATTCTTTCAGGCATGGAATTTTTTAAAATAAGAGTAAATATCGTAACTACACATTCTCCCTGTATCATCTCTGCCGGGACGAGGAAGACACAACGTTCATGCGCACCTGTGACACGGGCAGGGGCGTTTGTATAGTAATATCCGCGTATGTGACTGCAATGGGCCACGGCGGCAGATTGGGCCCTGGACAAAAAGGTAAAATAGGACCTCTTATGAGGGCACTGTCCCACCGTCCCAACTGCCGTGACTGGTAGTGGGCAAATGCCCAGCAGTGCATCTGTGTTTCTGGTGGAAGTGAGTTGTTGAGCTATTCAGGAGCAGCATGCACATACCAGGGGTGGTTGCATACCCAGCATGACATAGCCGGCCCCAATTCCCTGTGCACACTGCCTCAACTTGCACAAGGACAAGATTAGGCCTCCTGTAAAGCGTTGCTGTCGGCCTCCAGTAAAGCGTTGCTGTTGGCCTCCTGTAAAGCGTTGCTGTCGGCCTCCTGTAAAGCGTTGCTGTCGGCCTCCTGTAAAGCGTTGCTGATTGCCCTCTGTAAAGCGTTGCTGTCGGCCTCCTGTAAAGAGTTGCTTTCTTCCTCCTGTAAAGCGTTGCTGTCGGCCTCCAGTAAAGCGTTGCTGTCGGCTTCCTGTAAAGCGTTGCTTTCTGCCTCCAGTAAAGCGTTGCTGTCGGCCTGCTGTAAAGCGTTGCTGTCGGCCTCCTGTAAAGCGTTGCTGTCGGCCTCCAGTAAAGCGTTGCTGTCGGCCTCCAGTAAAGCGTTGCTGTCGGCCTCCAGTAAAGCGTTGCTGTCGGCCTCCTGTAAAGCGTTGCTGTCGGCCTCAAAGCGTTGCTGTCGGCCTCCTGTAAATGGTTGCTGTCGGCTTCCTGTAAAGCGTTGCTGTCTGCCTCCTGTAAAGCGTTGCTTTCTGCCTCCTGTAAAGCGTTGCTGTCGGCCTCCTGTAAAGCGTTGCTGTCGGCCTCCAGTAAAGCGTTGCTGTCGGTCTCCAGTAAAGGGTTGCTGTCGGCCTTCAGTAAAGCGTTGCTGTCGGCCTCCTTAAAGCATTGCTGTCGGCCTCCTGTAAAGCGTTGCTGTCTGCCTCCTGTAAATCGATGCTGTCGGCCTCCAGTAAAGCATTGCTGTCTGCCTCCTGTAAAGCGTTGCTCTCGGCCTCCAGTAAAGCGTTGCTGTCGGCCTCCAGTAAAGCGTTGCTGTCGGCCTCCAGTAAAGCGTTGCTGTCGGCCTCCAGTAAAGCGTTGCTGTCGGCCTCCTGTAAAGCGTTGCTGTCTGCCTCCAGTAAAGCGTTGCTGTCGGCCTCCTGTAAAGCATTGCTGTCGGCCTCCAGTAAAGCGTTGCTGTCGGTCTCCAGTAAAGGGTTGCTGTCGGCCTCCAGTAAAGCGCTGCTGTCGGCCTCCTTAAAGCATTGCTGTCGGCCTCCTGTAAAGCGCTGCTGTCTGCCTCCTGTAAAGCGTTGCTGTCTGCCTCCAGTAAAGCATTGCTGTCTGCCTCCTGTAAAGCGTTGCTGTCGGCCTCCAGTAAAGCGTTGCTGTCGGCCTCCAGTAAAGCGTTGCTGTCGGCCTCCAGTAAAGCGTTGCTGTCGGCCTCCTGTAAAGCGTTGCTGTCTGCCTCCAGTAAAGCGTTGCTGTCGGCCTCCAGTAAAGCGTTGCTGTCGGCCTCCTGTAAAGCGTTGCTGTCGGCCTCCAGTAAAGCGTTGCTGTCGGCCTCCTGTAAATGGTTGCTGTCGGCCTCCAGTAAAGCTTTGCTGTCGGCCTCCAGTAAAGCGTTGCTGTCGGCCTCCTGTAAAGCGTTGCTGTCGGCCTCCAGTAAAGCGTTGCTGTCGGCCTCCTGTGAATCATTGCTGTCGGCGTCCTGTGAAGGGTGCTGTCGGCCTCCTGTGAGGCATTGCTGTCGTCCTCTTGTGCTGTCGGGCTCCTGTGAAGCGTTGCTGTCAGCCTCCTGTGAGGCATTGCTGTCGTCCTCTTGTGCTGTTGGCCTCCTGTGAAGCATTGCTGTTGGCTTCCTGTGCTGTTGGCCTCCTGTGAAGTGTTGCTGCCGGCCTCCTGTGAAGTGTTGCTGCCGACCTCCTGTGAAGCGTTGCTGTCGGCCTCCTGTGAAGCGTTGCTGTCGGCCTCCTGTGAAGCGTTGCTGCCGGCCTCCTGTGAAGCGTTGCTGTCGGCCTCCTGTGAAGCGTTGCTGCCGGCCTCCTGTGAAGCATTGCTGTCGGCCTCCTGTGAAGCGTTGCTGTCGGCCTCCTGTGAGGCGTTGCTGTTGGCCTTGGGTGAAGCATTGCTGTCGGCCTCCTGTGAAGCGTTGCTGTCGGCCTCCTGTGAAGCGTTGCTGTCGGCCTCCTGTGAGGCGTTGCTGTTGGCCTTGGGTGAAGCGTTGCTGTCGGCCTCCTGTGAAGCGTTGCTGTCGGCCTCCTGTGAGGCGTTGCTGTTGGCCTTGGGTGAAGCATTGCTGTCGGCCTCCGGTGAATCATTGATGTCAACTGCACTGCGTCATTCACAAGCCTTTTGAGGATAATAACTTACCGCTTTACTCTCTGTAGTCTTATGCAAAAGCTGTATTTGTCATGATACCTAATTCATGTCTTCAAATTAAAACAAACCCGCGTTTCCCCCTATTTCTGGCACACTCTGTAGTCTGATTAATTGGTTTCATGGAATTAGGCCTCCTATAGTTTCATACTGTTGAGGAAACACTAGAATTAGATGCACATTTTAGATCTTCGGCTGTAAGAATAAGACACATTAGTAACGCGTCTCTATACAGAGAGACTGCGCTGCTCTAATACAGGCCCTTCCGTCACGGAAGCTCCAGATACAAACAGTGTAGCTAATTAACACTGTCTGTATTTAATAACTTTCTTACCATATTTTGAGAACAAAACATTAATCACATGTGGAGACAGAGCTGCAGCAGGAACGCGTCATTTTCAGCCCAAGATATAAAATCTCAATTTTTGCATTTTTCCATTTGCAAGGAAGAATTGCAGAGTGATTATATCGTTACCATATTATATTTTTTTGCTGCAATATAGTAGCAACATTTTTTTTCCCCGAGACCAATTAGCCATGATGTCTCATTTAAACTAAAATAACTAAATTATCTTTCAGGGCAACACAGGTTTATTTGATCGGCTGATTATAATAATTTTTGGTCCCCCCCCCCAAAGTGGATGCGTTATTCTTAGTGCAATGAATAACTTTAAGAAACTAAGGGAAATATTATCAAGGCAATTTGTCTCAAAATAAAATAAGTTGCATTAATTCATAAATCTGAAGGTTTTCAAACCCAAATGTATATGACATAGCCTTTAAAAAAGGCTGTGCGTGGAATGCTTCACTGTGCTTTGCCGACTGTGGCCGAACTACAAGTCCAAGCATGCCCTGAGGCCTCTGGCAGATGTTGCAGCTCCACCATATGCTCTACGCTTTCAATAGCTGAGCGTAAATGTCGTGAGGGTGGATGGGATCAGCCTCACTACAATTTGTTCCATTAAGATAAAATATTTTGGGAAAAGTTGATCTTTCCAAATCTACGTTATGCCGCGTATCCACTACGCGATGTTACTGAGCGATTGCACAATTATGACATCGTAATCGTGAAAATCGCTCAGTAATCGTGCACAAACCGTGCACAAATCGAGCACTATTATGTCGGAAATGACCATCAATGCGCGAACCCGCTGGTCATTTCTGACATCAATCATCTGCTGAACATGCTGGTCAATCTGCCAATAACGACAGATTGGCCATGTTCAGAGATGATTGATGTGCTACACTGAACGATCAATTGTTCAGTGTAGGCACTGCAGGGGGAAGGGGAACGATGGTACGATTACGATGTCGTACTGTCGTGCCGGTATCTGCTAGTGGATACGCGGCTTTAGTAAATTCACAATGTACAACAGATAAAACGGATGACAAATGCAATTGTTAAAATGTTGCAGCTAGAGGGTTAATTAAAGCCGATAGCAACATTGTAACAGCAGGACATGCTAACTAGTGTATACAGAGTCTAAACCTGAAACAGTGATTAGTGTCTGTCCCCTAGAGGCCCAGAGAGGAACTGCACACAATGCCCATCTGTTTTTCTGGCATTCTTCTATGGTGCTGCTGTCTGATGACTTAAACAGGTAGTTAGGAAACAGAGTGACTGAGAAACATGAGGCCAGACAGCACAGACTGATATCTGTTTGCAAAGCTGCCGTTAGTGTGTTTTATTATTGCGGATTATTGCAGATTCCCATACAAGGTCATAGGCATAGTGACATCACCACTATAAAACCACAATGGATTTTTTCTACATGGCTTTGTATTCAAATTGAAATTAAATGCACTTTATTATAAACATCTGTTTTATTATTACTATTAATATTACTATTATTATTGTTGTCATAATTATTGCCGTAGAACCTAGGAAAACGTATTCAACGGGTGCCTTAAGATTCTCCGGAGGCTGTGCCATGATGCAGCCATTTTTCTGTGGGTGGGTCCATAATACTGAACTAACGAATCAGTAAAGCTCTTTAAATGGCGGTAGGGAGGGAGTCTGAGCAGGAGGACCAATCACAAGCCGCTACTGCATATCTCACCCATACTTGGCGACTTTTCAAATCTTTTACCTGGGAGAATCCTGGAGAGGAGATTCTGCTGACATCTTCAGGGGGCGGGGTCGGACTGTAGACTTCATTAGGCCCTGCCCAATCAAGGAAAAGGCTGCAATTTGCGGATCCGCGGGGAGGGGGAGGGCCTAAGTGACGCAATTTGGACCTGTGAATTCCCCGTAAAATCTCCCCATCCTGCTCACTTCACTAGGAAGTGGGTGGGATGTGAGAGATCTGCCTACTCTTCAGGGGGTGTAGGGGGCTACCCGAAAAATCAGGAGTCTTCCGCAACTTCTGGGAGAGTAGGCAATGTATGCCCTCACCCCATTGCTGGTATTTGGCCAAGGCTGGTGCAGAACCTAAGTGTAAGGGAGCACTTTAGGAAATATTTTTCTAGGCTATTTTGCAACTTTAGTATGGATAATAATAATAATAATAATAATAATAATAGTAATAATAATAATAGTAATAATAATAGTAATAATACTAGTAATAATAATAATAGTAATAATACTAGTAATAATAGTAATAATAATAGTAATAATACTAGTAATAATAATAATAGTAATAATAATAATAGTAATAATACTAGTAATAATAATAATAGTAATAATAATAGTAATAATAGTAATAATAATAATAGTAATAATAATACTAGTAATAATAATAGTAATAATACTAGTAATAATAATAATAATAATAATAATAATAATAATACTAGTAATAATACTAGTAATAATAATAATAGTAATAATAATAATAATAGTAATAATAATAGTAATAATAGTAGTAATAATAATAATAATAGTAATAATACTAGTAATAATAATAATAGTAATAATAAAAATAATAATAGTAATAATAATAGTAATAATAATAGTAATAATAGTAATAATACTAGTAATAATAATAATAGTAATAATACTAGTAATAATAATAATAATAATAACCCTAATACAGTAACAATGTTTGTAGTGGAGCTTTGTAATAAAAATAACAGTTTGAACATACAGAATTATGAACAATAACACAATGAACCCAAAGGCGTATTAAGAGAGGAGGGGGCCCATGTTCATTCCCCGTCCAGGGCCCCCTCCTCTCTCTCTGATGGCCAGCAGCACACTGACGAAGCAGGAGATTCTTGCACAAGTCTGTGCTCAGAGTCTACTGCGCATGTGCAGGTAACTGGGAAAATGGTACGGCAGCCATTTTACATGAGATCCCCGGCTTGGGGTGCAAATGCTTTAGCCCTGGAGACCTGGTGATAGGGTCTCCTGGCTGTGGCATTACACCCCGGTCCGTTTGGTTCTGGTTTTAAATATAGGGGGACCCCTACGCATTTTTCCCCCCTATTATATTTAAAACCAGGACTGGCCCTGCAGCCAGGTGTTGGTTCCTAAATTATGGGAGAACCCTACACGTTCTTTTACCCGTCATTTTAGGAACCAGGACTGGCTGAGCAGTCCGGGGATGGTAAAGCTTTTTTGGGGGGTGGGGACCCTACGTCATTTTTTTTTATTTTATAAAAACACTTTAAATTAGGTACACATGCAGAAACATACACAAGTCACACTGATCTGTGTATGTTTCTGCAAAGCTCGCAGCTCAGGAGGGTGAGTGTTTGAAACTTCAATTTCTCTGCGAGTTTGCTCCAATCTCACCCGTGATTGCAATCTCGACCAAACTCGAGTCTCAGTAAATTTACCCCCTATACTTCTAGGCTGCTCTGCATTGCTGGAAGACTGGATGTAACTAGCAGCCCTGAATGCTATCATTCTCTGCTCGGTGTGCTAGCAGCCAGTCACCAGGGTGTGCTGCGGAGAGCTAAGTATTCAATTGTTTAAAATATTTAAAACATGTTTTTTTTCATTTGTGTTAAAAAAAAAAGTATTTACTTGATTTACTGCAGGCAGCAGGGTCCAGTGAACTAAGGGCCTGACTCAGCTGGGATCACAGTTGCTAATATGCACGCAATCGAGTGATTGTTATATTCTGCGTATGTGTACTCAGTGCGCATGTGTGAACTGGCCACTGTGATAGGGACTGCGATCTCAGAGGCTACACAGACCCATCGCAGAGTGATTGACAGGAAGTGCCATATGTGGGTGGTGCTGGGGGTGGGTTCGGAGAAACGCAGGCGTGCCAGTGCGTTCGCATGCCATTTCAGGGGTGTGTATAAATTATCCACTGCGATTCCTTACGCAGTGTGAGGTCTCATAGCGTGCGTGGCTGTTAGCAATTTCTGGGTAAGGTCAGGGCTTGTGCAAGTGTGCATATGGGTCCGATGGTACTCGATTGTGCCGATAGTTTCGCTATTCTGCTAAGCATTACGGATGTGCATATTGTAAAGTGGGCGTCCTTATGTGGTGCTGAGTTTGCATTGTGATCGCAGTGGTTTGGCTTGCTATTGCAAATGAACTGCGTGCTCCCTGGCTTAGAGATGGCTATCGACAAATTGATCCATGGTTTTCCGCCATCGATGGTACAGAGCCCCTCAAAGCTTCCCACAAAGCCCCGCCCTCACCTCTGATTAGCCTATTGCCTGGTGAGTAATAGAGCAGGGATGACCATCAGTAGGTGAAACCATCGATGGTTCCCTTGTCAATGGTTTCATACCATCAAGACTAACCACCTATGGTACCATCAATGGTGACCATTGATGGTTAACCCTCCATTGTCCACCCCATCCCTACCCTGGCTGTGGTGCACTACAGGCTCCGTCTGAATACAGCTACGGCATGTCTCTGCTGTTCAGCTGTGACGTAGGGGAGGAAAATATAGGAGAAGAAACAGAGAGGAATGAAATCACACAATGCAGATTCAGATCAAAGTATCTGCTGACGCCATCTGAGGATCTGATAATGGCGTTAGCTATGTCATGTACTGCCGGGGAAAAAAAATAATCATATTTGAACATTGCAATTTTAAGTCATTTTTGTGAAATCTCCCCCAATATGGATCTAATACATGTTGAAGCGACTTAAATTACATGATATTAGTGTGAAAACCGTGGTTTTCACCTTTCGATTTTAATTTTTTCTTCTTAATGTATTGCTAATTATGCCTAGTTGCGGCTAATCACCCTGGAAGATAGATGGTCTAGAACAGTGTTGGCTAACCTTGACACTCCAGCTGTTATGGAACTACATAACCCAGCATGCACTGCTACAGTTCTGCTATTAGGGCATGCTAAAACTGTGGCAGGGCATGCTGGGATATATAGTTCCACAACAGCTGGAGTGTCAAGGTTAGCCAACACTGGTCTAGAACATAGGTTCTCAAACTCTGTCCCCAGGTCACGTTTTCCAGGTCACCCAGCAGGTGCACAGGTGTACTCATTACTCACTGACACATTTTAAAAGATCCACAGGTGGAGCTAATTATTTCACTTGCGATTCTGTGAGGAGACCTGGAAAACATGCACTGTGTGGGGTCCTGAGGACTGAGGGCCTGATTCAGAGCTGGAAGCTATTTGCGCTCGCTCGTTCAGAAAAAGGGGCCGGCTATTTAAATTGAGCGCTCGCTCTTTGCGGTCTGTTGACGCCTCTATGTCTGAGCGAGCGAACGAAACATGCGCTCGCCATTTTGTAAAGACGCCCCCTGGCCGTTGGCATCCTACGTCATCTCCGCTATTTATTAGATTAATCGAGTACACCGAAAGGCATCTGAACTGCTCGCAGTGCTTGTGGTTGGATTTTCCTACTGCAATCATGCGAACAGTTCAGGCTAAGAGACAACCAAGTGACGTGGCCGATGACGCTGCTTTGTTAATTATGCACACCCTTAAAATGCCCATTTTGACCGTTTGGCACGCCTGCGTTCTGATCTCCACTCCCCCATTTTCAAGCACCTTCCCCTGTTACCACCCACAAACGCCTCATTCTGTCACTCAAATTAGCAGGCATTCGCTATTTTGCGAGCGCTCGATTTCTGACCGCACTGACTGGTTGGCGCATGCGCATTATGACCCATACGCATGCGCAGATGTGCGAACATCGCTCGGAGCGAACGAGCGGCCGCTTACGAGCGGCTCTGAATCAGGCCCCGAGTTTGAGAACCTAGGGTCTAGAAATTACCCTGTCCCCACCAATATCACTGCCCCATACATCGCTCTTTCCCATGGTCAAGCCCTCACATTCAATGATTCTCCCTGACATCATTCCCTAGTACATAACAGTGTTTATCGCTCTCTGGGTGAGGAGGAGGAGAGGTGTCTCCCCCTGGTGGATCCCAGAAGCGGATGCGCAGTGGTTGCTGGAGCGCACTGTGGTCCTGATTCAGAGATGTATGCTAATCCCGTTTGCGTCTGCAACATTTTATACAGCTGCATAAAAAAATGGTGCAGCCGCTGAGAGGTGCATTGAGACACCCACCTGCAGCTTTGCAAATCCAAGCATCTGCGTACAATGAGTGTATAGTCCTGGAGAACAGGCACAGGAACTGAGATGCCACAGCCATATTTCTTGCATACGGGATCGCAATCGCATGATCTAACGCCACCGAAACGGTCATGACACGCCCGCGTTTCCTGCAGCCACTCCCAACGTTGCCTGACTGTCAATCACACTGCCAGTAAATTGTCGCTGCGAGCGACTACGGTAATGTACCTTGTGGCATGCGCAGTGCTGCTTAGACACATGCGCGGTTTACTGATAATCGCTGAACTGCGTAAACATCCCATAGTCTCAGGCCCCATGGCACCGAGACTATGGGGGAGATGAAACAAACCATCCAAAGTGCACAGTTACCCATAGCAACCTATCGCCTGCCAGGTATCATCTCATAGAATGTACTCACACTTGCCGACATTCAGCTCCCTAACACTGTTTTGGGGTGGAGCTGGGAGCGGGGCCACACGATCGTGTCATTGTGGCTCTGCCCACTCTCCACAATGCCGAAAAATACAGGGGGCGGAGCCACGATGACGCGATTCACCGCAAATTGCGTCACCGGGCCCCCCGCTGCAGGGGTTTCTTGTAGTAGTCGGGAGGGTTGCAGGAAGCAGCCAGGAGGCTTGCCTGCCTTTCCGGGGAGTCTGGAGCGGCACTCGATATTCGGGAGGCTCCCGACCAAATCGGGAGGGTAGGCAAGCCTGAATGTACTTGATAAATGTTAGCTGGAAGCTGATTGGTTTCTGTGGGCAACTTTACTTGTCCTCTTTAGAAAGTTTGATACGTCTCCCACCTAGATCTTGAGGGATCCATAACGACAAGACAGCGGTGGAGACGCGCTGCTGACCCGCCAGGATTTGCGCGGTTGGGAGCTGTGTAGATACTCGCGCTCAGCAGGAGAGTGTCTGCGGAAATTGTATTTAAATGTTAAAAGCTGGTGTGTAATTATTCAGTGTCATTTAGAATCTTGTGATATTTAGAGAGATTATTTTTAGCTGTATCTGAGCCCTGTGTGCGCGTGTACGTACCCCTCCTTCATCACCCATCAGAAGAGGAACGAGTGTTCTGCATTTCTCATTGTCTCCCAAGGAACAAATAGGTTTTCTTGGAGAAATGAAAAGCACAGAAGTGTCAGATTGTGTCATAATTGGGAGCATAAGTGTGAGCCTGGAGGAGTGTGGCATGTTGGGGCAACAGTTAATGTCGGCATTCTTAGCATGTCAACAGTGACCACGTTGATATTCATCATATCTACACGGATAACATGTCGACATGATAGCATGTAGACATAGCTTTCCTGGTGGCCCAGCGGTCACCTGGTGCCGACGGCTGCAGCATCTCCAGTGTTGCTTCCGGGTGATTCGTTGGTGTGGCGGTTTGGGTGAGAATTTTCTGCCAATCCCTAAAGCTGGGTACACACACTAGAGTACACACACTAGACATTGTCTAGTGTGTACCCAGCAATGGTAGATGTGACGGCACAATATATAGGGCGGTCCGTACACCCTGCACACGGTCTAGTGTACGACCGCCAAATATATCGTTCCCCCGCCGCATCCAGAAGCATGGCGACGCCCGCCAGATCTTCAGATTGGCCTGGCAGATCTGGAGATACGAAGAATGACGCACGGGACTGTGCAACTACAAATCGCCCAACAAATCGTCTAGTGTGTACTCATCTCAATCCTAACTAGAGATGAGCGGTTCGGATTCTGTGGAATCCGAACCGCTCCGAACATTGGGGATCCGAGTCCACCCGAACCCTGTTCGGGTGTTCACCGCCTGACTCGGATCCCCGTTCGGGGCCGAACGGCGGCCGCCTGATGTCGGATTCTCACTAGAGAATCCGACATCAGGTCTCCTCGCGTGTAGGGAAGAGCGCAGTGATAGCGCTCTGCCCTACACAGACACAGACACACAGCCGCCAGCGGCAGCTGTGTGTTTGTTACAGCAGCCAATGAGAGTCACACAGACTCTCATTGGCTGCTGCACGGAGGGAGCCGGCTCGAGCTCACACATGAGCTCCGTCTTCCGGCTCCCTCCTCAGCGTGTGACAGAGCGGACGGCGCGGGAGCGGGGATACAGGTAAGTTTTTATTTTTTTTATTTTTTTACTTGTCAAAGGTCCGGGGGCGCTACTGGGGGGGGGGGTCTGCACTACTGGGGGGGTCTGCTACTGGGGGGGCTATACTACTGGGGGGGCCATACTACAGAGGGGCCTGCTACTGGGGGGGCTATACTACTGGGGGGGTCTGCACTACTGGGGGGGTCTGCTACTGGGGGGGGCAATACTACTGGGGGGGGCCATACTACAGAGGGGCCTGCTACTGGGGGGGGGGCTATACTACTGGGGGGGGGTCTGCTACTGGGGGGGCCATACTACTGGGGGGGATCTGCACTATTGGGGGGCCATACTACAGAGGGGCCTGCTACTGGGGGGGGGGCTATACTACTGGGGGGGTCTGCACTACTGGGGGGGTCTGCTACTGGGCGGGGCTATACTACTGGGGGGGCCATACTACAGAGGGGCCTGCTACTGGGGGGGGCTATACTACTGGGGGGGGGTCTGCTACTGGGGGGGCCATACTACTGAGGGGCCTGCTACTGGGGGGGCCATACTACTGGGGGGGCCTACTACAGGGGGGGCCATACTACAGGGGGGGCGCATACTACAGGGGGGGCTACTACTGGAGCAGCCTACTACTGGGGGGGCCTGCTACTGGGGCAGCCTACTACTGGGGGAGCCATACTACTGGGGGGGCATACTACTGGGTGGCATGCTAATGGGGGGCATACTACTGGGGGGGCCTGCTAATGGGGGACATACTACTGGGGGGGGCCTGCTAATGGGGGGCATACTACTGGGGGGCATTCTACTGGGGGCACTGCATAGTGGACCCTACTACTAAGGGGACTGCATAGGGGGCACCACTGCTGGGGGACATTGTGTAAGGGACACCGCTACTGTGGGCATTGTGTAAAAGGGTCACTACTGTGGGCATTGTGTAAAAGGGGCACTACTGTGTGTCGTAACATAAATAAGAGACACTACTTTATGGTGTAATGTGAATCAGGCCCTATGTGCGGTGTAATGCTAATAAGATTGTGCACTGTGACTCCTAGGGCCGTAGCCCACTTTGTAAACAAGTACTGTGACTCTGCTGGCCGTACCCCACTGGGTGGGTGCACTACTTTTCATTTCTGCCACTGCTGTGTGGCAATGTATCATAGATGTGCTTTATACTGTGGTGTCTGTGTCGTTGTGCCGCTGCTTTGTCGCTTAGTAACCAGTCAGCTCACTGCAACCTTTGGCCAATAATGTTGAAAACAATATTATAAGCTGTGATATGGTCTAAATTGACTGGAAATTAATGTTATTGAGGTTAATAATACTCTAGGAAGAAAAAAAAGACCAATTTATGTGATTTTAGCTTTTTTTGTCAATTTTTGTAAAAAAATCCAAATCCAAATCCAAATCCAAAGCCAGTCACCGCAGTTTGGCAAATCCAAATCCAAATCCAAAGCCGGACGACGAATTAGAACCAAATCCAAATCCAAATCCGGCAAAAATGGTCCGGCGCACATCCCTAATCCTAACACTCCCCCTAGTGCCTCACCCTAACATCCCCCCCCCACAGTTTAACCTTAACCTCACCCTAGTACCGAATTCTAAGCCTCCCGACAGCATTCTGACGATGTCAACATGGTGCCTGACAAAATGATGTAGGGGCTCCAATGACATTTGCTTCTGAGTTGGCGCAGCATGTTTTTGGATCTTTTTGGGTTGAGTAACATTGTACAACATCTTTAGGTTGGTGTATGTGCAACAAGCTCAATGCGTCGGCTGAGGTTAGGGATGGATATCCATAGGCGATGTTTCTGAACCATCAATGTTTTTTTTTTTTTTTTTTTTTTACCAATGTCAGTGGTTCTCCTATCCTATGGTTGCTTTGCAATGTTTGCCACCATGGAACAGTGTGGCAGCCATGGTCTTCTGATGTTACTATGGGTTTCATTCAGACCCACTCGCGAGCGGCAGTACGCTCGCAAGTGGGTCGATGGTCCCCACTGCGCATGCGCACGACGGAGGGAGCTCCGTCGTGCGCATGCGCGAGACCCGGCGAGCGAAGGACTTTCCATCGCTCTGGGTCTCGCACCAAAGGGGACGTGCTGTCGATATTGATTGACAGCATGCCCCCTTTGGTGGGCGTGCCGGGGGCGTGCCTGCCAGACGGAGGCGTTCCCATGGGAACGCCTACCGTCTGAAGCCGGCCGCACTAACATCACTAGTGATGTCAGTGGGAGTGATTTTGGCTCTGATAGAGCCAAAATCACTCCAGGGCTTGTGGTTGAGAAACCCGACCACAGGGTTTCACTCGCAAGTCCGATGGTCGTGATGGTCAAGACCATCGTGACCATCTTGTTGCACGCTCGTATATGCTGTGGGTGGTGACCCACAGCTATACGAGCGTTCAGGAGGACGCTCCATATTAATGGAGGAGGGCCCTGATTCAGAGCGAGCGCTCTGGTCAGAGCGTCCGGCTCTGAATCAGGGCCTATGCTTGTCTCATGAAATAGGAGAAAAACAGATGACTGAAACACACAGGATACCCCTTCCATCTTACTAAGAGGCGCATTGACCGATGTGACCCTGTGTTGGGTTTGTTTTGTGGACATTCACTGATGAAATGTAGGCATGATTAGAATGATGACAAAACCGTCCTGGTAGGTCAGCGGCTTCTCTTACCTGCTCCGATGGTCAGCTGACAGAGTTCCGGCAGAGTCAACTGTGGTGAGTACACTACGCCTATCCCTAACCCTCCCTCCGCAGCCTATACCTAATGCAGGCATTGTACAGAATGTCAACATTTTACATGTTGACAGTTTCTATGTCAACATTGTGAACGCGTCGACATTTTGCAGATATTGACATGTTGCATGTTGACTGTTGTAATTGTGGTGTCAACATTATGACTGTCGACATGACGAAAGCATACCATGGAATGACCATGGTTCTCTATTGCGTATGTGCAAAGCGGGTTTCTTGCACCAACCAATGCATCACGTGATTTGCTGCCGGAAGCCTGTCCACCATTTGATGCCAGGCTTCTCATGTCCATACCTTGGCACTGTTGCCGTGAACTCTTTCGGATGAACTGTGTCGCAGCTATGTCTGGGATGGGCAATATCACAGAGACCTCCTTGGATGGGCCAATGTCATTATGAACTCTTTGGATCAGGCCACCTTGTTTCTAATGGGTAGTGTCACAGCGATCTCCTTGGTTTGGGCCATGTTGCAGTAATCTCTATGGGTCTGGCAGTGTCGCAGCGACCTCCTTGGTTTGGGCCATGTTACAGTGATCTCTTTGGCTTTGGCTGTGTCGCAGCGACCTCCTTGGTTTGGGCCATGTTGCTGTAATCTCTATGGGTCTGGCAGTGTCACAGCGACCTCCTTGGTTTGGGCCATGTCACAGTGATCTCTATGGGTCTGGCAGTGTCACAGCGACCTCCTTGGTTTGGGCCGTGTCGCAATGATCTCTATGGGTCTGGCAGTGTCACAGCGACCTCCTTGGTTTGGGCTGCGTTGCAGTGTTCTCTATGGGTCTGGCAGTGTCACAGCGACCTCGTTGGTTTGGGTCGTGTCGCAGTGATCTCTATGGGTCTGGCAGTGTCACAGCGACCTCCTTGGTTTGGGCCGTGTCGCAGTGATCTCTATGGGTCTGGCAGTGTCGCAGCGACCTCCTTGGTTTGGGCCATGTTACAGTGATCTCTTTGGCTTTGGCTGTGTCGCAGCGACCTCCTTGGTTTGGGCCATGTTGCTGTAATCTCTATGGGTCTGGCAGTGTCACAGCGACCTCCTTGGTTTGGGCCATGTCACAGTGATCTCTATGGGTCTGGCAGTGTCACAGCGACCTCCTTGGTTTGGGCCGTGTCGCAATGATCTCTATGGGTCTGGCAGTGTCACAGCGACCTCCTTGGTTTGGGCTGCGTTGCAGTGTTCTCTATGGGTCTGGCAGTGTCACAGCGACCTCGTTGGTTTGGGTCGTGTCGCAGTGATCTCTATGGGTCTGGCAGTGTCACAGCGACCTCCTTGGTTTGGGCCGTGTCGCAGTGATCTCTATGGGTCTGGCAGTGTCACAGCGACCTCCTTGGTTTGGGCCATGTTGCAGTGATCTCTATGGGTCTGGCTGTGTTGCAGTGTCCTCCTTGGTTTGGGCCATGTTCCTGTAATCTCTATGGGTCTGGCAGTGTCACAGCGACCTCCTTGGTTTGGGCCGTGTCGAAGTGATCTCTATGGGTCTGGCAGTGTCGCAGTGACCTCATTGGTTTGGGCCTTGTTGCAGTGATCTCTATGGATCTGGCAGTGTCAAAGCGACCTCCTTGGTTTGGGCCTTGTTGCAGTGATCTCTATGGATCTGGCAGTGTCGCAGTGACCTCCTTGGTTTGGGCCATGTTGCAGTGATCTCTATGGGTCTGGCAGTGTCGCAGCGACCTCCTTGGTTTGGGCCTTGTTGCAGTGATCTCTATGGGTCTGGCAGTGTCGCAGCGACCTCCTAGGTTTGGGCCATGTTGCAGTGATCTCTATGGGTCTGGCAGTGTCACAGCGACCTCCTTGGTTTGGGCCGTGTCGCAGTGATCTCTATGGGTCTGGCAGTGTCGGAGCGACCTACTTAGTTTGGGCCATGTCGCAGTGATCTCTATGGGTCTGGCAGTGTCGCAGCGACCTCCTTGGTTTGGGCCATGTCGCTGTGATCTCTATGGGTCTGGCAGTGTCGCAGCGACCTCCTTAGCTTGGGCCGTGTCGCAGTGATCTCTATGGGTCTGGCAGTGTCGCAGCGACCTCCTTGGTTTGGGCCGTGTCGCTGTGATCTCTATGGGTCTGGCAGTGTCGCAGCGACCTCCTTAGTTTGGGCCGTGTCGCAGTGATCTCTATGGGTCTGGCAGTGTCGCAGCGACCTCCTTAGTTTGGGCCGTGTCGCAGTGATCTCTATGGGTCCTGCAGTGTCGCAGCGACCTCCTTAGTTTGGGCCGTGTCGCAGTGATCTCTATGGGTCTGGCAGTGTCACAGCGACCTCCTTATTTTGTGCCGTGTCGCAGTGATCTCTATGGGTCTGGCTGTGTTGGAGCGACCTCCTTAGTTTGGGCCGTGTCGCAGTGATCTCTATGGGTCTGGCAGTGTCGCAGCGACCTCCTTGGTTTGGGCCATGTCGCTGTGATCTCTATGGGTCTGGCAGTGTCGCAGTGACCTCCTTGGTTTGGGCCATGTTGCAGTGATCTCTATGGGTCTGGCAGTGTTGCAGCGACCTCCTTGGTTTGGGCCGTATCGCAGTGATCTCTACGGGTCTGGCAGTGTCGCAGTGACCTCCTTGGTTTGCGCCCTGTCGCAGTGATCTCTATGGGTCTGGCAGTGTCGCAGCGACCTCCTTGGTTTGCGCCATGTCGCAGTGATCTCTATGGGTCTGGCAGTGTCGCAGTGACCTCCTTGGTTTGGGCCTTGTTGCAGTGATCTCTATGGGTCTGGCAGTGTCGCAGCGACCTCCTTGGTTTGGGCCGTGTTGCAGTGATCTCTATGGGTCTGGCAGTGTCGCAGCGACCTCCTTGGTTTGGGCTGTCTCGCAGTGATCTCTATGGGTCTGGCAGTGTCGCAGCGACCTCCTTGGTTTGGGCCGTGTTGCAGTGATCTCTATGGGTCTGGCCATGTCGCAGTGACCTCCTTGGTTTGCGCCGTGTCGCAGTGATCTCTATGGGTCTGGCAGGGTCGCAGCGACCTCCTTGGTTTGGGCCTTGTTGCAGTGATCTCTATGGGTCTGGCAGTGTCGCAGTGACCTCCTTGGTTTGGGCCATGTCGCAGTGATCTCTTTGGGTCTGGCAGTGTCGCAGTGACCTCCTTGGTTTGGGCCATGTCGCAGTGATCTCTTTGGGTCTGGCAGTGTCGCAGCGACCTCCTTGGTTTGGGCCGTGTCGCAGTGATCTCTATGGGTCTGGCAGTGCCGCAGCGACCTCCTTGGTTTGGGCCGTGTCGCAGTGATCTCTATGGGTCTGGCAGTGTCACAGCGACCTCCTTAGTTTGGGCCGTGTCACAGTGATCTCTATGGGTCTGGCAGTGTCGCAGCGACCTCCTTGGTTTGGGCCGTGTCGCAGTGATCTCTATGGGTCTGGCAGTGTCACAGCGACCTCCTTGGTTTGGGCCATGTCACAGTGATCTCTATGGGTCTGGCAGTGTCGCAGCGACCTCCTTGCTTTGGGCCGTGTCGCAGTGATCTCAATGGGTCTGGCAGTGTCGCAGCGACCTCCTTGGTTTGGGCCATGTCGCAGTGATCTCTATGGGTCTGGCAGTGTCGCAGCGACCTCCTTGGTTTGGGCCGTGTCGCAGTGATCTCTATGGGTCTGGCAGAGTCGCAGCGACCTCCTTGCTTTGGGCCGTGTCACAGTGATCTCTATGGGTCTGGCAGTATCGCAGCGACCTCCTTGGTTTGGGCCGTGTCGCAGTGATCTCTACGGGTCTGGCAGTGTCGCAGTGACCTCCTTGGTTTGCGCCCTGTCGCAGTGATCTCTATGGGTCTGGCAGTGTCGCAGCGACCTCCTTGGTTTGCGCCATGTCGCAGTGATCTCTATGGGTCTGGCAGTGTCGCAGTGACCTCCTTGGTTTGGGCCTTGTTGCAGTGATCTCTATGGGTCTGGCCATGTCGCAGTGATCTCTATGGGTCTGGCAGGGTCGCAGCGACCTCCTTGGTTTGGGCCTTGTTGCAGTGATCTCTATGGGTCTGGCAGTGTCGCAGTGACCTCCTTGGTTTGGGCCATGTCGCAGTGATCTCTTTGGGTCTGGCAGTGTCGCAGTGACCTCCTTGGTTTGGGCCATGTCGCAGTGATCTCTTTGGGTCTGGCAGTGTCGCAGCGACCTCCTTGGTTTGGGCCGTGTCGCAGTGATCTCTATGGGTCTGGCAGTGCCGCAGCGACCTCCTTGGTTTGGGCCGTGTCGCAGTGATCTCTATGGGTCTGGCAGTGTCACAGCGACCTCCTTAGTTTGGGCCGTGTCACAGTGATCTCTATGGGTCTGGCAGTGTCGCAGCGACCTCCTTGGTTTGGGCCGTGTCGCAGTGATCTCTATGGGTCTGGCAGTGTCACAGCGACCTCCTTGGTTTGGGCCATGTCACAGTGATCTCTATGGGTCTGGCAGTGTCGCAGCGACCTCCTTGCTTTGGGCCGTGTCGCAGTGATCTCAATGGGTCTGGCAGTGTCGCAGCGACCTCCTTGGTTTGGGCCGTGTCGCAGTGATCTCTATGGGTCTGGCAGTGTCGCAGCGACCTCCTTGGTTTGGGCCGTGTCGCAGTGATCTCTATGGGTCTGGCAGAGTCGCAGCGACCTCCTTGCTTTGGGCCGTGTCACAGTGATCTCTATGGGTCTGGCAGTATCGCAGCGACCTCCTTGGTTTGGGCCGTGTCGCAGTGATCTCTACGGGTCTGGCAGTGTCGCAGTGACCTCCTTGGTTTGCGCCCTGTCGCAGTGATCTCTATGGGTCTGGCAGTGTCGCAGCGACCTCCTTGGTTTGCGCCATGTCGCAGTGATCTCTATGGGTCTGGCAGTGTCGCAGTGACCTCCTTGGTTTGGGCCTTTTTGCAGTGATCTCTATGGGTCTGGCAGTGTTGCAGCGACCTCCTTGGTTTGGGCCGTGTTGCAGTGATCTCTATGGGTCTGGCAGTGTCGCAGCGACCTCCTTGGTTTGGGCTGTCTCGCAGTGATCTCTATGGGTCTGGCAGTGTCGCAGCGACCTCCTTGGTTTGGGCCGTGTTGCAGTGATCTCTATGGGTCTGGCCATGTCGCAGTGACCTCCTTGGTTTGCGCCGTGTCGCAGTGATCTCTATGGGTCTGGCCATGTCGCAGTGATCTCTATGGGTCTGGCAGGGTCGCAGCGACCTCCTTGGTTTGGGCCTTGTTGCAGTGATCTCTATGGGTCTGGCAGTGTCGCAGTGACCTCCTTGGTTTGGGCCATGTCGCAGTGATCTCTATGGGTCTGGCAGTGTCGCAGTGACCTCCTTGGTTTGGGCCATGTCGCAGTGATCTCTTTGGGTCTGGCAGTGTCGCAGCGACCTCCTTGGTTTGGGCCGTGTCGCAGTGATCTCTATGGGTCTGGCAGTGCCGCAGCGACCTCCTTGATTTGGGCCGTGTCGCAGTGATCTCTATGGGTCTGGCAGTGTCACAGCGACCTCCTTAGTTTGGGCCGTGTCACAGTGATCTCTATGGGTCTGGCAGTGTCGCAGCGACCTCCTTGGTTTGGGCCGTGTCGCAGTGATCTCTATGGGTCTGGCAGTGTCACAGCGACCTCCTTGGTTTGGGCCATGTCACAGTGATCTCTATGGGTCTGGCAGTGTCGCAGCGACCTCCTTGCTTTGGGCCGTGTCGCAGTGATCTCAATGGGTCTGGCAGTGTCGCAGCGACCTCCTTGGTTTGGGCCGTGTCGCAGTGATCTCTATGGATCTGGCAGTGTCGCAGCGACCTCCTTGGTTTGGGCCGTGTCGCAGTGATCTCTATGGGTCTGGCAGAGTCGCAGCGACCTCCTTGCTTTGGGCCGTGTCACAGTGATCTCTATGGGTCTGGCAGTATCGCAGCGACCTCCTTCCTTTGGGCCGTGTCGCAGTGATCTCTATGGGTCTGGCAGTGTCGCAGTGACCTCCTTGGTTTGGGCCGTGTCGCAGTGATCTCTACGGGTCTGGCAGTGTCGCAGTGACCTCCTTGGTTTGCGCCGTGTTGCAGTGATCTCTATGGGTCTGGCAGTGTCGCAGCGACCTCCTTGGTTTGCGCCATGTCGCAGTGATCTCTATGGGTCTGGCAGTGTCGCAGTGACCTCCTTGGTTTGGGCCATGTTGCAGTGATCTCTATGGGTCTGGCAGTGTCACAGTGATCTCTATGGGTCTGGCTTTGTCGCAGTGATCTCTATGGGTCTGGCAGTGTCACAGTGAACTCCTTGGTTTGGGCCGTGTCGCAGTGATCTCTATGGGTCTGGCAGTGTCACAGTGAACTCCTTGGTTTGGGCCATATCACAGTGATCTCTATGGGTCTGGCTTTGTCGCAGTTACCTCCTTGGTTTGGGCCTTGTTGCAGTGATCTCTATGGGTCTGGCTTTGTCGCAGAGACCTACTTGGTTTGGGCCGTGTCGCAGTGATCTCTATGGGTCTGGCAGTGACGCAGCGTCCTCCTTGGTTTGGGCCATGTTGCAGTGATCTCTATGGGTCTGGCAGTGTCGCAGCGACCTCCTTGGTTTGGGCCTTGTTGCAGTGATCTCTATGGGTCTGGCAGTGTCGCAGCGACCTCCTTGGTTTGGGCCATGTTGCAGTGATCTCTATGGGTCTGGCAGTGTCACAGCGACCTCCTTGGTTTGGGCCGTGTCGCAGTGATCTCTATGGGTCTGGCAGTGTCGGAGCGACCTCCTTAGTTTGGGCCGTGTCGCAGTGATCTCTCTGGGTCTGGCAGTGTCGCAGTGACCTCCTTGGTTTGGGCCGTGTCGCAGTGATCTCTATGGGTCTGGCAGTGTCACAGTGAACTCCTTGGTTTGGGCCATATCACAGTGATCTCTATGGGTCTGGCTTTGTCGCAGTGACCTCCTTGGTTTGGGCCGTGTCGCAGTGATCTCTATGGGTCTGGCAGTGTCACAGTGAACTCCTTGGTTTGGGCCATATCACAGTGATCTCTATGGGTCTGGCTTTGTCGCAGTTACCTCCTTGGTTTGGGCCTTGTTGCAGTGATCTCTATGGGTCTGGCTTTGTCGCAGAGACCTACTTGGTTTGAGCCGTGTCGCAGTGATCTCTATGGGTCTGGCAGTGTCACAGTGAACTCCTTGGTTTGGGCCATATCACAGTGATCTCTATGGGTCTGGCTTTGTCGCAGTTACCTCTTTGGTTTGGGCCTTGTTGCAGTGATCTCTATGGGTCTGGCTTTGTCGCAGAGACCTACTTGGTTTGAGCCGTGTCGCAGTGATCTCTATGGGTCTGGCAGTGACGCAGCGTCCTCCTTGGTTTGGGCCGTGTCACAGTGATCTCTATGGGTCTGGCTTTGTCGCAGTGACCTCCTTGGTTTGGGCCTTGTTGCAGTGATCTCTATGGGTCTGGCAGTGTCGCAGTGACCTCCTTGGTTTGGGCCGTGTCACAGTGATCTCTATGGGTCTGGTTTTGTCGCAGAGACCTCCTTGGTTTCGGCCGTGTCACAGTGATCTCTATGGGTCTGGCGTTGTCGCAGCGACCTCCTTGGTTTGGGCCGTGTCGCAGTGATCGCTATGGGTCTGGCAGTGTCGCAGCGACCTCCTTGGTTTGGGCCGTGTCGCAGTGATCTCTATGGGTCTGGCAGTGTCGCAGTGACGTCTTTAGGACACGCTGTGTCATAGTGACCCCCTTGGGCTGGGCCTTGTTGCAGCGACCTCTGTGAATAGATCTGTGATGCAGAAAACTCCTTGGAAAACACGTTGCGTACACTGGTTAATTACCTGTATACATATATCAGCATGTGGTGAATCTGGGGGCGATTCAGGCCCGGACGCAAAGAAGCGCACTTTCGCAGCCATCAGGGGCAGGGTATGCAAATTCTGCGATCGCACGTCAAGGCTAATGGACGCCCTCCATGTCTTAGAGAGTCTGACGGCAGAGCGAACGCACGCCGGTCTAAAGACGCCCCCTTTTCCTTCGCAGCACACGTCATCTTTAGGAAGTGTATAGTATGTAATATCAGTAACATCGAGAGCCATCGGAGCTGCTCGTAGCCCTTGAGGTAGACCCTACCCCACCGCAAGCACTGCGATCGCTGCAGGCTGAAATACAACCAGGTGATGTGTACAATGACGCTTCCATGCTAATTATGCACACCCATGAAACGCCGTTAGAACACACAGGCACGCCTGCGTTCACACATCCACACCCCCGTTTATATAGACCTTCCCCTGACACCGCCCACAAACGGCGCTGTCTGTAACTCAAAGTAGCGCTCAGTCTTTGTGCTACGAGCGCACGATTCATGATCGCAGTGACTGGCTCACTTACGCGCACTGCGATGCATACGCCAGCGCAGACGGGCGACTATCGACCATAGCGTGCGATTGCGGCTTAGCGACCGGGTCTGAATCTATGAACTGTTCCTGACGCACAGGAGGTTACACTGAACTTGCTGTTCTCCTAGCAGCCGATCTCTTGCCCTGCAGCAATATCTCGGCCTCCTCTAATGGATACAATTTATGAGCTCCCTTCTTGCTTTCAGTGTAAGAAATCCCTCCAGGTCCTATAAGCCTTTTACAGACTGTGAGAGCAGGAACATTACTGCTGTAGTGTTATGGGGGGGGGGGGGGGTATATACTGTGACTTTTTATTGATCAGTGACTGCAGGGCCATATTTCTGGCGGTGACACCTCTGGGATTGCACGGTTGGACGGTTAAGGGGACGCAATAATCACTGTTATCTATTTTATATTGAAGCAGCTTTCAAACAGTTGGCTTGTTCTCCATTTTCATTGGCTAACGCTCTGCTTCGGCATGATATTTTTATTATTCCATTGGATTGGCTGTTATCACTGCGCTGTGAAAGGAGAGATAGATGTAATAGAACTAGTCATGCTTAGATTATTATAGTGTTAAAGCTTCTATAATTCAGGATTTAATTATTCAATAATGATATGGATGGGATTTCGATAGATTGCCGACTGAGAGCTGACTGTAGACACAGGGCCTGGTTCATTACTGATCGCAACTGATCGCAACTGCAACAGTGTACGCGGATCAGCTGATGCACAAGTATGCATTGCAGTGTGCGAGCGTGAGTTAGTACTGCGATCGCTCTGCAATAACGCACGCAGAAAGAAAGCCATCGCAGAGGCAGTGACTGGAGGTCAATGTTTGTGGGCGGTGACGGGAGAGTGGTCGGAGAAACGCAGGCGTGCCTGTCCGTTTGAACGCCGTTGCATGGGCGTGCATAAATTAGCCACTGTGACGGCATACGCAGCTTGTGTACTCACTGCGTGCGACGAGGTTAGCAATTTCTGAGTAAGGTTAGAAATTGTAATTGTGCGCGAGGGGCCGATGTTACTCGATGTTCCCGATGTATGCGCAGGTCTGCGAGGTATTTTGGATGTGAGATAGCGGCATACATGCCTACTCTCTTGATTTGGGTGGGCGCTTCCCTTCTCGCTGAATCACGTCATTATGACCCCGCCCCCTGCTCCACAATATGGAAAATCTCGGCATTGTTTAGCTGGGGCGGAGCCAAAATGACGCGAGTACGTGGCTCCGATGCTAGCCCCACCCCTAAATGGCGTGCAATTTCCCCGGCCACGTCCCTTTGCCAGCCTGCCCCCCTGCTAAGCCGACCCGGCTGCTCCCTCCCGGAAGGGGAAGCCAGGATATCGGCAAGTATAGATAGCGGTAGTGGGCGTCTCTATGCAGGCTGTGTGACGGCTTTGCGATTGCATTCATTTGCATATTTTCGCAGCAGACCTGCGTTTGTAATCACAGCCACGATCTGTAGTGAATCAGCCCCACAGTACACTTCTTTATTAGACCTCTCTTCATTGTCCTCTTTATAACGTACGCTATGTTATAAGCGCACTCTAGTCTCACTTCCATTATAACCACCGTCTGTTGCTGACCTCTGTAGGGGGGAGATGTATCAAACTTCATTAAGCTAGTGCATTCTATATACATTCTATATACATGCCCTCAGTTGAAGCTCTGAAAGGATCGGCTTCCCTGACACCAATTATCACTTCATGCGCAGTGCAGTACAATGAGAAATGAGAAATATTCTTTGCATAAGTCCCTAAACTTGGGATGAGATTTTTGTCATATATAATAATACACTTAGGGATCTATGTACTAAGCCTTGGAGACAGATGAAGTACCAGCCAACCAGCTTCTGTAATTTTTTAAAACACAGCCTGTAAAATGACAGTTAGGAGCTGATTGGTTGGTACTTTATTGCTCTCCACTTTATCTCCAAGGCCGGGTGCACTCCACAACGATATCTGCACAACTTGTCATTTCCCGGCAAATTAGACCGACAAATCGTGCATATCGTGCAGTGTGTATGCACAATTGCGCGCTCTCCCACGGGTTGTACTCAATATGTTTTTGTTTTATCGGCGTTGCACAGCCAATCAGAAAAATATCTTGACCGAGGTGGCGCAGTGTAATAAAGAACGGAACGAGAGATTGTTTAGTTGTTCATTTAATTGCAAAGTGTGTACGGGCAATCACGGACGCCCCGGGATGTAGGGAATTTGTCCCTACGATGGTCCTGATTTCCCGTCTTTGTAGTGTGTACACTGCCTTAGACTTAGTACATCTATCCCTTAGTGAAATCCTCTTATGCTTATTGCAATTTTTTTTTCAAAGCCTTGCGACAGGATTAGCTGGCGACCGTCCCGCGACTAGAACCGCTACTGATATACGTCGCTGCGTCACTGTGCGGGTCTGGCTCAGTAGCAATTATGCGAGCCCTCCCTTACTGCGATCAGCTTGCATTTTTCCATGAGTCGCTTCCTCCGCGCCACCAATACAGCTGTAAAGTATTTGGAAGTGTAAGGTGCACCCCAAACTGCATACTGACCTAGGTGTATTCATTTTGTTGTACGTATGTGCAGAATCAATTTAGATATCTTACATTAAATAAACATATGTCCACCCCCGTATCGGCCCCTGTGCCTGGTTGTGAGCCTCTTGTTTTGAATTCCTTGGCCGGCTTTTTGCTAAGACTCTTTTTGAAATGACATAAGTACTGTATGCTAGTTGTCGGTAATATCTCATTTGTATCTTGTTTCTTGCTTGTTCTGACTATTGGCATTAATATTTTATATACCATGCTTCCTTTCTTCAGAAACAATAATCTTCCTTAGTTTACAAAGCATCCTCAGCACACAGCAAGGAACATTCAGAATTTCAGACAGGTAAGAAAAACAAAAACAAGATGAATGAGACTTGTGGTTAATTCCACACACGCCCTCTAGGTGGCACTCTTGTAACACAGCTTTGGGAAAGTCACTTGCTCTGTGTTCTATCACCTATGACAGCTTTTTCCAATGTCTGTCTCAATGTTCCCATCACATCAAGATATTTTATTTGGTTCACGGTAAATCACTGTTGGTTAGATAATGCTACAATCTGTAGGTTGTTGTGCTTCCTATCTATGCATGTTCAATTCACAAGCTCCATCTAAAATGACTGCGGTATGGTTAATACTGCAGGATTAATGGGATTGTTGGTGTTTTAAAGGAGAAGATACTGAGCCCTAAACTATGCAGAAGAATACGCTGCAACATGGTGATGTTATAATGAGGAGTTAGCTAGCAGCGCACATTAATACTGCACAACGCATAGTAATCGGTTACATTCTAGATTACATCAAATCTATAGTATGTCATTCATACATTGCTGTATTGTACTATAGCATTTACTATAATGTGATATGGTATCGCACTATGGCCCGTATTCAATTTGGAGAGAAAAGTCAGGGGCCCTCAGTCAGAGCCGGACGCTCTGAGCAGAGCGCTCGCTCTGAATGAGGGCCGTCCTCCATAAAAATGGAGCGTCCTCCTGGACGCTCATATAGCTGTGGGTCACCACCCACAGCTCATACGAGCGTGCAGGATGATGGTCGCGATGGTCTTGACCATCGCGACCATCGCCAGTGCGACCAGAAGTCTGTGGTCGGGGTTTTCGACCACAAGCCCTGGAGTGATTTTGGCTCTATCAGAGCCAAAATCACTCCCACTGACATCACTAGTGATGTCAGTGGGGCCGGCTTCTGACGGTAGGCGTTCCCTTGGGAACGCCTCCGTCTGGGAGGCACGCCCACCAAAGGGGCGTGCTGTCGATCAACATCGACAGCACGCCCCCTTTGATCAGACACAACGAGCGAAGGAAAGTCCTTCGCTCGTCGCGTCTGGCGCATGCGCACGACGGAGCTCCCTCCGTCGTGCGCATGCGCAGTGCACACCATCGACCCACTTGCGAGCGGACAGCCGCTTGCGAGTGGGTCTGAATGAAGCCCAGAGTCCGGACTTTTCGCCGTCATCGGATGTTTTGCCAGCGAAATAGTATCGTGCGCGTCCCCGCATATCCCCATATTCAATTGCAAATGTGCGAAAACGGGACCTGGCGAATTGGAAGTAGGCGAAAAATTCTGGCAGTTTTTGGGGAAATCAGCCTGACACCCCCCTAAAGATACTCTGACATGGGGGATCACTATGGGTACCCCCGAATAGCCCTGCTAAAGGTATTTGGGGTTTTTAAATGGTCTCAACCCCAATTCTGCACTTTTTTCTGCCGGGCATCCATTGCCGATACTTTTCCGCTGGTTACAATGCGCAAAGTTTTCCCAACCGGCGAAAAGTCGGAGAAATTGAATATGGGGATAAAGGAAAATGGCGAAAATGACATCATCGGAAAAAAAATATCGCTGAAAACGGCTTTTCACTCCAAATTGAATACGGCCCTAAATTATATAATACCCTATAATGGAAACGTATATTATATACACACATGGAAATAATATGGGCCTTGGGGGGAGATGTATGATGTATCAAGCAGAGAGAGATAAAGTGGAGATAAAGTACCAACCAATCAGCTCCTAGCTGTCACTTTACAGGCTGTGTTTGAAAAATTACAGCAGCTGATGGGTTGGTACTATCTCTCTCCCAAATACTTGGTACATCTCCCCATTATTGTACAGCAGGGGTTCCTAACAGTCCAGGTTTTAAGGATAGCCATACTTAAGCAAAGGTGGCTTAATTAGTACCTCAGTTATTTTGGTTAAACCATCTGTGCTCAAGCAAGGATATCACTAAAACCTGGACTGTTAGTGTGCCTTGAGGAATGAGGTTGGGAAACACTGTTGTACAGGAACTAGATTTAACCCTAATAATCCCATTTTGCATTGAGAAAGTTACAGTATGCTCTGGCCAGTAATGTAGCTAATGGTCCGGGCTCCCCTGTTAAAGCGAAGGACTAAGTAAAACCTGCTCAGCTGCATCGCGACGTCATGTCATGATGTTGGCACGCTGCACTTTCTGCCAACGTCATCATGAGGGAGAGTGGAGCCAGAATCTTGCACCAACAGGCAAGGCTCGGGGAACCTGTGCAGAGCCATCCCTGGAGTCGGGTGCCCAAGGTGTTAAAGTTTGTGGGTGGCAGAGTTGGATAGCAGGTCCCTGGCGAGTACCATCCTGGCCAACCAGTAGTCATGTATCGAGTATCGCTACTATTGGTTTGCGTGTGCGCAGTAAAGGTTTTTGAGGCTTTTTGCGCATGCACAGTAGCAAAACATGGCTCTGCTGCGTAAATGACCGGTCGGTAACATATTAACCTCCCAAGCAATTCTAATGTAGGCCCTGATTCAGAGCCGGACGCTCTGACCAGAGCGCTCGCTCTGAATCAGGGCCCACCTCCATAAATATGGAGCGTCCTCCTGGACGCTTGTATAGCTGTGGGTCACCACCCACAGCATATACGAGCGTGCAGGATGATGGTCGCGATGGTCTTGACCATCGCGACCATCGCCACTGCGTACAGAAGCCTGCGGTTGAGTTTCTCAACCGCAAGGCCAGGAGTGATTTTGGCTCTATCAGAGCCAAAATCACTCCCACTGACATCACTAGTGATGTCAGTGGGGCCGGCTTCTGACGGTAGGCGTTCCCTTGGGAACGCCTCCGTCTGGGAGGCACGCCCCCGGCACGCCCACCAAAGGGGGCGTGCTGTCAATCAACATCGACAGCACGCCCCCTTTGATCAGACACTACGAGCGAAGGAAAGTCCTTCGCTCGTGGCGTCTCGCGCATGCGCACGACGGAGCTCCCTCCATCGTGCGCATGCGCAGTGCAGACCATCGACCCACTTGCGAGCGGACAGCCGCTCGCGAGTGGGTCTGAATGAGGGCCATAATTCACTGGTTACAGCCACTTCCAATGAGGCTCTACCAACTACATAATCATTCCAGTGACCCCAAGGACTTGTCAGTTACTGAATCACCTGTTACTTCAGCTAATTTCATACGTTGTGAGACACAATTCCTGATTCTATCTATGAAGTACGGACTCAAGAGATGAAGATGTTACTTATTACTGCAGCAGAATGTGATGATACAATGATATAATACAATTACACTTATGATACAATGATATAATACCATTACGCTTATGATACAATGATATAATACCATTACGCTTATGATACAATGATATAATACCATTACGCTTATGATACAATGATATACCATTACGCTTATGATACAATGATATAATACCATTACGCTTACGATACAATGATATAATACCATTACGCTTACGATACAATGATATAATACCATTACGCTTACGATACAATGATATAATACCATTACGCTTACGATACAATGATATAATACCATTACGCTTACGATACAATGATATAATACCATTACACTTATGATACAATGATATAATACCATTACACTTATGATACAATGATATAATACCATTACGCTTATGATACAATGATATAATACCATTACACTTACGATACAATGATATAATACCATTACGCTTACGATACAATGATATAATACCATTACGCTTACGATACAATGATATAATACCATTACGCTTATGATACAATGATATAATACCATTACACTTATGATACAATGATATAATACCATTACGCTTACGATACAATGATATAATACCATTACGCTTACGATACAATGATATAATACCATTACACTTATGATACAATGATATAATACCATTACACTTATGATACAATGATATAATACCATTACGCTTACGATACAATGATATAATACCATTACGCTTACGATACAATGATATAATACCATTACGCTTATGATACAATGATATAATACCATTACACTTATGATACAATGATATAATACCATTACGCTTATGATACAATGATATAATACCATTACACTTACGATACAATGATATAATACCATTACGCTTACGATACAATGATATAATACCATTACGCTTATGATACAATGATATAATACCATTACGCTTATGATACAATGATATAATACCATTACGCTTATGATACAATGATATAATACCATTACGCTTATGATACAATGATATAATACCATTACGCTTACGATACAATGATATAATACCATTACGCTTACGATACAATGATATAATACCATTACGCTTACGATACAATGATATAATACCATTACGCTTATGATACAATGATATAATACCATTACACTTATGATACAATGATATAATACCATTACGCTTACGATACAATGATATAATACCATTACGCTTACGATACAATGATATAATACCATTACACTTATGATACAATGATATAATACCATTACACTTATGATACAATGATATAATACCATTACGCTTACGATACAATGATATAATACCATTACGCTTACGATACAATGATATAATACCATTACGCTTATGATACAATGATATAATACCATTACACTTATGATACAATGATATAATACCATTACGCTTATGATACAATGATATAATACCATTACGCTTACGATACAATGATATAATACCATTACACTTATGATACAATGATATAATACCATTACGCTTACGATACAATGATATAATACCATTACGCTTACGATACAATGATATAATACCATTACGCTTATGATACAATGATATAATACCATTACGCTTATGATACAATGATATAATACCATTACGCTTATGATACAATGATATAATACCATTACGCTTATGATACAATGATATAATACCATTACGCTTACGATACAATGATATAATACCATTACGCTTACGATACAATGATATAATACCATTACGCTTATGATACAATGATATAATACCATTACGCTTACGATACAATGATATAATACCATTACGCTTATGATACAATGATATAATACCATTACACTTATGATACAATGATATAATACCATTACGCTTATGATACAATGATATAATACCATTACACTTACGATACAATGATATAATACCATTACGCTTACGATACAATGATATAATACCATTACGCTTATGATACAATGATATAATACCATTACGCTTATGATACAATGATATAATACCATTACGCTTATGATACAATGATATAATACCATTACGCTTATGATACAATGATATAATACCATTACGCTTACGATACAATGATATAATACCATTACGCTTACGATACAATGATATAATACCATTACGCTTACGATACAATGATATAATACCATTACGCTTATGATACAATGATATAATACCATTACACTTATGATACAATGATATAATACCATTACGCTTACGATACAATGATATAATACCATTACGCTTACGATACAATGATATAATACCATTACACTTATGATACAATGATATAATACCATTACACTTATGATACAATGATATAATACCATTACGCTTACGATACAATGATATAATACCATTACGCTTACGATACAATGATATAATACCATTACGCTTATGATACAATGATATAATACCATTACACTTATGATACAATGATATAATACCATTACGCTTATGATACAATGATATAATACCATTACGCTTACGATACAATGATATAATACCATTACACTTATGATACAATGATATAATACCATTACGCTTACGATACAATGATATAATACCATTACGCTTACGATACAATGATATAATACCATTACGCTTATGATACAATGATATAATACCATTACGCTTATGATACAATGATATAATACCATTACGCTTATGATACAATGATATAATACCATTACGCTTATGATACAATGATATAATACCATTACGCTTACGATACAATGATATAATACCATTACGCTTACGATACAATGATATAATACCATTACGCTTACGATACAATGATATAATACCATTACACTTACGATACAATGATATTGCTTTGTAAAGGATAATATAATATATGTATCTATTAGGAGGCGCGGGTCACAGAGCTCAGTCACTGTAAGTGAGCACATTGCTGTAATATGGCAATTACTGGTAAATGTAGCAAACTTGCTGCTCATACATATTTTAGTGTTTTTTATTTCACTTAACTGGTCAAAAATACAATAAAAAAAAAACAAGCATTACTGATATAGAAAGTGCCAGTTATTATAATGTCCAGTACATATAGTAATATTGTTATAATACACAGGCAACACGGAGCCTAACGCACACTGACTGTGCTGCCGCATGCAGTAATACAGCTGCGGAAGCTGAGCCTCCACCCGGGAACAGGTGCTCGCTAGGTACTCACCAGGGTCACATCTACCCGGTGTGGAGGCTCCCCTGTGTGTGCGATCGTCCCTGTTGCCCCCCACTTAACCCGGCCCAGAGTGATGTTAATAGTTATAATGTTCTGTAAATTATAGCTGTATAAAGAATGAGATCCGGCGGTTCAAATCCCGACGCCGGAAGACCGGTAGCAGTGAAGATCCCGACAGCTCCAAAGGTAAGTATTTACTAACCCTACTCCCCCCCCCCCCTAACCCTAACCCGCCTTTAGGGGTGCCTAACCCAAACCTCCCCCCTTAGTGCCTAACCCTAACCTCCCCCCTTAGTGCCTAACCGTAACCTCCCCCCTCCAGCTCCCTAAACCTCCTGGGGGGGGGCTAATCCTAACCTCCCCCTCCTAGTGCCTAACCCTAACCCCCCCTTCCCCTAGCCTAACCTTAACCTTCCTAGGGGGGGTGCCTAACCCTAAGTCTCCCCGGGGTGCCCTATACCTAACCCCCCCGGCGGCTAAGTAGAACGGGCGTCTGTACTTACTTCGATCGGGCCCGCGTCATTCTACTTTCTGGCATCGGGTTTATGACAGGCGTCGGTATTTTGATGCCTGTCATAGCTCCTTAGCCAGCGTTACTGCGTCGGGATTGTGACCTTTTGCTGAGTTAAGTCTGAATGGATCCCCCAAACGTAGGAATACCCAGCGCCCTAACAAGCTGGCCGGGCTCCCTGAAGAGGTTCCGAGCGACTGCACAGACTGCAGGGTACCTGCCTGGAGAGTCCGAGGCACCCTGCTAGCCAGTAGCAATGGCCGTAGAGCGGCGCCCTGTGCAATGGCACGGCGCTCAAAGCTAGTACGACCCTCGGAATACCGTCCCAAATACACTGTCTCCGTCATTTGTAGCTCATTCCAATTTCTCGTCCTGCACTCTTTTTGTGTTTGTGCTTGGCCACAATACAACAACTCTGTGGGGTCGGCCTGCACTTAGCAAGTGACTCCTCATGGCACATTGATCAGACCTAACACTGCCCTACCGCAAGACGCGCTCCATTTTTTAACATATAAAATATTAGCGACACATCACTGGGATTGTTATTGGGCCCTTTCCTTTCTAATATTGCTATTGATGACTGTAGGGGGACTACAGCAGGGATAGGCAAAGTCCAGCACTACACATCCCAGCATGCCCTGCCGCAGCACAAGCACGCCCTTACAGCAAAACTGCAGCAGGGCATGCTGGAATATGTAGTTCAACAGCAGCTGCCTACCCCTGGGCTAGAGAGTAAGGTGTCCATATAAGTCTCATGCCAGCATTGTGGAGCACCGATCCTGGCGTAACTGCCACATGCCCACCATGTGCTGCTTGCATGTCACCCATGTGCTGGTCTGTGGCCATGGTAACCATATGCTCTTCTGTGTCCAGTATAGCTCACCATGGGGTGAGCAGTGAAAAGTCCTGTTTAGCAGAAAACAGGACTCTTCACTGCTTTCGTCAATTTATATGGCGGGCTACCGTGCAGAAGGTTATTCCGTCTCCAGTGGCCCCTGCGCTTCCTGTATGATTCGGATCACTGTACTTCTGTATGGTGAGTGAGATTCATAGAAGAACAGGAAGTTTAGTTTTCCATTCCTCTGCTGCATACAGATCCGCCATCTGAGGATGGCGTAATCTGTACCGCAAGCCGAACAGAGCAGGGAAGTTGAATACACCCGGTGCTGGCTCCGCCCCCTTTTGCCCAGCAACCTTTGCAGCAGGTCTGGCCTGACCTGCAGCTGCGCAGTGAGGATACAGGCATATAGGGCTCCCAACATGTCTGTATTATCACTGCGTCCAGAATCACGGAGGGGCTGGATACCGGAGGCAGACCCCAGACAGGTCTACATGAATGGCTACTAAACATCCCTATATATTGCATCGATATGGTGTGATATATAGTGATATTGGGGTCTATTCACTAAGCCTTGGAGAGAGATAAAATGGAGAATGATAAGTCCCAGCCAATCGGCTCCTGTCAGTTTACAGGTTTATTTGCACATTATTATTTTAATATTTCATTATTATTTTAAGAGACATATAATAAAAGTTATGTTTTATTTCTAATATAATAATACACTGGATATATATATATATATATACTTGTTTGTTAATAGGGGATAAATGCAGTACGAAGCAAACCCCTTTTCCTTTTTCTCTTTTTTATATTCGATGGACGGGTTAAACTAATATTTGCAAATGTTACAATGAAGGGGACAGAACCGGTGCTTAAATTCCCAGGTCTATCAGGGAATCTGTGTTATTTCTTCTCCTAATGGCTTTTATAGTCAGACAATTTATTCTGAAATGAAAAGGCTAATAAAACGTATTTTGTTCCCCCTCTTTATCATATAAGTTCCGCTATCCAGCCGCATTCTGTGATTTACTCCGGGAAAGGAACTATAAACCCTTAAATCTAATGGAGGTTTCGGCAGGCTCTGCATGGAATAAATAATCAGGAGGCGTAAGTAACACTCAGCAGCGATTCGCAGAGGGGCTTTCCGGTGCCTCGCTGCGATATACAGCCGCTGATGAGGTCTGAGAAATATCTATTAAGCATCTTGTTGTCGGAGGCGTCTATGGTGAAACATTATCAAAATATAAATGAAGGTGAAGACTTTGTAGAAGTTGGTAGGACCATACTTGCCTACTTTCCTTGATCACCCGGGAAGCTCCTGATAATTGGGTGCTGATCCCAGCTGCCCGGAAAACTGGGCAAGTCTCCCGGAACCCCCCCCCACCAACACACCCACGCAGCGGGTAAGGGGCGATGACGTGATTTGCGCTGAATCGCATCATCATGGCCCTGCCCCCTGCTTCACAATGGCGGTAATTTCAAATTGCGAGTGCCCCCAATTCCATGTCATGTCCCTCACCACGGTCCCCATATGCCGCGCACACCATGCCCCCCCCCTCTATGGTGACCTGGCTGTCCTGTAACTGAGGGGGGGAGGCAGCCAGAATGTGGGCAAGTATGGATAGGATGCTGATTAGACTAGCCTGCTTCTTGATTTAATTACTGAATGTCACCATGTGATTGGCTGTGACTGCATGCTGTGATGTCATAGCAGACATCACAGCCAATCAAATTGCGACTAACTGGATCTCAAATTTCATTGCTTTCAGCTGCTGCCATCTTATCATTATTATTATTAGTGATGTATAGTTCCGGCCTCCAGAAATCCGAATCCACACGAATTTCCTGAATCTAGATCGCGGTTCTGATCTCCTGAGGACATCCGGACAGACCCGAGCCCCCGTTCTGATCTCCTGAGGGCATCCGGACAGATCCGAGCCCTGGTGCTTATCTCCTGAGGGCATCCGGACAGATCCGAGCCTCGGTGCTGATCTCCTGAGGGCATCTGGACAGATCCGAGCCCTGGTGCTGATCTCCTGAGGGCATCCGGACAGATCTGAGCCCCGGTTCTGATCTCCTGAGGGCTTCTGGACAGACCAGAGACCTGGTTCTGATCTCCTGAGGGCATCCGGACAGATCCGAGCCCCGGTTCTGAGCTCCTGAGAGCATCTGGACAGATCAGAGACCCAGTTCTGATCTCCTGAGGGCATCCGGACAGATCCGAGACCCGGTTTTGATCTCCTGAAGGCATCCAGACAGATCCGAGACCCGGTTCTGATCTCCTGAGGGCTTACGGACAGATCCGAGCCCCGGTTCTCATCTCCCGAAGGCATCCGGACAGATCCGAGCCCCTGTTCTCATCTCCCGAAGGCATCCGGACAGATCCGAGCCCCAGTTCTCATCTCCTGGGGGCATCCAGACAGATCCAAGCCCTGGTTCTCATATCCTGAGGGCATCCGGACAGATCCGAGCTGCGGTTCTGATCTCCTGAGGGCATCCGGACAGATCCGAGCCCCAGTTCTGATCTTCTGAGGGCAACCAGACAGAGCCAAGACCCGGTTCTGATCTTCTGAGGGCATCTGGACAGATCCGAGCCCCGGGTTCTCATCTCCTGAGGGCATCCGGACAGATCCGAGCCCCGGTTCTGAACTTCTGAGGGCATCCAGACAGATCCAAGCCCCGGTTCTTATATCCTGAAGGCATCCGGACAGATCCGAGCCCCGGTTAGAAATTCAGATTTTTTTTAAATCTAAGTTTTGGGTTTTGGAATGAAAAAAATGAATAGTGTTTAGCTGTTATTAAAAAGCTTTTTTTAATCTAAAAATAAAAAAATAACAGATCCAAAACTAAAAAACATGAGGGTCAGCGCACATCTCTAATTGTTATTATTATTATTATTATTATTATTACTACCACTGCTATTACTAGTTACTACTAGTGATGTTGACCACTTAAGTGATGTAGAAATTAATCCCCAGACACAGGGCTGTTGAACTGTATTAAGGTTTTGTTACTTGTTGCCTGTGGTGATGGCGTTTTGAAAGTCTTCGGAATCTTTATTGCCTTAAAGGAGCTTCTCACATCATACCTGATGGCTCAACCATTGATTATTTTCAGCGCAAGCTATGGCTACCACTAGCCATCAGCATTACGCCACCAATGTACATCAGTCATCCTTCCATCAATGGCAAAACTAGTTAACATCGGCAACTGACCATCGATGTTTAGTGACCAACCTGAGAGGAGGTGTGATCCAGCCCAGGGGAGATGAACCCCGACCCGACTGCTCCACACAAGGTAAGAAGCAGGTGGTAGCGTGCCCAGGGCACACACAGGGCCCTTGTTTGTACACACAAGTTTTAAGACCCCACTAACAGTGGACGGATCTGAGAAAGCAGCAATGGGCATATTTATGCCGGCTGTGTGGTGGCAAGCTTTAGCATATTTTGCAGCTGCGTTGCGTGCGATTTTGCAGCTGAGATTGCATTTTGAGATCGCTGCTAAGTCAGGCCCATAGGACGGGATTTATAACTCAAATAAAATTCAGTCAAACCTCAGAAAATTTACATTTTCTCTGGTTTACCGCAATGCATATGTAGTCAGAATCCGGACAGATTGCGGAGGTAAGTATTAGGGTCAGGGGGAGATTTAGGGCTAGGCACTAGGGAGAGGGTTAGGGTTAGGCTGTGGGAGGGTTGGGTTAGGAGGAGGGAAAAGGATATAATACAAAAATCTATTGGGATACTGCTGTCGGCATACTGACCGTCAGGACCGTACGCAGCCCCCTGGAATACTATAAAGCTCATTTTCAGTTAATGCTACATTCTTAAAATTTTTTATTATATTCTACCTTCTCTTATACTGATAGGAGGCTAGGACACCTGTGTAATGCATTACTGCCTAAACCACTGCTGCTGGGACCCCTAAATGTCAGCGTGTTGTTGTTCTGGGAGCCCAGGTGTCAGTGTGTCATTGTTCTGGGACCCCAGGAGTCAGCGTGTCATTGTTCTGGGACCCCAAGTGTCAGTGTGTCATTGTTCTGGGACCCCAGGAGTCAGCGTGTCATTGTTCTGGGACCCCACGTGTCAGTGTGTCATTGTTCTGGGACCCCAAGTGTCAGTGTGTCATTGTTCTGGGACCCCAGGAGTCAGCGTGTCATTGTTCTGGGACCCCAAGTGTCAGTGTGTCATTGTTCTGGGACCCCAGGTGTCAGTGTGTCATTGTTCTGGGACCCCAAGTGTCAGTGTGTCATTGTTCTGGGACCCCAGGTGTCAGTGTGTCATTGTTCTGGGACCCCAGGTGTCAGTGTGTCATTGTTCTGGGACCCCAAGTGTCAGTATGCCATTGTTCTGGGACCCCAGGTGTGAGTGTGTCATTGTTCTGGGACCCCAGGTGTCAGTGTGTCATTGTTATGGGTCCCCAGGTGTCAGTGTATCATTGTACTGGGACCCCAGGAGTCAGTGTGTCATTATTCTGGGACCCCAAGTGTCAGTGTGTCATTGTTCTGGGACCCCAGGTGTCAGTGTGTCGTTGTTCTGGGACCCCAGGTGTCAGTGTGTCGTTGTTCTGGGACCCCAGGTGTCAGTGTGTCGTTGTTCTGGGACCCCAGGTTTCAGTCAGCGTGTCATTGTTCTGGGACCCCAATTGTCAGAGTGTCATTGTTCTGGGACCCCAGGTGTCAGCGAGTCGTTGTTCTGGGACCCCAGGTGTCAGCGTGTCGTTGTTCTGGGACCCCAGGTGTCAGCGTGTCGTTGTTCTGAGACCCCAAGTGTCAGCGTGTCGTTGTTCTGGGACCCCGAGTGTCAACGTGTCGTTGTTCTGGGACCCCAGGTGTCAGGGTGTCGTTGTTCTGGGACCCCGAGTGTCAGCGTGTCGTTGTTCTGGGACCCCAGGTGTCAGCGTGTCATTGTTCTGGGACCCCACGTGTCAGTGTGTCATTGTTCTGGGACCCCGAGTGTCAACGTATCGTTGTTCTGGGACCCCAGGTGTCAGTGTGACCCCAGGTGTCAGCGTGTCCTTGATCTGGGACCCCAGGTGTCAGCGTGTCATTGTACTGGGACTTCAGGTGTCAGCGTGTCATTGTACTGGGACTTCAGGTGTCAGCGTGTCATTGTACTGGGACCCCAGGTGTCAGTGTGTCATTGTTCTGGGACCCCGAGTGTCAGTGTGTCACTGTACTGGGACCCCAGGTGTCAGTGTGTCATTGTTCTGGGACCCCAAGTGTCAGCGTGTCGTTGTTCTGGGAGCTCAGGTGTCAGTGTGTCATTGTACTGGGACCCCAGGTGTCAGTGGGTCCTTGTACTGTGACCCCACGTGTCAGCGTGTCCTTGTTCTGTGACCCCTGGTGTCAGCGTGTCATTGTTCTGGGACCCCAGGTGTCAGCGTGTCATTGTTCTGGGACCCCAGGTGTCAGCGTGTCATTGTTCTGGGACCCCAGGTGTCAGCGTGTCATTGTTCTGGGACCCCAGGTGTCAGCGTTTCATTGTCCAGGGACCCCAGTTGTCAGCGTGTCATTGTCCTGGGACCCCAGGTGTCAGCGTGTCATTGTCCTGCGACCCCAGGTGTCAGCGTGTCATTGTTCTGAGACCCCAGGTGTCAGCGTGTCATTGTTCTGGGACCCCAGGCGTCCGCGTGTCATTGTTCTGCGACCCAAGTGTCAGTGTGTCATTGTTCTGCGACCCAAGTGTCAGTGTGTCATTGTTTTGGGAGCCCAGGTGTCAGTGTGTCATTGTTCTGCGACCCAAGTGTCAGTGTGTCATTGTTCTGGTATCCCAGGTGTCAGTGTGTCCTTGTTCTGGGATCCCAGGTGTCAGTGTGTCGTCGTTCTGGGACCCCAGGTGTCAGTGTGTAGTTGCTCTGGGACCCCAGGTGTCAGCGTGTCGTTGTTCTGGGACCCCAAGTGTCAGCGTGTCATTGTTCTGGGACCCCAGGTGTCAGCGTGTCATTGTTCTGGGACCCCAGGTGTCAGTGTGTCGTTGTTCTGGGACCCCAGGTGTCAGGGTGTCATTGTTCTTGGACCCCAGGTGTCAGTGCGTCATTGTTCTGGGATCCCAGGTGTCAGTGATCTGGGATCCCAGGTGTCAGTGTGTCATTGTTCTGGGACCCCAGGTGTTAGTTTGTCATTGTTCTGGGACCCCAGGTGTCAGTGTTCTGGGATCCAAGGTGTCAGTGTGTCATTGTTCTGGGACCCCAGGTGTCAGTGTGTCATTGTTCTGTGACCCCAGGTGTCAGTGTGTCGTTGTTCTGGGACCCCAGATGTCAGTGTGTCGTTGTTCTGGGACCCCAGGTGTCAGTGTGTTGTTGTTCTGGGACCCCAGGTTTCAGTCAGCGTGTCATTGTTCTGGGACCCCAATTGTCAGAGTGTCATTGTTCTGGGACCCCAGGTGTCAGCGAGTCGTTGTTCTGGGACCCCAGGTGTCAGCGTGTCGTTGTTCTGGGACCCCAGGTGTCAGCGTGTCGTTGTTCTGAGACCCCAAGTGTCAGCGTGTCGTTGTTCTGGGACCCCGAGTGTCAACGTGTCGTTGTTCTGGGACCCCAGGTGTCAGCGTGTCGTTGTTCTGGGACCCCGAGTGTCAGCGTGTCGTTGTTCTGGGACCCCAGTTGTCAGCGTGTCATTGTTCTGGGACCCCACGTGTCAGTGTGTCATTGCTCTGGGACCCCGAGTGTCAACGTATCGTTGTTCTGGGACCCCAGGTGTCAGTGTGACCCCAGGTGTCAGCGTGTCCTTGATCTGGGACCCCAGGTGTCAGCGTGTCATTGTACTGGGACCCCAGGTGTCAGCGTGTCATTGTACTGGGACTTCAGGTGTCAGCGTGTCATTGTACTGGGACTTCAGGTGTCAGCGTGTCATTGTACTGGGACCCCAGGTGTCAGTGTGTCATTGTTCTGGGACCCCGAGTGTCAGTGTGTCACTGTACTGGGAACCCAGGTGTCAGTGTGTCATTGTTCTGGGACCCCAAGTGTCAGCGTGTCGTTGTTCTGGGAGCTCAGGTGTCAGTGTGTCATTGTACTGGGACCCCAGGTGTCAGTGTGTCCTTGTACTGTGACCCCACGTGTCAGCGTGTCCTTGTTCTGGGACCCCTGGTGTCAGCGTGTCATTGTTCTGGGACCCCACGTGTCAGCGTGTCATTGTTCTGGGACCCCAGGTGTCAGCGTGTCATTGTTCTGAGACCCCAGGTGTCAGCGTGTCATTGTTCTGGGACCCCAGGTGTCCGCGTGTCATTGTTCTGGGACCCCAGGTGTCAGCGTGTCATTGTTCTGGGACCCCAGGTGTCAGCGTGTCATTGTTCTGGGACCCCACGTGTCAGCGTGTCATTGTTCTGGGACCACCAGTGTCAGCGTGCCATTGTTCTGTGACCCCAGGTGTCAGCGTGCCATTGTTCTGTGACCCCAGGTGTCAGTGTGTCATTGTTCTGTGACCCCAGGTGTCAGTGTGTCATTGTTCTGGGACCCCAAGTGTCAGTGTGTCGTTGTTCTGGGACCCCAGGTGTCAGCGTGTCGTTGTTCTGGGACCCCAGGTGTCAGCGTGTCGTTGTTCTGGGACCCCAGGTGTCAGCGTGTCAATGTTCTGGGACCCCAGGTGTCAGCGTGTCATTGTTCTGGGACCCCATGTCAGTGTGTCATTGTTCTGGGACCCCATGTGTCAGTGTGTCATTGTTCTGGGACCCCAGGTGTCTGCGTGTCATTGTTCTGGGACCCCACGTGTCAGTGTGTCATTGTTCTGGGACCCCGAGTGTCAACGTATCGTTGTTCTGGGACCCCAGGTGTCAGTGTGAACCCAGGTGTCAGCGTGTCCTTGATCTGGGACCCCAGGTGTCAGCGTGTCATTGTACTGGGACCCCAGGTGTCAGCGTGTCATTGTACTGGGACCCCAGGTGTCAGCGTGTCATTGTACTGGGACTTCAGGTGTCAGCGTGTCATTGTACTGGGACCCCAGGTGTCAGTGTGTCATTGTTCTGGGACCCCGAGTGTCAGTGTGTCTTTGTACTGGGACCCCAGGTGTCAGCGTGTCATTGTTCTGGGACCCCAAGTGTCAGCGTGTCGTTGTTCTGGGAGCTCAGGTGTCAGTGTGTCGTTGTACTGGGACCCCAGGTGTCAGTGTGTCCTTGTACTGGGACCCCACGTGTCAGCGTGTCCTTGTACTGGGACCCCAGGTGTCAGCGTGTCCTTGTTCTGGGACCCTGGTGTCAGCCTGTCATTGTTCAGGGACCCCACGTGTCAGCGTGTCATTGTTCTGGGTCCCCAGGTGTCAGCGTGTCATTGTTCTGGGACCCTAAGTGTCAGCGTGTCATTGTTCTGGGACCACCAGTGTCAGAGTGTCGTTGTTCTGGGACCCCAAGTGTCAGCGTGTCATTGTTCTGGGACCACCAGTGTCAGCGTGTCATTGTTCTGGGACCACCAGTGTCAGCGTGTCGTTGTTCTGGGACCACCAGTGTCAGTGTGTCGTTGTTCTGGGACCCAGGTGTCCGTGTGTCCTTGTTCTGGGAACCCTGGTGTCAGCGTGTCATTGTTCTGGGACCCCACGTGTCAGCGTGTCATTGTTCTGGGTCCCCAGGTGTCAGCGTGTCATTGTTCTGGGACCCCAAGTGTCAGCGTGTCATTGTTCTGGGACCACCAGTGTCAGCGTGTCGTTGTTCTGGGACCCCAAGTGTCAGCATGTCATTGTTCTGGGACCACCAATGTCAGTGTGTCGTTGTTCTGGGACCCAGGTGTCCGTGTGTCATTGTTCTGGGACCCCAGGTGTCCGTGTGTCATTGTTCTGGGACCCCAGGTGTCAGTGTGTCATTGTTCTGGGACCCCAGGTGTCAGTGTGTCATTGTTCTGTGACCCCAGGTGTCAGTGTGTCATTGTTCTGGGAAGCCAAGTGTCAGGGTGTCGTTGTTCTGGGACCCCAGGTGTCAGGGTGTCATTGTTCTGGGACCCCAAGTGTCAGTGTGTCGTTGTTCTGGGACCCCAGGTGTCAGAGTGTCGTTGTTCTGGGAAGCCACGTGTCAGGGTGTCGTTGTTCTGGGACCCCAGGTGTCAGGGTGTCGTTGTTCTGGGACCCCAGGTGTCAGCGTGTCGTTGTTCTGGGACCCCAGGTGTCAGTGTGTCGTTGTTCTGTGACCCCAGGTGTCAGTGTGTCATTGTTCTGCGACCCAAGTGTCAGTGTGTCATTGTTCCGGTATCCCAGGTGTCAGTGTGTCATTGTTCCGGGATCCCAGGTGTCAGTGTGTCGTCGTTCTGGGACCCCAGGTGTCAGTGTGTAGTTGCTCTGGGACCCCAGGTGTCAGCGTGTCGTTGTTCTGGGACCCCAAGTGTCAGCGTGTCATTGTTCTGGGACCCCAGGTGTCAGCGTGTCATTGTTCTGGGACCCCAGGTGTCAGTGTGTCGTTGTTCTGGGTCCCCAGGTGTCAGGGTGTCATTGTTCTGGGACCCCAGGTGTCAGTGCGTCATTGTTCTGGGATCCCAGGTGTCAGTGTTCTGGGATCCCAGGTGTCAGTGTGTCATTGTTCTGGGACCCCAGGTGTCAGTTTGTCATTGTTCTGGTACCCCAGGTGTCAGTGTTCTGGGATCCCAGGTGTCAGTGTGTCATTGTTCTGGGACCCCAGGTGTCAGTGTGTCATTGTTCTGTGACCCCAGGTGTCAGTGTGTCGTTGTTCTGGGACCCCAGGTGTCAGTGTGTCGTTGTTCTGGGACCCCAGGTGTCAGTGTATCATTGTTCTGGGACCCCAGGTTTCAGTCAGCGTGTCATTGTTATGGGACCCCAATTGTCAGAGTGTCATTGTTCTGGGACCCCAGGTGTCAGCGAGTCGTTGTTCTGGGACCCCAGGTGTCAGCGTGTCGTTGTTCTGGGACCCCAGGTGTCAGCGTGTCGTTGTTCTGAGACCCCAAGTGTCAGCGTGTCGTTGTTCTGGGACCCCGAGTGTCAGTGTGTCACTGTACTGGGAACCCAGGTGTCAGTGTGTCATTGTTCTGGGACCCCAAGTGTCAGCGTGTCGTTGTTCTGGGAGCTCAGGTGTCAGTGTGTCATTGTACTGGGACCCCAGGTGTCAGTGTGTCCTTGTACTGTGACCCCACGTGTCAGCGTGTCCTTGTTCTGGGACCCCTGGTGTCAGCGTGTCATTGTTCTGGGACCCCACGTGTCAGCGTGTCATTGTTCTGGGACCCCAGGTGTCAGCGTGTCATTGTTCTGAGACCCCAGGTGTCAGCGTGTCATTGTTCTGGGACCCCAGGTGTCCGCGTGTCATTGTTCTGGGACCCCAGGTGTCAGCGTGTCATTGTTCTGGGACCCCAGGTGTCAGCGTGTCATTGTTCTGGGACCCCACGTGTCAGCGTGTCATTGTTCTGGGACCACCAGTGTCAGCGTGCCATTGTTCTGTGACCCCAGGTGTCAGCGTGCCATTGTTCTGTGACCCCAGGTGTCAGTGTGTCATTGTTCTGTGACCCCAGGTGTCAGTGTGTCATTGTTCTGGGACCCCAAGTGTCAGTGTGTCGTTGTTCTGGGACCCCAGGTGTCAGCGTGTCGTTGTTCTGGGACCCCAGGTGTCAGCGTGTCGTTGTTCTGGGACCCCAGGTGTCAGCGTGTCAATGTTCTGGGACCCCAGGTGTCAGCGTGTCATTGTTCTGGGACCCCATGTCAGTGTGTCATTGTTCTGGGACCCCATGTGTCAGTGTGTCATTGTTCTGGGACCCCAGGTGTCTGCGTGTCATTGTTCTGGGACCCCACGTGTCAGTGTGTCATTGTTCTGGGACCCCGAGTGTCAACGTATCGTTGTTCTGGGACCCCAGGTGTCAGTGTGAACCCAGGTGTCAGCGTGTCCTTGATCTGGGACCCCAGGTGTCAGCGTGTCATTGTACTGGGACCCCAGGTGTCAGCGTGTCATTGTACTGGGACCCCAGGTGTCAGCGTGTCATTGTACTGGGACTTCAGGTGTCAGCGTGTCATTGTACTGGGACCCCAGGTGTCAGTGTGTCATTGTTCTGGGACCCCGAGTGTCAGTGTGTCTTTGTACTGGGACCCCAGGTGTCAGCGTGTCATTGTTCTGGGACCCCAAGTGTCAGCGTGTCGTTGTTCTGGGAGCTCAGGTGTCAGTGTGTCGTTGTACTGGGACCCCAGGTGTCAGTGTGTCCTTGTACTGGGACCCCACGTGTCAGCGTGTCCTTGTACTGGGACCCCAGGTGTCAGCGTGTCCTTGTTCTGGGACCCTGGTGTCAGCCTGTCATTGTTCAGGGACCCCACGTGTCAGCGTGTCATTGTTCTGGGTCCCCAGGTGTCAGCGTGTCATTGTTCTGGGACCCTAAGTGTCAGCGTGTCATTGTTCTGGGACCACCAGTGTCAGAGTGTCGTTGTTCTGGGACCCCAAGTGTCAGCGTGTCATTGTTCTGGGACCACCAGTGTCAGCGTGTCATTGTTCTGGGACCACCAGTGTCAGCGTGTCGTTGTTCTGGGACCACCAGTGTCAGTGTGTCGTTGTTCTGGGACCCAGGTGTCCGTGTGTCCTTGTTCTGGGAACCCTGGTGTCAGCGTGTCATTGTTCTGGGACCCCACGTGTCAGCGTGTCATTGTTCTGGGTCCCCAGGTGTCAGCGTGTCATTGTTCTGGGACCCCAAGTGTCAGCGTGTCATTGTTCTGGGACCACCAGTGTCAGCGTGTCGTTGTTCTGGGACCCCAAGTGTCAGCATGTCATTGTTCTGGGACCACCAATGTCAGTGTGTCGTTGTTCTGGGACCCAGGTGTCCGTGTGTCATTGTTCTGGGACCCCAGGTGTCCGTGTGTCATTGTTCTGGGACCCCAGGTGTCAGTGTGTCATTGTTCTGGGACCCCAGGTGTCAGTGTGTCATTGTTCTGTGACCCCAGGTGTCAGTGTGTCATTGTTCTGGGAAGCCAAGTGTCAGGGTGTCGTTGTTCTGGGACCCCAGGTGTCAGGGTGTCATTGTTCTGGGACCCCAAGTGTCAGTGTGTCGTTGTTCTGGGACCCCAGGTGTCAGAGTGTCGTTGTTCTGGGAAGCCACGTGTCAGGGTGTCGTTGTTCTGGGACCCCAGGTGTCAGGGTGTCGTTGTTCTGGGACCCCAGGTGTCAGCGTGTCGTTGTTCTGGGACCCCAGGTGTCAGTGTGTCGTTGTTCTGTGACCCCAGGTGTCAGTGTGTCATTGTTCTGGGATCCCAGGTGTCAGTGTGTCGTCGTTCTGGGACCCCAGGTGTCAGTGTGTAGTTGCTCTGGGACCCCAGGTGTCAGCGTGTCGTTGTTCTGGGACCCCAAGTGTCAGCGTGTCATTGTTCTGGGACCCCAGGTGTCAGCGTGTCATTGTTCTGGGACCCCAGGTGTCAGTGTGTCGTTGTTCTGGGTCCCCAGGTGTCAGGGTGTCATTGTTCTGGGACCCCAGGTGTCAGTGCGTCATTGTTCTGGGATCCCAGGTGTCAGTGTTCTGGGATCCCAGGTGTCAGTGTGTCATTGTTCTGGGACCCCAGGTGTCAGTTTGTCATTGTTCTGGTACCCCAGGTGTCAGTGTTCTGGGATCCCAGGTGTCAGTGTGTCATTGTTCTGGGACCCCAGGTGTCAGTGTGTCATTGTTCTGTGACCCCAGGTGTCAGTGTGTCGTTGTTCTGGGACCCCAGGTGTCAGTGTGTCGTTGTTCTGGGACCCCAGGTGTCAGTGTATCATTGTTCTGGGACCCCAGGTTTCAGTCAGCGTGTCATTGTTATGGGACCCCAATTGTCAGAGTGTCATTGTTCTGGGACCCCAGGTGTCAGCGAGTCGTTGTTCTGGGACCCCAGGTGTCAGCGTGTCGTTGTTCTGGGAGCTCAGGTGTCAGTGTGTCATTGTACTGGGACCCCAGGTGTCAGTGGGTCCTTGTACTGTGACCCCACGTGTCAGCGTGTCCTTGTTCTGTGACCCCTGGTGTCAGCGTGTCATTGTTCTGGGACCCCAGGTGTCAGCGTGTCATTGTTCTGGGACCCCAGGTGTCAGCGTGTCATTGTTCTGGGACCCCAGGTGTCAGCGTGTCATTGTTCTGGGACCCCAGGTGTCAGCGTTTCATTGTCCAGGGACCCCAGTTGTCAGCGTGTCATTGTCCTGGGACCCCAGGTGTCAGCGTGTCATTGTCCTGCGACCCCAGGTGTCAGCGTGTCATTGTTCTGAGACCCCAGGTGTCAGCGTGTCATTGTTCTGGGACCCCAGGCGTCCGCGTGTCATTGTTCTGCGACCCAAGTGTCAGTGTGTCATTGTTCTGCGACCCAAGTGTCAGTGTGTCATTGTTTTGGGAGCCCAGGTGTCAGTGTGTCATTGTTCTGCGACCCAAGTGTCAGTGTGTCATTGTTCTGGTATCCCAGGTGTCAGTGTGTCCTTGTTCTGGGATCCCAGGTGTCAGTGTGTCGTCGTTCTGGGACCCCAGGTGTCAGTGTGTAGTTGCTCTGGGACCCCAGGTGTCAGCGTGTCGTTGTTCTGGGACCCCAAGTGTCAGCGTGTCATTGTTCTGGGACCCCAGGTGTCAGCGTGTCATTGTTCTGGGACCCCAGGTGTCAGTGTGTCGTTGTTCTGGGACCCCAGGTGTCAGGGTGTCATTGTTCTTGGACCCCAGGTGTCAGTGCGTCATTGTTCTGGGATCCCAGGTGTCAGTGATCTGGGATCCCAGGTGTCAGTGTGTCATTGTTCTGGGACCCCAGGTGTTAGTTTGTCATTGTTCTGGGACCCCAGGTGTCAGTGTTCTGGGATCCAAGGTGTCAGTGTGTCATTGTTCTGGGACCCCAGGTGTCAGTGTGTCATTGTTCTGTGACCCCAGGTGTCAGTGTGTCGTTGTTCTGGGACCCCAGATGTCAGTGTGTCGTTGTTCTGGGACCCCAGGTGTCAGTGTGTTGTTGTTCTGGGACCCCAGGTTTCAGTCAGCGTGTCATTGTTCTGGGACCCCAATTGTCAGAGTGTCATTGTTCTGGGACCCCAGGTGTCAGCGAGTCGTTGTTCTGGGACCCCAGGTGTCAGCGTGTCGTTGTTCTGGGACCCCAGGTGTCAGCGTGTCGTTGTTCTGAGACCCCAAGTGTCAGCGTGTCGTTGTTCTGGGACCCCGAGTGTCAACGTGTCGTTGTTCTGGGACCCCAGGTGTCAGCGTGTCGTTGTTCTGGGACCCCGAGTGTCAGCGTGTCGTTGTTCTGGGACCCCAGTTGTCAGCGTGTCATTGTTCTGGGACCCCACGTGTCAGTGTGTCATTGCTCTGGGACCCCGAGTGTCAACGTATCGTTGTTCTGGGACCCCAGGTGTCAGTGTGACCCCAGGTGTCAGCGTGTCCTTGATCTGGGACCCCAGGTGTCAGCGTGTCATTGTACTGGGACCCCAGGTGTCAGCGTGTCATTGTACTGGGACTTCAGGTGTCAGCGTGTCATTGTACTGGGACTTCAGGTGTCAGCGTGTCATTGTACTGGGACCCCAGGTGTCAGTGTGTCATTGTTCTGGGACCCCGAGTGTCAGTGTGTCACTGTACTGGGAACCCAGGTGTCAGTGTGTCATTGTTCTGGGACCCCAAGTGTCAGCGTGTCGTTGTTCTGGGAGCTCAGGTGTCAGTGTGTCATTGTACTGGGACCCCAGGTGTCAGTGTGTCCTTGTACTGTGACCCCACGTGTCAGCGTGTCCTTGTTCTGGGACCCCTGGTGTCAGCGTGTCATTGTTCTGGGACCCCACGTGTCAGCGTGTCATTGTTCTGGGACCCCAGGTGTCAGCGTGTCATTGTTCTGAGACCCCAGGTGTCAGCGTGTCATTGTTCTGGGACCCCAGGTGTCCGCGTGTCATTGTTCTGGGACCCCAGGTGTCAGCGTGTCATTGTTCTGGGACCCCAGGTGTCAGCGTGTCATTGTTCTGGGACCCCACGTGTCAGCGTGTCATTGTTCTGGGACCACCAGTGTCAGCGTGCCATTGTTCTGTGACCCCAGGTGTCAGCGTGCCATTGTTCTGTGACCCCAGGTGTCAGTGTGTCATTGTTCTGTGACCCCAGGTGTCAGTGTGTCATTGTTCTGGGACCCCAAGTGTCAGTGTGTCGTTGTTCTGGGACCCCAGGTGTCAGCGTGTCGTTGTTCTGGGACCCCAGGTGTCAGCGTGTCGTTGTTCTGGGACCCCAGGTGTCAGCGTGTCAATGTTCTGGGACCCCAGGTGTCAGCGTGTCATTGTTCTGGGACCCCATGTCAGTGTGTCATTGTTCTGGGACCCCATGTGTCAGTGTGTCATTGTTCTGGGACCCCAGGTGTCTGCGTGTCATTGTTCTGGGACCCCACGTGTCAGTGTGTCATTGTTCTGGGACCCCGAGTGTCAACGTATCGTTGTTCTGGGACCCCAGGTGTCAGTGTGAACCCAGGTGTCAGCGTGTCCTTGATCTGGGACCCCAGGTGTCAGCGTGTCATTGTACTGGGACCCCAGGTGTCAGCGTGTCATTGTACTGGGACCCCAGGTGTCAGCGTGTCATTGTACTGGGACTTCAGGTGTCAGCGTGTCATTGTACTGGGACCCCAGGTGTCAGTGTGTCATTGTTCTGGGACCCCGAGTGTCAGTGTGTCTTTGTACTGGGACCCCAGGTGTCAGCGTGTCATTGTTCTGGGACCCCAAGTGTCAGCGTGTCGTTGTTCTGGGAGCTCAGGTGTCAGTGTGTCGTTGTACTGGGACCCCAGGTGTCAGTGTGTCCTTGTACTGGGACCCCACGTGTCAGCGTGTCCTTGTACTGGGACCCCAGGTGTCAGCGTGTCCTTGTTCTGGGACCCTGGTGTCAGCCTGTCATTGTTCAGGGACCCCACGTGTCAGCGTGTCATTGTTCTGGGTCCCCAGGTGTCAGCGTGTCATTGTTCTGGGACCCTAAGTGTCAGCGTGTCATTGTTCTGGGACCACCAGTGTCAGAGTGTCGTTGTTCTGGGACCCCAAGTGTCAGCGTGTCATTGTTCTGGGACCACCAGTGTCAGCGTGTCATTGTTCTGGGACCACCAGTGTCAGCGTGTCGTTGTCCTGGGACCACCAGTGTCAGTGTGTCGTTGTTCTGGGACCCAGGTGTCCGTGTGTCCTTGTTCTGGGAACCCTGGTGTCAGCGTGTCATTGTTCTGGGACCCCACGTGTCAGCGTGTCATTGTTCTGGGTCCCCAGGTGTCAGCGTGTCATTGTTCTGGGACCCCAAGTGTCAGCGTGTCATTGTTCTGGGACCACCAGTGTCAGCGTGTCGTTGTTCTGGGACCCCAAGTGTCAGCAAGTCATTGTTCTGGGACCACCAATGTCAGTGTGTCGTTGTTCTGGGACCCAGGTGTCCGTGTGTCATTGTTCTGGGACCCCAGGTGTCCGTGTGTCATTGTTCTGGGACCCCAGGTGTCAGTGTGTCATTGTTCTGGGACCCCAGGTGTCAGTGTGTCATTGTTCTGTGACCCCAGGTGTCAGTGTGTCATTGTTCTGGGAAGCCAAGTGTCAGGGTGTCGTTGTTCTGGGACCCCAGGTGTCAGGGTGTCATTGTTCTGGGACCCCAAGTGTCAGTGTGTCGTTGTTCTGGGACCCCAGGTGTCAGAGTGTCGTTGTTCTGGGAAGCCACGTGTCAGGGTGTCGTTGTTCTGGGACCCCAGGTGTCAGGGTGTCGTTGTTCTGGGACCCCAGGTGTCAGCGTGTCGTTGTTCTGGGACCCCAGGTGTCAGTGTGTCGTTGTTCTGTGACCCCAGGTGTCAGTGTGTCATTGTTCTGGGAAGCCAAGTGTCAGGGTGTCGTTGTTCTGGGACCCCAGGTGTCAGGGTGTCATTGTTCTGGGACCCCAAGTGTCAGTGTGTCGTTGTTCTGGGACCCCAGGTGTCAGAGTGTCGTTGTTCTGGGAAGCCACGTGTCAGGGTGTCGTTGTTCTGGGACCCCAGGTGTCAGTGTGTAGTTGCTCTGGGACCCCAGGTGTCAGCGTGTCGTTGTTCTGGGACCCCAAGTGTCAGCGTGTCATTGTTCTGGGACCCCAGGTGTCAGCGTGTCATTGTTCTGGGACCCCAGGTGTCAGTGTGTCGTTGTTCTGGGTCCCCAGGTGTCAGGGTGTCATTGTTCTGGGACCCCAGGTGTCAGTGCGTCATTGTTCTGGGATCCCAGGTGTCAGTGTTCTGGGATCCCAGGTGTCAGTGTGTCATTGTTCTGGGACCCCAGGTGTCAGTTTGTCATTGTTCTGGTACCCCAGGTGTCAGTGTTCTGGGATCCCAGGTGTCAGTGTGTCATTGTTCTGGGACCCCAGGTGTCAGTGTGTCATTGTTCTGTGACCCCAGGTGTCAGTGTGTCGTTGTTCTGGGACCCCAGGTGTCAGTGTGTCGTTGTTCTGGGACCCCAGGTGTCAGTGTATCATTGTTCTGGGACCCCAGGTTTCAGTCAGCGTGTCATTGTTATGGGACCCCAATTGTCAGAGTGTCATTGTTCTGGGACCCCAGGTGTCAGCGAGTCGTTGTTCTGGGACCCCAGGTGTCAGCGTGTCGTTGTTCTGGGACCCCAGGTGTCAGCGTGTCGTTGTTCTGAGACCCCAAGTGTCAGCGTGTCGTTGTTCTGGGACCCCGAGTGTCAGTGTGTCACTGTACTGGGAACCCAGGTGTCAGTGTGTCATTGTTCTGGGACCCCAAGTGTCAGCGTGTCGTTGTTCTGGGAGCTCAGGTGTCAGTGTGTCATTGTACTGGGACCCCAGGTGTCAGTGTGTCCTTGTACTGTGACCCCACGTGTCAGCGTGTCCTTGTTCTGGGACCCCTGGTGTCAGCGTGTCATTGTTCTGGGACCCCACGTGTCAGCGTGTCATTGTTCTGGGACCCCAGGTGTCAGCGTGTCATTGTTCTGAGACCCCAGGTGTCAGCGTGTCATTGTTCTGGGACCCCAGGTGTCCGCGTGTCATTGTTCTGGGACCCCAGGTGTCAGCGTGTCATTGTTCTGGGACCCCAGGTGTCAGCGTGTCATTGTTCTGGGACCCCACGTGTCAGCGTGTCATTGTTCTGGGACCACCAGTGTCAGCGTGCCATTGTTCTGTGACCCCAGGTGTCAGCGTGCCATTGTTCTGTGACCCCAGGTGTCAGTGTGTCATTGTTCTGTGACCCCAGGTGTCAGTGTGTCATTGTTCTGGGACCCCAAGTGTCAGTGTGTCGTTGTTCTGGGACCCCAGGTGTCAGCGTGTCGTTGTTCTGGGACCCCAGGTGTCAGCGTGTCGTTGTTCTGGGACCCCAGGTGTCAGCGTGTCAATGTTCTGGGACCCCAGGTGTCAGCGTGTCATTGTTCTGGGACCCCATGTCAGTGTGTCATTGTTCTGGGACCCCATGTGTCAGTGTGTCATTGTTCTGGGACCCCAGGTGTCTGCGTGTCATTGTTCTGGGACCCCACGTGTCAGTGTGTCATTGTTCTGGGACCCCGAGTGTCAACGTATCGTTGTTCTGGGACCCCAGGTGTCAGTGTGAACCCAGGTGTCAGCGTGTCCTTGATCTGGGACCCCAGGTGTCAGCGTGTCATTGTACTGGGACCCCAGGTGTCAGCGTGTCATTGTACTGGGACCCCAGGTGTCAGCGTGTCATTGTACTGGGACTTCAGGTGTCAGCGTGTCATTGTACTGGGACCCCAGGTGTCAGTGTGTCATTGTTCTGGGACCCCGAGTGTCAGTGTGTCTTTGTACTGGGACCCCAGGTGTCAGCGTGTCATTGTTCTGGGACCCCAAGTGTCAGCGTGTCGTTGTTCTGGGAGCTCAGGTGTCAGTGTGTCGTTGTACTGGGACCCCAGGTGTCAGTGTGTCCTTGTACTGGGACCCCACGTGTCAGCGTGTCCTTGTACTGGGACCCCAGGTGTCAGCGTGTCCTTGTTCTGGGACCCTGGTGTCAGCCTGTCATTGTTCAGGGACCCCACGTGTCAGCGTGTCATTGTTCTGGGTCCCCAGGTGTCAGCGTGTCATTGTTCTGGGACCCTAAGTGTCAGCGTGTCATTGTTCTGGGACCACCAGTGTCAGAGTGTCGTTGTTCTGGGACCCCAAGTGTCAGCGTGTCATTGTTCTGGGACCACCAGTGTCAGCGTGTCATTGTTCTGGGACCACCAGTGTCAGCGTGTCGTTGTTCTGGGACCACCAGTGTCAGTGTGTCGTTGTTCTGGGACCCAGGTGTCCGTGTGTCCTTGTTCTGGGAACCCTGGTGTCAGCGTGTCATTGTTCTGGGACCCCACGTGTCAGCGTGTCATTGTTCTGGGTCCCCAGGTGTCAGCGTGTCATTGTTCTGGGACCCCAAGTGTCAGCGTGTCATTGTTCTGGGACCACCAGTGTCAGCGTGTCGTTGTTCTGGGACCCCAAGTGTCAGCATGTCATTGTTCTGGGACCACCAATGTCAGTGTGTCGTTGTTCTGGGACCCAGGTGTCCGTGTGTCATTGTTCTGGGACCCCAGGTGTCCGTGTGTCATTGTTCTGGGACCCCAGGTGTCAGTGTGTCATTGTTCTGGGACCCCAGGTGTCAGTGTGTCATTGTTCTGTGACCCCAGGTGTCAGTGTGTCATTGTTCTGGGAAGCCAAGTGTCAGGGTGTCGTTGTTCTGGGACCCCAGGTGTCAGGGTGTCATTGTTCTGGGACCCCAAGTGTCAGTGTGTCGTTGTTCTGGGACCCCAGGTGTCAGAGTGTCGTTGTTCTGGGAAGCCACGTGTCAGGGTGTCGTTGTTCTGGGACCCCAGGTGTCAGGGTGTCGTTGTTCTGGGACCCCAGGTGTCAGCGTGTCGTTGTTCTGGGACCCCAGGTGTCAGTGTGTCGTTGTTCTGTGACCCCAGGTGTCAGTGTGTCATTGTTCTGCGACCCAAGTGTCAGTGTGTCATTGTTCCGGTATCCCAGGTGTCAGTGTGTCATTGTTCCGGGATCCCAGGTGTCAGTGTGTCGTCGTTCTGGGACCCCAGGTGTCAGTGTGTAGTTGCTCTGGGACCCCAGGTGTCAGCGTGTCGTTGTTCTGGGACCCCAAGTGTCAGCGTGTCATTGTTCTGGGACCCCAGGTGTCAGCGTGTCATTGTTCTGGGACCCCAGGTGTCAGTGTGTCGTTGTTCTGGGTCCCCAGGTGTCAGGGTGTCATTGTTCTGGGACCCCAGGTGTCAGTGCGTCATTGTTCTGGGATCCCAGGTGTCAGTGTTCTGGGATCCCAGGTGTCAGTGTGTCATTGTTCTGGGACCCCAGGTGTCAGTTTGTCATTGTTCTGGTACCCCAGGTGTCAGTGTTCTGGGATCCCAGGTGTCAGTGTGTCATTGTTCTGGGACCCCAGGTGTCAGTGTGTCATTGTTCTGTGACCCCAGGTGTCAGTGTGTCGTTGTTCTGGGACCCCAGGTGTCAGTGTGTCGTTGTTCTGGGACCCCAGGTGTCAGTGTATCATTGTTCTGGGACCCCAGGTTTCAGTCAGCGTGTCATTGTTATGGGACCCCAATTGTCAGAGTGTCATTGTTCTGGGACCCCAGGTGTCAGCGAGTCGTTGTTCTGGGACCCCAGGTGTCAGCGTGTCGTTGTTCTGGGACCCCAGGTGTCAGCGTGTCGTTGTTCTGAGACCCCAAGTGTCAGCGTGTCGTTGTTCTGGGACCCCGAGTGTCAACGTGTCGTTGTTCTGGGACCCCAGGTGTCAGCGTGTCGTTGTTCTGGGACCCCGAGTGTCAGCGTGTCATTGTTCTGGGACCCCAGGTGTCAGCGTGTCATTGTTCTGGGACCCCGAGTGTCAACGTATCGTTGTTCTGGGACCCCAGGTGTCAGAGTGACCCCAGGTGTCAGCGTGTCCTTGATCTGGGACCCCAGGTGTCAGTGTGTCATTGTTCTGGGACCCCAAGTGTCAGTGTGTCATTGTACTGGGACCCCAGGTGTCAGTGTGTCATTGTTCTGGGACCCCAAGTGTCAGAGTGTCGTTGTTCTGGGAGCTCAGGTGTCAGTGTGTCATTGTACTGGGACCCCAGGTGTCAGTGTGTCCTTGTACTGTGACCCCACGTGTCAGCGTGTCCTTGTTCTGGGACCCCTGGTGTCAGCGTGTCATTGTTCTGGGAACCCACGTGTCAGCGTGTCATTGTTCTGTGACCCCAGGTGTCAGCGTGTCATTGTTCTGGGACCCCAGGTGTCAGCGTGTCATTGTCCTGGGAACCCAGGTGTCAGCGTTTCATTGTCCTGGGACCCCAGTTGTCAGCGTGTCATTGTCCTGGGACCCCAGGTGTCAGCGTGTCATTGTCCTGGGACCCCAGGTGTCAGCGTGTCATTGTTCTGAGACCCCAGGTGTCAGCGTGTCATTGTTCTGGGACCCCAGGTGTCCGCGTGTCATTGTTCTGGGACCCCAGGTGTCAGCGTGTCATTGTTCTGGGACCCCACGTGTCAGCGTGTCATTGTTCTGGGACCCCAGGTGTCAGCGTGTCATTGTTCTGGGACCCCAGGTGTCAGCGTGTCGTTGTTCTGGGACCACCAGTGTCAGTGTGTCGTTGTTCTGGGACCCCAAGTGTCAGTGTGTCGTTGTTCTGGGACCCAGGTGTCAGTGTGTCATTGTTCTGGGACCCCAAGTGTCAGTGTGTCGTTGTTCTGGGACCCCAGGTGTCAGTGTGTCATTGTTCTGGGACCCCAAGTGTCAGTGTGTCGTTGTTCTGGGACCCCAGGTCGTCAGTGTGTCGTTGTTCTGGGACCCCAGGCGTCAGGGTGCCGTTATTCTGGGACCCCAGGTGTCAGCGTGTCGCTGTTCTGGGACCCCGAGTGTCAGTGTTTCATTGTACTGGGACCCCAGGTGTCAGTGTGTCATTGTTCTGGGACCCCAAGTGTCAGCGTGTTGTTGTTCTGGGAGCTCAGGTGTCAGTGTGTCATTGTACTGGGACCCCAGGTGTCAGTGTGTCCTTGTACTGTGACCCCACGTGTCAGCGTGTCCTTGTTCTGGGACCCCTGGTGTCAGCGTGTCATTGTTCTGGGAACCCACGTGTCAGCGTGTCATTGTTCTGTGACCCCAGGTGTCAGCGTGTCATTGTCCTGGGACCCCAGGTGTCAGCGTGTCATTGTCCTGGGACCCCAGGTGTCAGCGTTTCATTGTCCTGGGACCCCAGTTGTCAGCTTGTCATTGTCCTGGGACCCCAGGTGTCAGCGTGTCATTGTCCTGGGACCCCAGGTGTCAGCGTGTCATTTTTCTGGGACCCCAGGTGTCAGCGTGTCATTGTTCTGGGACCCCACGTGTCAGCGTGTCATTGTTCTGGGACCCCAGGTGTCAGCGTGTCATTGTTCTGGGACCCCAGGTGTCAGCGTGTCGTTGTTCTGGGACCACCAGTGTCAGTGTGTCGTTGTTCTGGGACCCCAAGTGTCAGTGTGTCGTTGTTCTGGGACCCAGGTGTCAGTGTGTCATTGTTCTGTGACCCCAGGTGTCAGTGTGTCGTTGTTCTGGGACCCCAGGTCGTCAGTGTGTCGTTGTTCTGGGACCCCAGGCGTCAGGGTGCCGTTGTTCTAGGACCCCAGGTGTCAGCGTGTCGTTGTTCTGGGACCCCAGGTGTCAGCGTGTCGTTGTTCTGGGACCCCAGGTGTCAGCGTGTCAATGTTCTGGGACCCCAGGTGTCAGCGTGTCATTGTTCTGGGACCCCATGTCAGTGTGTCATTGTTCTGGGACCCCATGTGTCAGTGTGTCATTGTTCTGGGACCCCAGGTGTCTGCGTGTCATTGTTCTGGGACCCCACGTGTCAGTGTGTCATTGTTCTGGGACCCCGAGTGTCAACGTATCGTTGTTCAGGGACCCCAGGTGTCAGTGTGACCCCAGGTGTCAGCGTGTCCTTGATCTGGGACCCCAGGTGTCAGCGTGTCATTGTACTGGGACCCCAGGTGTCAGCGTGTCATTGTACTGGGACCCCAGGTGTCAGCGTGTCATTGTACTGGGACTTCAGGTGTCAGCGTGTCATTGTACTGGGACCCCAGGTGTCAGTGTGTCATTGTTCTGGGACCCCGAGTGTCAGTGTGTCTTTGTACTGGGACCCCAGGTGTCAGCGTGTCATTGTTCTGGGACCCCAAGTGTCAGCGTGTCGTTGTTCTGGGAGCTCAGGTGTCAGTGTGTCGTTGTACTGGGACCCCAGGTGTCAGTGTGTCCTTGTACTGGGACCCCACGTGTCAGCGTGTCCTTGTACTGGGACCCCAGGTGTCAGCGTGTCCTTGTTCTGGGACCCTGGTGTCAGCCTGTCATTGTTCAGGGACCCCACGTGTCAGCGTGTCATTGTTCTGGGTCCCCAGGTGTCAGCGTGTCATTGTTCTGGGACCCTAAGTGTCAGCGTGTCATTGTTCTGGGACCACCAGTGTCAGAGTGTCGTTGTTCTGGGACCCCAAGTGTCAGCGTGTCATTGTTCTGGGACCACCAGTGTCAGCGTGTCATTGCTCTGGGACCCCGAGTGTCAACGTATCGTTGTTCTGGGACCCCAGGTGTCAGTGTGACCCCAGGTGTCAGCGTGTCCTTGATCTGGGACCCCAGGTGTCAGCGTGTCATTGTACTGGGACCCCAGGTGTCAGCGTGTCATTGTACTGGGACTTCAGGTGTCAGCGTGTCATTGTACTGGGACTTCAGGTGTCAGCGTGTCATTGTACTGGGACCCCAGGTGTCAGTGTGTCATTGTTCTGGGACCCCGAGTGTCAGTGTGTCACTGTACTGGGAACCCAGGTGTCAGTGTGTCATTGTTCTGGGACCCCAAGTGTCAGCGTGTCGTTGTTCTGGGAGCTCAGGTGTCAGTGTGTCATTGTACTGGGACCCCAGGTGTCAGTGTGTCCTTGTACTGTGACCCCACGTGTCAGCGTGTCCTTGTTCTGGGACCCCTGGTGTCAGCGTGTCATTGTTCTGGGACCCCACGTGTCAGCGTGTCATTGTTCTGGGACCCCAGGTGTCAGCGTGTCATTGTTCTGAGACCCCAGGTGTCAGCGTGTCATTGTTCTGGGACCCCAGGTGTCCGCGTGTCATTGTTCTGGGACCCCAGGTGTCAGCGTGTCATTGTTCTGGGACCCCAGGTGTCAGCGTGTCATTGTTCTGGGACCCCACGTGTCAGCGTGTCATTGTTCTGGGACCACCAGTGTCAGCGTGCCATTGTTCTGTGACCCCAGGTGTCAGCGTGCCATTGTTCTGTGACCCCAGGTGTCAGTGTGTCATTGTTCTGTGACCCCAGGTGTCAGTGTGTCATTGTTCTGGGACCCCAAGTGTCAGTGTGTCGTTGTTCTGGGACCCCAGGTGTCAGCGTGTCGTTGTTCTGGGACCCCAGGTGTCAGCGTGTCGTTGTTCTGGGACCCCAGGTGTCAGCGTGTCAATGTTCTGGGACCCCAGGTGTCAGCGTGTCATTGTTCTGGGACCCCATGTCAGTGTGTCATTGTTCTGGGACCCCATGTGTCAGTGTGTCATTGTTCTGGGACCCCAGGTGTCTGCGTGTCATTGTTCTGGGACCCCACGTGTCAGTGTGTCATTGTTCTGGGACCCCGAGTGTCAACGTATCGTTGTTCTGGGACCCCAGGTGTCAGTGTGAACCCAGGTGTCAGCGTGTCCTTGATCTGGGACCCCAGGTGTCAGCGTGTCATTGTACTGGGACCCCAGGTGTCAGCGTGTCATTGTACTGGGACCCCAGGTGTCAGCGTGTCATTGTACTGGGACTTCAGGTGTCAGCGTGTCATTGTACTGGGACCCCAGGTGTCAGTGTGTCATTGTTCTGGGACCCCGAGTGTCAGTGTGTCTTTGTACTGGGACCCCAGGTGTCAGCGTGTCATTGTTCTGGGACCCCAAGTGTCAGCGTGTCGTTGTTCTGGGAGCTCAGGTGTCAGTGTGTCGTTGTACTGGGACCCCAGGTGTCAGTGTGTCCTTGTACTGGGACCCCACGTGTCAGCGTGTCCTTGTACTGGGACCCCAGGTGTCAGCGTGTCCTTGTTCTGGGACCCTGGTGTCAGCCTGTCATTGTTCAGGGACCCCACGTGTCAGCGTGTCATTGTTCTGGGTCCCCAGGTGTCAGCGTGTCATTGTTCTGGGACCCTAAGTGTCAGCGTGTCATTGTTCTGGGACCACCAGTGTCAGAGTGTCGTTGTTCTGGGACCCCAAGTGTCAGCGTGTCATTGTTCTGGGACCACCAGTGTCAGCGTGTCATTGTTCTGGGACCACCAGTGTCAGCGTGTCGTTGTTCTGGGACCACCAGTGTCAGTGTGTCGTTGTTCTGGGACCCAGGTGTCCGTGTGTCCTTGTTCTGGGAACCCTGGTGTCAGCGTGTCATTGTTCTGGGACCCCACGTGTCAGCGTGTCATTGTTCTGGGTCCCCAGGTGTCAGCGTGTCATTGTTCTGGGACCCCAAGTGTCAGCGTGTCATTGTTCTGGGACCACCAGTGTCAGCGTGTCGTTGTTCTGGGACCCCAAGTGTCAGCATGTCATTGTTCTGGGACCACCAATGTCAGTGTGTCGTTGTTCTGGGACCCAGGTGTCCGTGTGTCATTGTTCTGGGACCCCAGGTGTCCGTGTGTCATTGTTCTGGGACCCCAGGTGTCAGTGTGTCATTGTTCTGGGACCCCAGGTGTCAGTGTTTCATTGTTCTGTGACCCCAGGTGTCAGTGTGTCATTGTTCTGGGAAGCCAAGTGTCAGGGTGTCGTTGTTCTGGGACCCCAGGTGTCAGGGTGTCATTGTTCTGGGACCCCAAGTGTCAGTGTGTCGTTGTTCTGGGACCCCAGGTGTCAGAGTGTCGTTGTTCTGGGAAGCCACGTGTCAGGGTGTCGTTGTTCTGGGACCCCAGGTGTCAGGGTGTCGTTGTTCTGGGACCCCAGGTGTCAGCGTGTCGTTGTTCTGGGACCCCAGGTGTCAGTGTGTCGTTGTTCTGTGACCCCAGGTGTCAGTGTGTCATTGTTCTGCGACCCAAGTGTCAGTGTGTCATTGTTCCGGTATCCCAGGTGTCAGTGTGTCATTGTTCCGGGATCCCAGGTGTCAGTGTGTCGTCGTTCTGGGACCCCAGGTGTCAGTGTGTAGTTGCTCTGGGACCCCAGGTGTCAGCGTGTCGTTGTTCTGGGACCCCAAGTGTCAGCGTGTCATTGTTCTGGGACCCCAGGTGTCAGCGTGTCATTGTTCTGGGACCCCAGGTGTCAGTGTGTCGTTGTTCTGGGTCCCCAGGTGTCAGGGTGTCATTGTTCTGGGACCCCAGGTGTCAGTGCGTCATTGTTCTGGGATCCCAGGTGTCAGTGTTCTGGGATCCCAGGTGTCAGTGTGTCATTGTTCTGGGACCCCAGGTGTCAGTTTGTCATTGTTCTGGTACCCCAGGTGTCAGTGTTCTGGGATCCCAGGTGTCAGTGTGTCATTGTTCTGGGACCCCAGGTGTCAGTGTGTCATTGTTCTGTGACCCCAGGTGTCAGTGTGTCGTTGTTCTGGGACCCCAGGTGTCAGTGTGTCGTTGTTCTGGGACCCCAGGTGTCAGTGTATCATTGTTCTGGGACCCCAGGTTTCAGTCAGCGTGTCATTGTTATGGGACCCCAATTGTCAGAGTGTCATTGTTCTGGGACCCCAGGTGTCAGCGAGTCGTTGTTCTGGGACCCCAGGTGTCAGCGTGTCGTTGTTCTGGGACCCCAGGTGTCAGCGTGTCGTTGTTCTGAGACCCCAAGTGTCAGCGTGTCGTTGTTCTGGGACCCCGAGTGTCAACGTGTCGTTGTTCTGGGACCCCAGGTGTCAGCGTGTCGTTGTTCTGGGACCCCGAGTGTCAGCGTGTCATTGTTCTGGGACCCCAGGTGTCAGCGTGTCATTGTTCTGGGACCCCGAGTGTCAACGTATCGTTGTTCTGGGACCCCAGGTGTCAGAGTGACCCCAGGTGTCAGCGTGTCCTTGATCTGGGACCCCAGGTGTCAGTGTGTCATTGTTCTGGGACCCCAAGTGTCAGTGTGTCATTGTACTGGGACCCCAGGTGTCAGTGTGTCATTGTTCTGGGACCCCAAGTGTCAGAGTGTCGTTGTTCTGGGAGCTCAGGTGTCAGTGTGTCATTGTACTGGGACCCCAGGTGTCAGTGTGTCCTTGTACTGTGACCCCACGTGTCAGCGTGTCCTTGTTCTGGGACCCCTGGTGTCAGCGTGTCATTGTTCTGGGAACCCACGTGTCAGCGTGTCATTGTTCTGTGACCCCAGGTGTCAGCGTGTCATTGTTCTGGGACCCCAGGTGTCAGCGTGTCATTGTCCTGGGACCCCAGGTGTCAGCGTTTCATTGTCCTGGGACCCCAGTTGTCAGCGTGTCATTGTCCTGGGACCCCAGGTGTCAGCGTGTCATTGTCCTGGGACCCCAGGTGTCAGCGTGTCATTGTTCTGAGACCCCAGGTGTCAGCGTGTCATTGTTCTGGGACCCCAGGTGTCCGCGTGTCATTGTTCTGGGACCCCAGGTGTCAGCGTGTCATTGTTCTGGGACCCCACGTGTCAGCGTGTCATTGTTCTGGGACCCCAGGTGTCAGCGTGTCATTGTTCTGGGACCCCAGGTGTCAGCGTGTCGTTGTTCTGGGACCACCAGTGTCAGTGTGTCGTTGTTCTGGGACCCCAAGTGTCAGTGTGTCGTTGTTCTGGGACCCAGGTGTCAGTGTGTCATTGTTCTGGGACCCCAAGTGTCAGTGTGTCGTTGTTCTGGGACCCCAGGTGTCAGTGTGTCATTGTTCTGGGACCCCAAGTGTCAGTGTGTCGTTGTTCTGGGACCCCAGGTCGTCAGTGTGTCGTTGTTCTGGGACCCCAGGCGTCAGGGTGCCGTTATTCTGGGACCCCAGGTGTCAGCGTGTCGCTGTTCTGGGACCCCGAGTGTCAGTGTTTCATTGTACTGGGACCCCAGGTGTCAGTGTGTCATTGTTCTGGGACCCCAAGTGTCAGCGTGTTGTTGTTCTGGGAGCTCAGGTGTCAGTGTGTCATTGTACTGGGACCCCAGGTGTCAGTGTGTCCTTGTACTGTGACCCCACGTGTCAGCGTGTCCTTGTTCTGGGACCCCTGGTGTCAGCGTGTCATTGTTCTGGGAACCCACGTGTCAGCGTGTCATTGTTCTGTGACCCCAGGTGTCAGCGTGTCATTGTCCTGGGACCCCAGGTGTCAGCGTGTCATTGTCCTGGGACCCCAGGTGTCAGCGTTTCATTGTCCTGGGACCCCAGTTGTCAGCGTGTCATTGTCCTGGGACCCCAGGTGTCAGCGTGTCATTGTCCTGGGACCCCAGGTGTCAGCGTGTCATTGTTCTGAGACCCCAGGTGTCAGCGTGTCATTGTTCTGGGACCCCAGGTGTCCGCGTGTCATTTTTCTGGGACCCCAGGTGTCAGCGTGTCATTGTTCTGGGACCCCACGTGTCAGCGTGTCATTGTTCTGGGACCCCAGGTGTCAGCGTGTCATTGTTCTGGGACCCCAGGTGTCAGCGTGTCGTTGTTCTGGGACCACCAGTGTCAGTGTGTCGTTGTTCTGGGACCCCAAGTGTCAGTGTGTCGTTGTTCTGGGACCCAGGTGTCAGTGTGTCATTGTTCTGTGACCCCAGGTGTCAGTGTGTCATTGTTCTGGGACCCCAAGTGTCAGTGTGTTGTTGTTCTGGGACCCCAGGTGTCAGTGTGTCATTGTTCTGGGACCCCAAGTGTCAGTGTGTCGTTGTTCTGGGACCCCAGGTCGTCAGTGTGTCGTTGTTCTGGGACCCCAGGCGTCAGGGTGCCGTTGTTCTAGGACCCCAGGTGTCAGCGTGTCGTTGTTCTGGGACCCCAGGTGTCAGCGTGTCGTTGTTCTGGGACCCCAGGTGTCAGCGTGTCAATGTTCTGGGACCCCAGGTGTCAGCGTGTCATTGTTCTGGGACCCCATGTCAGTGTGTCATTGTTCTGGGACCCCATGTGTCAGTGTGTCATTGTTCTGGGACCCCAGGTGTCTGCGTGTCATTGTTCTGGGACCCCACGTGTCAGTGTGTCATTGTTCTGGGACCCCGAGTGTCAACGTATCGTTGTTCAGGGACCCCAGGTGTCAGTGTGACCCCAGGTGTCAGCGTGTCCTTGATCTGGGACCCCAGGTGTCAGCGTGTCATTGTACTGGGACCCCAGGTGTCAGCGTGTCATTGTACTGGGACCCCAGGTGTCAGCGTGTCATTGTACTGGGACTTCAGGTGTCAGCGTGTCATTGTACTGGGACCCCAGGTGTCAGTGTGTCATTGTTCTGGGACCCCGAGTGTCAGTGTGTCTTTGTACTGGGACCCCAGGTGTCAGCGTGTCATTGTTCTGGGACCCCAAGTGTCAGCGTGTCGTTGTTCTGGGAGCTCAGGTGTCAGTGTGTCGTTGTACTGGGACCCCAGGTGTCAGTGTGTCCTTGTACTGGGACCCCACGTGTCAGCGTGTCCTTGTACTGGGACCCCAGGTGTCAGCGTGTCCTTGTTCTGGGACCCTGGTGTCAGCCTGTCATTGTTCAGGGACCCCACGTGTCAGCGTGTCATTGTTCTGGGTCCCCAGGTGTCAGCGTGTCATTGTTCTGGGACCCTAAGTGTCAGCGTGTCATTGTTCTGGGACCACCAGTGTCAGAGTGTCGTTGTTCTGGGACCCCAAGTGTCAGCGTGTCATTGTTCTGGGACCACCAGTGTCAGCGTGTCATTGTTCTGGGACCACCAGTGTCAGCGTGTCGTTGTTCTGGGACCACCAGTGTCAGTGTGTCGTTGTTCTGGGACCCAGGTGTCCATGTGTCCTTGTTCTGGGAACCCTGGTGTCAGCGTGTCATTGTTCTGGGACCCCACGTGTCAGCGTGTCATTGTTCTGGGTCCCCAGGTGTCAGCGTGTCATTGTTCTGGGACCCCAAGTGTCAGCGTGTCATTGTTCTGGGACCACCAGTGTCAGCGTGTCGTTGTTCTGGGACCCCAAGTGTCAGCATGTCATTGTTCTGGGACCACCAATGTCAGTGTGTCGTTGTTCTGGGACCCAGGTGTCCGTGTGTCATTGTTCTGGGACCCCAGGTGTCCGTGTGTCATTGTTCTGGGACCCCAGGTGTCAGTGTGTCATTGTTCTGGGACCCCAGGTGTCAGTGTGTCATTGTTCTGTGACCCCAGGTGTCAGTGTGTCATTGTTCTGGGAAGCCAAGTGTCAGGGTGTCGTTGTTCTGGGACCCCAGGTGTCAGGGTGTCATTGTTCTGGGACCCCAAGTGTCAGTGTGTCGTTGTTCTGGGACCCCAGGTGTCAGAGTGTCGTTGTTCTGGGAAGCCACGTGTCAGTGTGTCGTTGTTCTGGGACCTCAAGTGTCAGTGTGTCGTTGTTCTGGGACCCAGGTGTCAGTGTGTCATTGTTCTGTGAGCCCAGGTGTCAGTGTGTCATTGTTCTGGGACCCCAAGTGTCAGTGTGTCGTTGTTCTGGGACCCCAGGTGTCAGTGTGTCATTGTTCTGGGACCCCAAGTGTCAGTGTGTCGTTGTTCTGGGACCCCAGGTCGTCAGTGTGTCGTTGTTCTGGGACCCCAGGCGTCAGGGTGCCGTTGTTCTGGGACCCCAGGTGTCAGCGTGTCGTTGTTCTGGGACCCCAGGTGTCAGCGTGTCGTTGTTCTGGGACCCCAGGTGTCAGCGTGTCAATGTTCTGGGACCCCAGGTGTCAGCGTGTCATTGTTCTGGGACCCCATGTCAGTGTGTCATTGTTCTGGGACCCCATGTGTCAGTGTGTCATTGTTCTGGGACCCCAGGTGTCTGCGTGTCATTGTTCTGGGACCCCACGTGTCAGTGTGTCATTGTTCTGGGACCCCGAGTGTCAACGTATCGTTGTTCTGGGACCCCAGGTGTCAGTGTGACCCCAGGTGTCAGCGTGTCCTTGATCTGGGACCCCAGGTGTCAGCGTGTCATTGTACTGGGACCCCAGGTGTCAGCGTGTCATTGTACTGGGACCCTAGGTGTCAGCGTGTCATTGTACTGGGACTTCAGGTGTCAGCGTGTCATTGTACTGGGACCCCAGGTGTCAGTGTGTCATTGTTCTGGGACCCCGAGTGTCAGTGTGTCTTTGTACTGGGACCCCAGGTGTCAGCGTGTCATTGTTCTGGGACCCCAAGTGTCAGCGTGTCGTTGTTCTGGGAGCTCAGGTGTCAGTGTGTCGTTGTACTGGGACCCCAGGTGTCAGTGTGTCCTTGTACTGGGACCCCACGTGTCAGCGTGTCCTTGTACTGGGACCCCAGGTGTCAGCGTGTCCTTGTTCTGGGACCCTGGTGTCAGCCTGTCATTGTTCAGGGACCCCACGTGTCAGCGTGTCATTGTTCTGGGTCCCCAGGTGTCAGCGTGTCATTGTTCTGGGACCCTAAGTGTCAGCGTGTCATTGTTCTGGGACCACCAGTGTCAGAGTGTCGTTGTTCTGGGACCCCAAGTGTCAGCGTGTCATTGTTCTGGGACCACCAGTGTCAGCGTGTCATTGTTCTGGGACCACCAGTGTCAGCGTGTCGTTGTTCTGGGACCACCAGTGTCAGTGTGTCGTTGTTCTGGGACCCAGGTGTCCGTGTGTCCTTGTTCTGGGAACCCTGGTGTCAGCGTGTCATTGTTCTGGGACCCCACGTGTCAGCGTGTCATTGTTCTGGGTCCCCAGGTGTCAGCGTGTCATTGTTCTGGGACCCCAAGTGTCAGCGTGTCATTGTTCTGGGACCACCAGTGTCAGCGTGTCGTTGTTCTGGGACCCCAAGTGTCAGCATGTCATTGTTCTGGGACCACCAATGTCAGTGTGTCGTTGTTCTGGGACCCAGGTGTCCGTGTGTCATTGTTCTGGGACCCCAGGTGTCCGTTTGTCATTGTTCTGGGACCCCAGGTGTCAGTGTGTCATTGTTCTGGGACCCCAGGTTTCAGTGTGTCATTGTTCTGTGACCCCAGGTGTCAGTGTGTCATTGTTCTGGGAAGCCAAGTGTCAGGGTGTCGTTGTTCTGGGACCCCAGGTGTCAGGGTGTCATTGTTCTGGGACCCCAAGTGTCAGTGTGTCGTTGTTCTAGGACCCCAGGTGTCAGAGTGTCGTTGTTCTGGGAAGCCACGTGTCAGGGTGTCGTTGTTCTGGGACCCCAGGTGTCAGGGTGTCGTTGTTCTGGGACCCCAGGTGTCAGCGTGTCGTTGTTCTGGGACCCCAGGTGTCAGTGTGTCGTTGTTCTGTGACCCCAGGTGTCAGTGTGTCATTGTTCTGCGACCCAAGTGTCAGTGTGTCATTGTTCTGGTATCCCAGGTGTCAGTGTGTCATTGTTCCGGGATCCCAGGTGTCAGTGTGTCGTCGTTCTGGGACCCCAGGTGTCAGTGTGTAGTTGCTCTGGGACCCCAGGTGTCAGCGTGTCGTTGTTCTGGGACCCCAAGTGTCAGCGTGTCATTGTTCTGGGACCCCAGGTGTCAGCGTGTCATTGTTCTGGGACCCCAGGTGTCAGTGTGTCGTTGTTCTGGGTCCCCAGGTGTCAGGGTGTCATTGTTCTGGTACCCCAGGTGTCAGTGCGTCATTGTTCTGGGATCCCAGGTGTCAGTGTTCTGGGATCCCAGGTGTCAGTGTGTCATTGTTCTGGGACCCCAGGTGTCAGTTTGTCATTGTTCTGGTACCCCAGGTGTCAGTGTTCTGGGATCCCAGGTGTCAGTGTGTCATTGTTCTGGGACCCCAGGTGTCAGTGTGTCATTGTTCTGTGACCCCAGGTGTCAGTGTGTCGTTGTTCTGTGACCCCAGGTGTCAGTGTGTCATTGTTCTGGGACCCCAGGTGTCAGTGTATCGTTGTTCTGGGACCCCAGGTTTCAGTCAGCGTGTCATTGTTATGGGACCCCAATTGTCAGAGTGTCATTGTTCTGGGACCCCAGGTGTCAGCGAGTCGTTGTTCTGGGACCCCAGGTGTCAGCGTGTCGTTGTTCTGGGACCCCAGGTGTCAGCGTGTCGTTGTTCTGAGACCCCAAGTGTCAGCGTGTCGTTGTTCTGGGACCCCGAGTGTCAACGTGTCGTTGTTCTGGGACCCCAGGTGTCAGCGTGTCGTTGTTCTGGGACCCCGAGTGTCAGCGTGTCATTGTTCTGGGACCCCAGGTGTCAGCGTGTCATTGTTCTGGGACCCCGAGTGTCAACGTATCGTTGTTCTGGGACCCCAGGTGTCAGTGTGACCCCAGGTGTCAGCGTGTCCTTGATCTGGGACCCCAGGTGTCAGCGTGTCATTGTACTGGGACCCCAGGTGTCAGCGTGTCATTGTACTGGGACTTCAGGTGTCAGCGTGTCATTGTACTGGGACCCCAGGTGTCAGTGTGTCATTGTTCTGGGACCCCGAGTGTCAGTGTGTCATTGTACTGGGACCCCAGGTGTCAGTGTGTCATTGTTCTGGGACCCCAAGTGTCAGCGTGTCGTTGTTTTGGGAGCTCAGGTGTCAGTGTGTCATTGTACTGGGACCCCAGGTGTCAGTGTGTCCTTGTACTGTGACCCCACGTGTCAGCGTGTCCTTGTTCTGGGACCCCTGGTGTCAGCGTGTCATTGTTCTGGGAACCCACGTGTCAGCGTGTCATTGTTCTGTGACCCCAGGTGTCAGCGTGTCATTGTTCTGGGACCCCAGGTGTCAGCGTGTCATTGTCCTGGGACCCCAGGTGTCAGCGTTTCATTGTCCTGGGACCCCAGTTGTCAGCGTGTCATTGTCCTGGGACCCCAGGTGTCAGCGTGTCATTGTCTTGGGACCCCAGGTGTCAGCGTGTCATTGTTCTGAGACCCCAGGTGTCAGCGTGTCATTGTTCTGGGACCCCAGGTGTCCGCGTGTCATTGTTCTGGGACCCCAGGTGTCAGCATGTCATTGTTCTGGGACCCCACGTGTCAGCGTGTCATTGTTCTGGGACCCCAGGTGTCAGCGTGTCATTGTTCTGGGACCCCAGGTGTCAGCGTGTCGTTGTTCTGGGACCACCAGTGTCAGTGTGTCGTTGTTCTGGGACCCCAAGTGTCAGTGTGTCGTTGTTCTGGGACCCAGGTGTCAGTGTGTCGTTGTTCTGGGACCCCAGGTGTCAGTGTGTCGTTGTTCTGTGACCCCAGGTGTCAGTGTGTCGTTGTTCTGTGACCCCAGGTGTCAGTGTGTCATTGTTCTGTGACCCCAGGTGTCAGTGTGTCATTGTTCTGGGACCCCAAGTGTCAGTGTGTCGTTGTTCTGGGACCCCAGGTGTCAGTGTGTCGTTGTTCTGGGACCCCAAGTGTCAGTGTGTCGTTGTTCTGGGACCCCAGGTGTCAGGGTGTCGTTGTTCTGGGACCCCAGGTGTCAGCGTGTCGTTGTTCTGGGACCCCAGGTGTCAGCGTGTCGTTGTTCTGGGACCCCAGGTGTCAGCGTGTCAATGTTCTGGGACCCCAGGTGTCAGCGTGTCATTGTTCTGGGACCCCATGTCAGTGTGTCATTGTTCTGGGACCCCATGTGTCAGTGTGTCATTGTTCTGGGACCCCAGGTGTCAGCGTGTCATTGTTCTGGGACCCCACGTGTCAGTGTGTCATTGTTCTGGGACCCCGAGTATCAACGTATCGTTGTTCTTGGACCCCAGGTGTCAGTGTGACCCCAGGTGTCAGCGTGTCCTTGATCTGGGACCCCAGGTGTCAGCGTGTCATTGTACTGGGACCCCAGGTGTCAGCGTGTCATTGTACTGGGACCCCAGGTGTCAGCGTGTCATTGTACTGGGACTTCAGGTGTCAGCGTGTCATTGTACTGGGACCCCAGGTGTCAGTGTGTCATTGTACTGGGACCCCAGGTGTCAGCGTGTCATTGTACTGGGACTTCAGGTGTCAGCGTGTCATTGTACTGGGACTTCAGGTGTCAGCGTGTCATTGTACTGGGACCCCAGGTGTCAGTGTGTCATTGTTCTGGGACCCCGAGTGTCAGTGTGTCATTGTACTGGGACCCCAGGTGTCAGTGTGTCATTGTTCTTGGACCCCAAGTGTCAGCGTGTCGTTGTTCTGGGAGCTCAGGTGTCAGTGTGTCATTGTACTGGGACCCCAGGTGTCAGTGTGTCCTTGTACTGTGACCCCACGTGTCAGCGTGTCCTTGTTCTGGGACCCCTGGTGTCAGCGTGTCATTGTTCTGGGACCCCACGTGTCAGCGTGTCATTGTTCTGGGACCCCAGGTGTCAGCGTGTCATTGTCCTGGGACCCCAGGTGTCAGCGTTTCATTGTCCTGGGACCCCAGTTGTCAGCGTGTCATTGTCCTGGGACCCCAGGTGTCAGCGTGTCATTGTCCTGGGACCCCAGGTGTCAGCGTGTCATTGTTCTGAGACCCCAGGTGTCAGCGTGTCATTGTTCTGGGACCCCAGGTGTCCGCGTGTCATTGTTCTGGGACCCCAGGTGTCAGCGTGTCATTGTTCTGGGACCCCAGGTGTCAGCGTGTTATTGTTCTGGGACCCCACGTGTCAGCGTGTCATTGTTCTGGGACCACCAGTGTCAGCGTGCCATTGTTCTTGTTCTGGGACCACCAGTGTCAGCTTGTCGTTGTTCTGGGACCCCGTGTCAGTGTGTCGTTGTTCTGGGACCCAGGTGTCTGTGTCGTTGTTCTGGGACCCCAGGTGTCAGGGTGTCGTTGTTCTGGGACCCCAGGTGTCAGCGTGTCGTTGTTCTGGGACCCCAGGTGTCAGCGTGTCAATGTTCTGGGACCCCAGGTGTCAGCGTGTCATTGTTCTGGGACCCCATGTCAGTGTGTCATTGTTCTGGGTCCCCATGTGTCAGTGTGTCATTGTTCTGGGACCCCAGGTGTCAGCGTGTCATTGTTCTGGGACCCCACGTGTCAGTGTGTCATTGTTCTGGGACCCCGAGTGTCAACGTATCGTTGTTCTGGGACCCCAGGTGTCAGTGTGACCCCAGGTGTCAGCGTGTCCTTGATCTGGGACCCCAGGTGTCAGCGTGTCATTGTACTGGGACCCCAGGTGTCAGCGTGTCATTGTACTGGGACCCCAGGTGTCAGCGTGTCATTGTACTGGGACTTCAGGTGTCAGCGTGTCATTGTACTGGGACCCCAGGTGTCAGTGTGTCATTGTTCTGGGACCCCGAGTGTCAGTGTGTCATTGTACTGGGACCCCAGGTGTCAGTGTGTCATTGTTCTGGGACCCCAAGTGTCAGCGTGTCGTTGTTCTGGGAGCTCAGGTGTCAGTGTGTCGTTGTACTGGGACCCCAGGTGTCAGTGTGTCCTTGTACTGGGACCCCACGTGTCAGCGTGTCCTTGTACTGGGACCCCAGGTGTCAGCGTGTCCTTGTTCTGGGAACCCTGGTGTCAGCGTGTCATTGTTCTGGGACCCCACGTGTCAGCGTGTCATTGTTCTGGGTCCCCAGGTGTCAGCGTGTCATTGTTCTGGGACCCTAAGTGTCAGCGTGTCATTGTTCTGGGACCACCAGTGTCAGAGTGTCGTTGTTCTGGGACCCCAAGTGTCAGCGTGTCATTGTTCTGGGACCACCAGTGTCAGCGTGTCATTGTTCTGGGACCACCAGTGTCAGCGTGTCGTTGTTCTGGGACCACCAGTGTCAGTGTGTCGTTTTTCTGGGACCCAGGTGTCCGTGTTTCCTTGTTCTTGGAACCCTGGTGTCAGCGTGTCATTGTTCTGGGACCCCACCTGTCAGCGTGTCATTGTTCTGGGTCCCCAGGTGTCAGCGTGTCATTGTTCTGGGACCCCAAGTGTCAGCGTGTCATTGTTCTGGGACCACCAGTGTCAGCGTGTCGTTGTTCTGGGACCCCAAGTGTCAGCATGTCATTGTTCTGGGACCACCAATGTCAGTGTGTCGTTGTTCTGGGACCCAGGTGTCCGTGTGTCATTGTTCTGGGACCCCAGGTGTCCGTGTGTCATTGTTCTGGGACCCCAGGTGTCAGTGTGTCATTGTTCTGTGACCCCAGGTGTCAGTGTTTCATTGTTCTGGGAAGCCAAGTGTCAGGGTGTCGTTGTTCTGGGACCCCAGGTGTCAGGGTGTCATTGTTCTGGGACCCCAAGTGTCAGTGTGTCGTTGTTCTGGGACCCCAGGTGTCAGTGTGTCGTTGTTCTGGGAAGCCAAGTGTCAGGGTGTCGTTGTTCTGGGACCCCAGGTGTCAGGGTGTCGTTGTTCTGGGACCCCAGGTGTCAGCGTGTCGTTGTTCTGGGACCCCAGGTGTCAGCGTGTCGTTGTTCTGGGACCCCAGGTGTCAGCGTGTCAGTGTTCTGGGACCCCAAGTGTCAGCGTGTCATTGTTCTGGGACCCCAAGTGTCAGTGTGTCATTGTTCTGGGACCCCACGTGTCAGTGTGTCATTGTTCTGGGACCCCAAGTGTCAGTGTGTCGTTGTTCTGGGACCACCAGTGTCAGTGTGTCGTTGTTCTGGGACCCCAAGTGTCAGTGTGTCATTGTTCTGGGACCCCAGGTGTTAGTGTGTCGTTGTTCTGGGACCACCAGTGTCAGTGTGTCGTTGTTCTAGGACCCCAAGTGTCAGTGTGTCATTGTTCTGGGACCCCAGGTGTCAGTGTGTCATTGTTCTGGGACCACCAGTGTCAGTGTGTCGTTGTTCTGGACCACCAGTGTCAGTGTGTCGTTGTTCTGGGACCCCAAGTGTCAGTGTGTCGTTGTTCTGGGACCACCAGTGTCAGTGTGTCATTGTTCTGGGAACCCAGGTGTCAGTGTGTCATTGTTCTGGGACCACCAGTGTCAGTGTGTCGTTGTTCTGGACCACCAGTGTCAGTGTGTCGTTGTTCTGGGACCCCAAGTGTCAGTGTGTCGTTGTTCTGGGACCACCAGTGTCAGTGTGTCATTGTTCTGGGACCACCAGTGTCAGTGTGTCATTGTTCTGGGACCACCAGTGTCAGTGTGTCATTGTTCTGGGACCACCAGTGTCAGTGTGTCGTTGTTCTGGACCACCAGTGTCAGTGTGTCGTTGTTCTGGGACCCCAAGTGTCAGTGTGTCGTTGTTCTGGGACCACCAGTGTCAGTGTGTCATTGTTCTGGGAACCCAGGTGTCAGTGTGTCATTGTTCTGGGACCACCAGTGTCAGTGTGTCGTTGTTCTGGACCACCAGTGTCAGTGTGTCGTTGTTCTGGGACCCCAAGTGTCAGTGTGTCGTTGTTCTGGGACCACCAGTGTCAGTGTGTCATTGTTCTGGGACCACCAGTGTCAGTGTGTCATTGTTCTGGGACCACCAGTGTCAGTGTGTCATTGTTCTGGGACCACCAGTGTCAGCGTGTCATTGTCTTAGAACTAAATAGGAAGCAGTTTGCAATAGAATGTTTTGTACAGCTGACAATCAGAGGACCCAGATATAATGATAATGAACACGGCTGGAACGGTGAAGATATCCATCGGTACATAATGAGGGTCTGTATTACATGTTCTGCACCAAAGGATTACACACCAAGAGTAGGAGGACGGAGAATTTACCGCAATAGAAAATAAAAGCAACAGCAGCTCATTAAAGGCAATTTACAAATGGTTCTTTATCAAACATTTTGCTTTCAATTAATGGCATTGTCACTTCTCAGGTAGTGCTGTAATTACAAGCACATCTCACAGAATAGCGCTGATTAGACAGCTCCTGGGTCCATACGCCAGCCGGGATTTTGATGAAGCTTAAATCAGAGGAAAAGAAAGGTCTCGGTAATTATCTCGGAGTCATAGGAAATCCAGATGCAAAGTGATTCTTCAGCTTAGGTCACTGACAGCAGAAAAACAAGTAATTAGCAAGGTGAGGGCGCAGAACAAAGTGAGGAACAGCCCCAATCCGTGCTGCAATCTATCAGCTGTTTGTGCTGTGTCAGGTCTATTAATTGGCTGCTGCTCTGATTGTGGGATTACTAGTTACATTCTGCTACAGATGTGTGAATAGCTGCTAGCTCACCGGCTTCTTCCCTAATTGTATTATAGCTGCCACCCTGCAACTTTTACTAACTACAGTGCTGTCCCCTGATGTCAATCTTCTGGGCTTTTCAGCCATGCTTTTGTAGATCACTTATACCCCTTTTACACCAGAGCAAAAACCTGGATTTTTGCTGGGTCTACCCAGGTCGCAGCTCAGTGTAAAAGGGTCCCTGAAAAATAACCTGGGTCAAGTGACCCTGCAATCCAACCCAGGTAGCTACCAGGGTTCGACCCAGGATGGACCCAGGTAATGGTGCAGTGTAAACGGTGCAACCCAGGTTATCTGATCTGGATCATGCCTAAAATGAGCTGATTGGTGGTTGTGGAGCATTCACCTCCCACTTTTTATGACCTCACAGGTTTAGCAGGGCAGACCTGAGTTCAGTGTGAACAGGGCTGACCTGGGAGTAACCCAGATCAAAGGTGCAGTGTAAATGGGTCTGACCTGGGTCTGACTAGGGTTGGAACCATGTCCAAAAACCCAGGTCGGACCTGGGTTTTTGGTGGAAAAGAGGTATTATTTTACTTATACAATGTATTACAGCTACAATGGCTCCCTGTTATTAGTTATTTCAGACTGAGGTTTGCAGACTGCGCGGCTGATCCAGGGGTGCCCACTGGTCCGTTTTGCGGACGGACCTTGCTAATTTTCTCACCTTTAGCCATTTCCACTTACGCAACATCGCTAAGATCAGGCCCTTTCTCACCACTGATGCCACCAAATAACCCTCATCCACGCACACATCATCTCCCGCCTCAACTACTGTAACCTCCCTCTCCCCGGCCTTCCCCTTGAGCTAGATACACACACTATACAGTTATTGGGCCAAATTGCCAATAATTAGGTGATGGGTCTGAATTATTGTATAGTGCGTAGGCATGAACTTTTTGGGGATAAAACGGTAAAACAAAAGTCCACAAACTCATTCCTTCGATTATACGGTCGGCCAAGACAAAAAATCTTGGCCTCAATCTCCCGACATGGAGCAGTGTGTGTGCGTTCTCTATAATCTGCCCATATTTCCAACGTTTTCTCGTGATACGTCATCCTCCTTGTTGGCGGACATATGCAAAATCAGTGCGGTGTGGCCGAAAATCAGCACAAAAAAAAAAATCACATAATGTGCAGCACAGATATTGGGGCTTTGCTGAAAAATCGCCCTGTTTGTCATCCAGATGATCCATTTTTGCGATGACACATTTTCCCTGCCTATACCTACCTTACCGCAGCTGGAATCCGTGCTGCACATGCGCCGTTACATTCGTAGAGCCAGCGCATGTGCAGCACTGCCTACAGCGGCGGTAATTTAGTGTCCCCCACCCCCCTCCGCATACCTCCCCCCCGTCCCCGCACTTACCTGCCCGCTGCAGCGCCTCTGGCTCAGGTGGCTGGTCTGACACGTGTTCACCCGGCAGCACGCTGTACAGTTTAGAAAAAAAAAAAACCTTTTTCTTTTTCTAAACTTTATTGTGTTCCGCTGGGAGAACACAGTGTCAGAACAGCCACCGGAGCCAGAGGATTGACCAGAGTGCCGGAGGGAGACACCGGGGGACCTGTCCACGCTGACACAGGTAAGTGTTACCTACTATACACCACCTCGCAGTGGTGTATACTGTATAGTTACTACATCAAACTCCAAAAATACATAATTTTCGGAATTTGATGAATACCATCATTTCCATATCCCCCATACTAATGTACTAATGTATGGGGAGTGTGGAAATTAGCGCAGGGGGACTTAACCAAGAGATGTCCGTGATATCTCCTGTGTTAAGTGTCTTCATGAATACTAAAATAACGGTATTTAAGGAAAATGTCCTTAAAAACATTATTTTTGTGTTGATGAATAGGCCCCATGGGCTCTGTATACCCTCCAGAATCCAAATCAAGCTCCTGAGCCAGTCCAGCTTCAAACACAGGTGGAGATCCACATTTATTGCAACACGGCCACATATGTAGCCAGCTGCGTATTAGCGTGGAGTCAGGCATAGGTTACTTTTGGGGCAGGGGGCGTGGCCATGTCTTCTTCCATTAGGCCACACCCCTTACCATTACTGGGGCCTGGCCAGACTCTCTGCAGCCCTGAATGTCAGACATACAAGTGCGTATATTTCACCCTAACAATACCGTAAAGACGCGGCAGCGTAAAATCTAACATTTCATTACCCTAATTTTACACAAGATTATAATGTTATGTAGTGTCAAATACACAAGAGAGTATGTAGTGTGATCACCGCTCACTGCGTACAGCATACACATGCCTGCCCCCCCTCCCCCACTGCACCTCTAAAGGCTTAAGGGGCGCACATAAAAAATACACAGAAATCCAGACACAGACGTACGCGTAGCAACTGTAAATGAGCCCTAAAATGTTCCCATACAAACAGGAGCAAGAAAGACGTGTAAGAAAAGTAAGGGAACAGAGGAAACGCTTTACAGTAGGAGCTGATAGGTTGGTACTTTATCTCTCTCCAAGGCTAAGTACATCTCCCCCAGGGGTTGATACTGAGTCAGGGGCAAGTGCAAAACCATAGGCACCTAGCGATTTTACACAGACAGGGCATGCATCAAATACAGCAAACACAGGGCCTGGTTCATCACGGATCGCTATTGCGATCTCAGCTGCGATTACGCACGCAGGTCTATTGCAAAAATATGCTAATGACCGCAATCGCAAAGCTATTATAGAGACGCCCACTACCGCTTTCACACATCCGTAATACCTTGCAGTCCTGCGTATACATCGGGAACATCGAGTAACATCGGCCCCTCGCGCACAATTACAGCAGGTCTGATCTTACTCAGAATTGCTAACCTCGTCACACGCCTGCGTTACTCCGACCACTCCTCCGTCACCCCCCGCCCCTGTCCCTCTGTCTGCGATGGCTTTGTATCTGCGCAGGTGAACGCAGAGCGACGGCAATGCTAATTCACGCAAACACACTGCGATGCATATGCAGTAGGCAACAATCGTCCGTCTGCGTACGCTATTGCAATACGCTATTGCAATACGTGGCCCACAGTCTGAACATGCTTCGCACAAAGCGTCCGCAGCGGCAAGGAGCGCCGTATGAGCTGAATCTTGAGCAGACTCATCCTTTGGTGAAATCGGTGTTTCTGGGCGGTTACCTTGCGGACACACAACAGATACGTCTCATGGGAGTGTCATGGGCGTGACGTCGGCGTGTAGTCCGATTTGCGTGCTTGTTTGGGGCATCCGGACGCAGATGAGACGCCTGTTTCAGACTTTTACACCCAGCATGTGGCCGTAAAAACAGCGTCCGGTGCTTCCATCCACATGAAGACGGATGGATAATCGCCATACTCGGGCGGATACTTGCATTAGTATGAGTTAGTCAGCAGGCTGCCGCAGACGATACAGAAAAAGTGGCCACTGAGGAGCTTAGAATCTGCCACACTGCATTTGTTCTGCGCAATTCGCATTTTTGTAAATTACTGTTACAGGAGGAGATTGTGTCAAGCCTTGGAGAAGTTGGCCAAAGCCACCAATCAACTTCTAAGGGTGCGCACCATATCTATGAACGATAACGGAATCGTTCAACAATATATCGTTCATATCGTTCATTTTTATGCAGTGAACGACCATGAACGATAATGATATCTATGATCGTCCGTACATGCAGGCCAACTTACACGGGAATCGGCATGAAATACCGCCGGCCGCATGGCCGGTGGTTCGATTCCCGACAGCGCCTGGCGAACAAAAGCAGAGTTACGGCAGAGGAAGCCCGACAGAGCTGGAAATCCCGATCATCGCTAAGGTAAGTATAAACTAACCTAACCTAACCCCCTAACCCTCCTTAGGGGTGCCTAACCCTAACCTCCCCCCCAAATGCCTAACCCTAATCCCCCTCTAAGTGCCTAACCCTAACCCCCCCCTTCCCCGCTGCCTAAACCTAAGTCCCCCTGGGGGTGCCTAACCCTCCCTCCCCCTAGCCTAACCCTAACCCTCACGGGGGAGTGCCTAACCCTAAGTCCCCCCGGGTGCCCTAAACCTAACCCTCCCCCCCGCGGCTGTCCGCTCGCGGCGCCTGGGATCCCTTTGATCGGGATGCCGGGCGCCTGTCTCCCAGCATCGGGGAAATGACAGGCGTCTAGACATAGACGCCCGTCATTTCAACCTCACCGGGATATGACAGTCGGGAAGCTGGCTGTCGGTATTAAGGCAGCCGGTTTCCCGATTGTATACCCTTACACGATATCGTTAACTTTGCCTATTCAGAGATGTGGCAGGATGACCTCACTGATAGATATCTTTAAATTCTTTGGTGGTACAGATCGTACCGTGTGTATGCATCTTAACATTCATTTATCTAGCATCCAAATTCGCTATGTGGCTACCAGCAGCAACCATTGTGACGTTTGCACAGTGCAACTGGGACGCACGCACAGACTGGAAACAGCAGCGGCTTGCGTCCGTCAGCGTCACTGCGTCAGGTCCTGAATGAGCCAACAGCTTACTGTAGATAAGATAAAGATTATTTCATGTGTGATATCCTGATGTGGGCGATATCTCCCCAGCTCACATATAACGTGACATTTTATACACACGACTGCTACATGCATTCGCTAAAACCGGATCGGATAGAACCATGTAACTAACCACTTACAGATAATCATAGGTTTGTCACTCAGGAGACGATCCCTCTAATTGACTCGTTTACTGGGCTGCTGTGCGGAAACATGAGTGTGGATTACAATGCGCTCCGCTGGAATTCCACTGGCCGCCTTGTTACATTGTAACAGGCATCGTCAAATAATACCGCAGGGAAAAGCAGAAATGTCATTTGGTATAATGGACACACATTCTCGCCAGCGTCAGGGTCCAGACACCCCACTGCTCCCCTCCACTTATTATGTTCGGATGCGGAGATGTTAGAGGGAGCAGCAGCAGCAGCAGAGAGAGGAGGGCGAAATTCATAAAATGTCATTTATTTCACAAAATTATTTTGAAATGTTCCCAGACTCTGCTACACAGGAAACCATCAGATACATCATTCTGCCGCGCGGCTGACTGACTCCTGGCACATTGATGTATTCCTGTTTTTTCCTATTAATTAGAGAGAGGAGAAGTATTTGTGTGGCGTGCCAAGCGGTCACCTCAGGACAGGACGGTGCCCATCTGTGATGGGAGGTGCGGCCGGGGGACATCTTATGTCAAGAAGTTTCTTCACGGTTATGTTTCAAAGTTTAATTGCTTCTTTTATGTTCTGATGTTTATATATTATGGATCTGTTGCACTTAGGGGCCTTATCCAGCTATGGACGGAATTGCAAAGCTGCTCGCAATCATGCCGACGGAGATCCTGGCTTCTTCCCTCCCCCCTCAATGGCAGCGAAACGCCTCCGTTTCGGGATACGGAGGCCATCGCTGCCCCCTCTCCGCCCACAAACGGCAGCAGACATACGCTAAATTTATATAACTATATGAATTCATTCCCATTTTATTCCTTTATTCACTTTATATGCAACACGGTTCCCCCAAGTTATGTTATATGAAACATTATATCACCAATTCACTTAATATACCACACTGGCCCCAATTCATGTTATATGTCACATTATGCCCCTAATTCACATAATATAACACACTGAGCCCCCAATTCATGTTATATGCCACAATCTGCCCCCAATTCACATAATATACCACACTGTGGGCCTGATTCAGAGCCGGACGCTCTGACCAGAGCGCTCTCTCTGAATCAGGGCCCTCCTACCTAAAAATGGAGCGGCCTCTTGGACGCTCTCATAGCTGTGGGTTACCACCCACAGCATATGCGAGCGAACATGATGATGACCATCGGGCTTGCGACGAGACCCTGTGGTAGGGTTTCTCAACCGCAAGGCCAGGAGTGATTTTGGCTCTATCAGAGACCCATGGGAACGCCTACGTCTGGGCAGCCATGTCCCCGGCATGCCCACCAAAGGGGGCGTGCTGTCAGTCACCATCAACAGCACGCCCTCTTTGGTGCGAGACCCCGAGTGACAGCTTGGCTGTCGCTATGCGGGTCTCACGCATGCGCACGATGGAGCTCCCTCCGTCGTGCGCATGCGCATTAGGGCACCATCGACCCGCTTGCGAGCATCCTGCGCTTGCGAGCGGGTCTGAATTAGGCCCAGTGCCCCCAAATTACAGTATTTGCCACAATCCACCCCAATTCACATAAAATACCACACTGTACCTCCAAATCACATTACATGCCACAATCCTCCCCTCCCCCCACGTCACTGAACATGAATCCAATCAAAGTCACCAGATTTAACACAGGTTGATGATCATAAAATAAGCAACTTATCACATAATGATGATATCCCCAATGCTACATTTTCTTAACAGCCTCTCAAGTTAGTTCTAGTTTAACAGGGTGACGCTTGTTCCGAGATGGCGAGATCCAGTCAAGCTCCATTGTGTCACCAAAATTAAAAGTCTGTCTCATGCAAAAGTCTCGCTCGTTTCTCTTGTCTACGCTCAAATGGGGATTAGTTTTGGTTAAATAGACGGTCATCCCATAGTTTTCCAGGGGTCTCCCAGACTGTACTGGTGGTTCTCTGAGTGTCCGGGCCCCTCCCTGGAATCATGGGGACTGGTACAAGTGTCCCACTTGTTCACCCCTGTAGCTGGGCCTGGAATTACGATAAAAGGGACAGAGAAATCATGTCTGCTAAGACTGAACCTGGACTTGGGACATGACTGTAAATACAAAATGTACAGAACATGGGTTGGCTAATCCATACACATTCATGTCACGGTTCCCCTGTATATATATGTGTATGGCCAGTTCGGCAAGTCCCTCTCTCTGGGAGGTCCGTGGAGAGGAAGGTTGAAGGGGAGAGACAGGAGCGAGGCCACGGTTACGTGACTCATGGCAAATTGCGTCATGTCCCTTGCCCCAAACACTTCAAATAGTAAGCAGTGGCGACCTGCAGGTTTGCGGGTGGCGGAGAGTTGCCCACCTTTCCAGGAACTGGGAGAAGCTCACCAAATTTAGGTACCAAGCGTTTGGAATGTAGTCATTATATCAACATTCAGAATGTTATCATGGGCATAATGCCGACATTGTGAATGTTGACCGTTCATGCCAGTGTTAGGGTTAGACTGTGGTTAGGGTAGGGTTAGACAGGGCAATTGCGATCTCTGTATAGGTGCGGCTACTGGCCGCTGTGGCTGCACTGCTACACAGGCGTGGCCAGCTGTAGCAGGCAAAGCAGTGGGGGCATCATTGACCTCTGCCCCCGCAGGGCCCCTCCAACAGGCCCGGGCCCATATATGTAGTACCTGCTTCCCTCCCTTTCTCATGGTACCCAGTGCTAGGCTATGGTTAGGTATAGGGTAGAGTTTGGGTTAGTCTGCGTCTGCGATTAGGAATAGGGTAGAGTTAGTGTCCGGCTGTGGTTAGTGATAGTGTAGAGTTAGGGTTAGGCTGTGGTTAGAGATAGGGTAGAGTTAGTGTTCGGCTGCAGTTAGGTATAGGTAAGGGTTAGGCTACAGTTAGGATTAGGGATAGGGTAGAGTTAGTGTCCGGCTGTGGTTAGTGATAGTGTAGAGTTAGTATTCGGCTGTGTTTAGTGATAGTGTAGAGTTATTTTTAGGCTGCAGTTAGGTATAGGTAAAGGTTAGGCTACAGTTAGGATTAGGTATAGGGTAGAGTAAGGGTTAGGCTGCAGTTAGGTTAGGTTTAGGCTATAGTTAATGATAGGGTTATGATTAGGCTGTGGTTAGTAATAGAGTAGGATTAGTCTGCGATTAGGGATAGGGTAGAGTTAGTGTTCGGCTGTGGTTAGAGATAGTGTAGAGTTAGGGTTAGGCTGCAGTTAGCTATAGGTAAGGGTTAGGCAGCCAATTGGCTGCCTGTCCGCAAGCTCTGATTTCTTAGTGACCGGTAGTGCTGTCCAGGGGTTAAAGTGGACTGGAATGGGGTGGAACTGAGTTCTGTCACCTCTAATGGTATTTGGAGCTAGTTCCACCTCCACCAAGTCCCTGCACAGAAGTCCTACAGACAGAGAGACACTGTCTGCCTAGGGAGGCTCAACTTCATCAGAGAAACCAGCATATAGGTAAGGAAAGAATCAAGCAAAGGCAATACATATAGACTAGTTCGTGGGGACCCCATAAAAAACTCAGAGGCACGGCAGAAGAATAACACTGATGATATAGAACATTATTTTTATTTGTAAGTGATCTAACCTTGTAGTCTCAGCTGATGGCAGGAGTGATAAAAAAAGCATCTAAAATGAATATCACACTGTCATAGCCCCCAAAGCTTCTGGGGTCTGGGTGCAGGGGGAGCGGGGGGCCACAGAGGCAGCTTAGGCACCATAGCAGCCGCACCCCTTGGACCCACGGTAGTTACGCCACTGTTTGCATGCAGTGAAGAACAGAGGGGTCCTTTTCAGGATGAATGGAATGGGGGTTATAGACGAGGACAATGTACACAAATGAAGGCTGCAGGTGTACTTCAGGGTCCAGTCTTTATTAAAAGTAACCTAGCAAAACACACACTAAAATCATGACTCTGACTCTATCTATGTCAGTGGCATCACCTCTAATATAGATGTGTCCTTATTCGTCTACAATATTTGCGCTATATGACGCGAGATGCAAGATGTGACTTAAGTGCCACGCCAAGATAGCTATTTTCTTTGCATCGAAGCCGCACACACACAGTAGTATATAGTAGTATACTGAGGGCTTAGATTTTGTACATTTCCTGCAACCGTGGCACCTAGTGCACCAAATACTAAAAAAAGGGGATGTGGCCTAGAGGCAAGGGGGAGTGACCTTGATGTAAGGGGGAGTGGCCTTGTGGAACTTCCACGGTTTTATCACTCTAGGGCAGGGGTCTTCAAACTTGGCCCTCCAGATGCTGTGGAACTACACATCCCAGCATGCACTGCACATAGTTTTAGCATGCTGTTATATCAAAAAGGTGACAGTGCATGCTGGGATGTGTAGTTCCACAGCAGCTGGAGGGCCAAGTTTGAAGACTCCTGCTCTAGGGACATGCCCAGCACTCCCGGTGATGTCGGGCTGCTCCCAGAGACTCTACCCCTTGGAGGGTGTCACCCGGTGCAGTCCCAACCCCTGTAGTAACGCCACTAAGCCATGGCAGTGTAAATTTACATGATGTTGCCTGGCGGGACGCATCGCGCGGAACAGTCACATCGGCACCTGGACTTTTTTCTCAGATTAGTGTTCTTGTCACATTGTATAGCTGAGCACATAAATCCACTAGTGGTGTATTGGGCATGTTTATTGCGTTAGCAGTGAGAAAGAGACTTAGGACCTCATTCAGAGTTGGTCGCGAGCGCCGATGCGTTCGTAACCGACTCGATGGTTTGGCCTGTCTGTCGCTCTGGAGCTCGTTACCAAAGGGGCGTTTGGTAGGCGGGCCGGGGGGGTGGTTTCCAAAACGGAGGCGTTCCTTTACGAACACCTACCGTTTTGGGGACGGCCGAACTGACATCATCAGTGATGTCAGTGGGGAGCTTCCTGCTCCATCAGAGCAGAAAGCTCCCTGGGGCTTACGAGTGCCCAGACCCTACCCTAGGGTCTGGTCATAAGCCCCGATGGTCGCGATGGTGATCACCATCGCGACCATCAACCTGGTCAGTCGTTAAGCTGTGGGTGGTGTGTGTGGTGTGTGTGTGCTGTGATCAACAAGGAGGCGGACGTTAAGGATGCAAGCGGCCGCCCTGATTCTGTGCGACCGCTTGCATCTAACAACCGTCTCTGAATGAGGTCCTTAAATTCAGTAGGAAAGTACTGAGCGGCAGGACATATGTAGCGGCATAGTCACAATTTTCGGGTCATGCCAAATGGGGCTATTTGGCGGGATCTGAGGACAGGTTAGCGAGGACACGGCTGCGATTTCAGATTGTAGGTGAGACCATAATCACTTTTCCAGGAGCCAAAGAGCCATTCAGGCAGCATAAAATGAAAGTGCTGTCTGCATAGAACATACTGCAAGTCTTAATTTGCATTTGCATACCCACTGATTCATCTACGATGCTGCGGTAAGTAAAGGCCTATGGGCGAGAACACTTCAGGGGCTGTGCATGTGTATTTAGCTGGCTGGGTGCCCCTACAATATACAGCCAGGCAACGAGATGCTCAATGTTTTGTTCTGGTTTCAGAAGAAACTCACAAACTCATTTATCAGCCACTGAGATTTCCCTGCAGCCCTAATCACTTCCCTGCTTCCTGACAGAGAAACAAAATAACCACTTTAGACCAATATGTCCTGGGGCCGAGAACCTTAACCCTCTCCTGTGTCTCTGCACCAAAGCCATAAAAACTCCCAGCAGACGCGCCGCCTGCATCATCCCAGAACAGTCTGTGCACACAACACTGAATTATTAACTCATTTATTATTGTTATTAACAACCCCGCTATACTGGGAGACTGCAGTCATTAGTCTGGCTCAGGGATAGGTGTGAGAAAGATCTCTGCATATTAGGAAGACGGACAGGGTCTGTGCCCAGATCTCTGTGTATTAGGAGGGAGAGAGGTCAGAGTTTAGGAGGAGGGGAGGTGTCAGTGCTCTCATGTACTAGGAGGAGAGAGGTCTGTATATAGGAAGGGAGAAATTAGGACACTGGCCCCGGACGCTCTGACAGAGCGCTCGCTCTGAATCAGGGCCGTCCCTCTTACTGTCGCATAGCTGTGGGTGCCCACCCATAGCTATAGCGAGCAGCTAAAATGATGGTCAAGACCATCGCGACCATCGGGCTTGCGACGAGACCCTTGCAGCAGGGTCTCGCTGCCGCAAGCCCTGGAGTGCTTTTGGCTCTATCAGAGCCAAAAGCACTCCCACTGACATCAGTAGTGGCCCATGGGAACGCCTCCGTCTGGGCAGCCACGCCCCCGGCACGCCCCCGTCGCCCCCGTCAGTCACCATCGACAGCACGCCCCCTTTGGTGCGAGACCGATAACAACGGCTTGGCCGTCGTTATCTGAGTCTCGCACATGCGCACGACGGAGCCGCCTCCGTCGTGCATATGCGCACTTGGGCAACATCGAACCGCTTGCGAGCGCTCAGCGCTCACGAGCGGGTCTGAATTAGGCCCACTGATCTCTGGGCCTGATTCATTGCCGGACGCTCTGACAGAGCACTCGCTCTGAATCAGGGCCGTCCCTCTGGTTTTTTAGAGCGGCCTCCTGGCTGCTCGCATAGCTGTGGCTCACCACCCACAGCTATAGCGAGCGGCCATGATGATGGTCACGATGGTCAAGACCATCGCGACCATCGGGCTTGCGACGAGACCCTTGTGGTAGGGTCTAGTGGCCGCAAGCACCAGAGGGATTTCGGCTCTAACAGAGCCGGAAGCTCTCCTACTGACATCATTTGTGATCATTTGTGTCCCATGGGAATGCCTCCGTCTGGGGCCGGGCCCACTGACATCACTACTGATGTCAGTGGGAGTGCTTTTGGCTCTGATAGAGCCAAAAGCACTCCAGGGCTTGCGGCAGCAAGACCCTACCGCAGGGTCTCGTCGCAAGCCCGATGGTCGCGATGGTCAAGACCATCGTGACCATCATTTTGGCCGCTCGCTATAGCTGTGGGTGGTCACCCACAGACGGAAGGGTGTGACTGTGACTGGAACATGAAATACCATTCACCCCAGGGCCGGCTCCAGGGGTTGGAGCACCCTGTAAAGCACTCCCCCTCCCCCAGAGCGCCCTATCTTCGCTCGCAGCTTCGACTGAAAATGGGGGTGTGGCCTAATTACCATAGGCCATGCCCCTACGTGACTGCGTGTCTGCCTCCAAGTAACAGGCTGGGGGGGAACCCCTCTAGCTGGGCTTCCCCCAGCCCTCTCCCGTCACTGAATGGATTCCGCACGCATACGTGCAGCATCCATTCAGAGTCTCTGGGGTCCGACACCGCCGCACAGCTGCGTCAGTAGGGGATCCCCAACCTCCCGATTTAACCACCCGTGGGCCACTTCGGCATACATGCCTACCCTCCCGGTTTTCGCGGGAGGCTCCCGATTTTTCGGGTAACCCCCCGCACCCCCGGAAGGGTAGGCATTTCTCCCACATTCTGCCCACTTCCTAGTGAAGTGGGCAGAATGAGGAGAATAACCGCGGCGATCGCGGGTCTCCGTGTAGGGGGCGGGGCTTAAAACATGATTCTACATGAATCATGTCATTTGGCTTAATGACGCGAATAGTCAGGCCCCGTTCCCATCACCCCCCTCCTGCTTCTCTTACCCGAGCTTCTCCCGGGAAGAGATCTGAAAAGGTAGGCAGCTCTGCACTTCGGCCCACGGGTGGAAGAGCGGGACAGTAATGTCCCGCTGAAATCGGGATGTTGGGGAGGGGTGTGCCCTCTATGGGTGGTGCCCCTGTGCGACCGCTCAGGTCCACCACACCTAGAGCCGGCCCTGGCTGGTAAGGTTTTAACTAACAGTTTTTATAGATGGTACCTACTTTAATATACATTCCCCTATTTAGTAAATGACAGAATGGTATGTTTTTTATGAGTGATTTTTGCTTTGTGTGAAGGTCATTTTGTTGAAGGCTGGGCTTCGGTGCCTGCTGTCCTCTGTGCAGGGAGTCGCGCCGCTGATGTCATCAGCTGTCTCCCAATCTAGTGGTTCTGCATGTATTGGATCCTGTCCTATGGAAGACGCTGGGTTTTACCATACAAGGCGCTGTTACTGCTGTACACTGAATGCTGCTCCATCTCCATTTGTTCCTGGTTACATTTACCTGGTGTGGTCGTGCGCATGCGCGAGACCCGGATAGCGACGGGCAATCCGTCGCTCCGGGTCTCGCACCAAAGGGGGCATGCTGTCGATGTTGAGTGACAGCACGCCCCCTTTGGTGGGCGGGCCTGGGGGGGTGGCTGCCCAGACGGAGGCGTTCCCATGAGAACGCCTACCGTTTGGGGGCGGCCCCACCGACATCATAAGTGATGTCAGTGGGAGAGCTTTCGGCTCTTAGAGCCGAAAGCTCTCTGGGGCTTGCGGCCACGAGACCCTACCACAAGGGTCTCATCGCAAAGCCTGATGGTCGTGATGGTCTTGACCATCGCCACCTTCATCCTGGCCGCTCGCATTAGCTGTGGGTGGCAACCCACAGCAATGCGAGCGGCCAGGAGGCCGCTCCATACAAAAAATAAAAGACGCTCTGATTCAGAGCGAGCGCTCTGTCAGAGCGTCCGGCTCTGAATCAGGACCTAAAATCCTTTCCGCCTCTTACATACATCAATACATTTACTACTTGTACACTCACAAGCGTGTGCGCCTTTCTTTAGTCACTGGTTCTGGTACTTTGTGGCGCGACGTAAAGAGTTACAGAACATGGCGTACACGTTTCTATCCACTTATAAAAAAAACACATCATTATTAGTATTGGAAGCTATTGTATTATATCATATTCTTATACTATACCTTACATATTACTTGCCACCTGATGTGCGCTAGACTTTCCCAATGTTTGTTTGGCTTACGGCATCTTGCGAAGTCTAGCGCAAACTAAAATGCACGCAGTCTCCACCTCTTCAAGCTCATTTACATACAGTATTTCTATAAAGTGATCTCTTATTTGCGGCTTCATAAATGACCCCCACTGTTTGTCACGCAAGAGATGCAGCGCTACCTAGTGGCTGATCAGTATTCCTGCAAGCTCACAAAGATCACAGTTCTACATATAAATAGAATTATTTTGTTTATTGCATGATAAAGATGTGGGATTATATGAGTTAGGATTTAATGCTGAGAGTCTGTTCCCGGCATACGCCAGAGCAGCGCTGGATTATGAGAATTTTCCCACTGCTGATAATCTCGCTGGAAGGATCAAAGAAGTCTTTGGAAATCGAATCACCTCACATTGCTACATTTCATCTGGATCTAGGACCCCAGGGAACAGGATAGCCTTAGGCGTGTTTATGTGTGTAGGCGTGCGTACAACATGTACGTCATGCCTGTGTGTTTTCTGTTAACGTGTTCTTCTGTAAAAGCAATAAGTGGCTGGACTGACATCTGTTCCTATAGGGGTGATAATTGATGTTACTTGCTTGGGATGGAGTCATGCTATGTATAGACAATTCTGGGGAGACGCGTAGCTCCGGTGGTTGTAGGCGATGCACGTTGCAGTCTCCAATACGTAAATGCAAACATTTTTATCCATTTGGGATATCTTTGTATGTCTGTGCCCTCTGTACACATGTATGTGCCCGCCGGAGGATGGCAGGGATTTGTTTGAGGGTTTGAGTACAGTAGGTAAATTTTGATTCTTTGTTAGGTAAACCTGAGAATGAAGCTATCCATCCAGAATTCATATTTATCCCATTAATGCTCATGAGACAGAAATGTAAAAAAATATATTTATTTTAGTAGGACAAGATATACAGTATAATAAGGTTTGGAGAGTTCCCATATTGGGTGGTGGTCTCAGGTTAGCAAGTGGACACAGGATGAGCCAGGGACTTGGTGCTGTCAGGACCTACCGGAGCGCCTGTCCCTGTATGCGATTCTTCGACAGCCGGCATTTCAACTATCTCCATTCCATACATCCGGCTGGTACAGAGGCCCTGATTCAGAGCCGGACGCTCTGACAGAGCGCTCGCTCTGAATCAGGGCTGGGCTATTTTTTTTTAGAATGGCCTCCTGGCCGCTCGCATAGCTGTGGGTGACCACCCACAGCTATAGCGAGCGGCCAGGAAGATGGTCGCGATGGTCAAGACCATTGCTACCATTGGGCTTGCGACAAGACCCTTGTGGTAGGGTCCCGTTGCCGCAAGCCCCAGAGAGCTTTCGGCTCTAATAGAGCCGAATTCTCTCCCACTGACATCACTCGTGATGTCAGTGGGGCCATCCCCCAAATGGAGGCGTTCACATGGGAACGCCTCCGTTTGGGCAGCCACTCCCCACCAAAGGGGGCATGCTGTCACTCAACATCGACAGCACGCCCCCTTTGGTACGAGACTCAGAGCGACGGATTGCCCATTGCTATCTGGGCCACCATCGGCCCTGTTGCGAGCGCTCAGCGCTTGCGACCGGGTCTGAATCAGGCCTAGAATTTCTTATTGTTGCGAATAGCGCTGATTAGAAATACTAATTATCGGGTATAAAACCCAATAGTTAATAAATGGCCCCCCCTTATTCTTCCGGGTGCTATAGCATATTTCGGGCACTAGTCACCTCCATGACTGACCCCCTGCTTGGAACGCCTCCATACTGTCTGAAAATGTCATTAGACGATTTGCTAATAAATCATTGCCCCTGTAGGTTTTGCTCTTAAACATACATAGGCTAAAACTCCTTTCTGTGTATTATGTTTGCCAAGTGGTTAAATAATCAAGGTGAGCTGTTTACTCTCAGTGCCGTCACAGAGAAGCTTTTGAGATCTCATCAGACCGTATGTAAGAGGCAAAAGGTGTTGGAGAGAGCTCTCTGCTTGCGGTCTCCTCTCTCTGTCTGGGCACTAGGACCCAAAGCCGCCGGAGGCGCGGCCTCTGACCTGGCATTTGTGCATGCTCTGCGCGTTCTTCTCCTCCCAGCGCCCCAGAGTTGAAGTACGTGCCCCCTTAGTGTCTTCATAACGCAGATAGTGTACAGCACTACAGAGGCCCCAAATACCATTTTGTTACCACCGCTATACATTATTTACATCCCGCTGCCGCCACTGTCTATGCTTACAATGTATGCACTACAGGGTCCAGCATTAACCCCTTACGCTCCTGGCTGCACCTGGAGATACTGTATCCTGTCCCTTGTGGCTGACCATACCCTACCGCAAGCACTACGAGTGTAATTCAGCCATGTGACGTGTATGCTGACGATGTTTCTTAATTATGCCAATGGTGTTCAAACATAAAGACACGCCTGCGTTCGCACCACCACACCCCCGTTACCATCGACCACTCCCTGTCAGTCCCTTTTGTGTGCATTCTTTTCTAAATATATATATATATTTTTTATAGCTCCACCCCCTGTTCCTGAACCTGTTTTTCCAGAAAAATAGCCTTGACTATGACCATTTATGGCAGGGGATGGTGTGTATCCCCATGCTGTAGGGTCATCCCCCTGGCTGATTCAGCCTTGTGCTGGGTATAGAAAAAAAAGGGGGAACTACTATTATTCACTCTATTTTCCAATACCAGTCTATATTTGACATAGCGGTCCGGGACTGGTTATGAATTGGGGTGGGGGGGAGCACATTTTGTTTCTAATTTTATCCCTTTGCTAACGAAGCCTGCACAGATTATAGTGATCTGTGCATTGCTTGTCCGCAGCAGCAGATTGAATACAGGGGTTTGAAATCCAACAGGTAACAACGTCAGATTTCAAATGACAGTCAAAACCGTTGCTTAGTAAATGCTGTTATTTTAAACTGCAATCTGGCGTCGATACCAGTCGTTGACCTTCGGTTTTGAAATAGACTCAAACCGATGGTTAGTAAATTTACCTCCAAGGCTTGACACATCTCCCCCTTGATCTTTTGGCACATGGGTCAGCCAACTGGATTGTAACATGAGTGGGTAGCTGAACCCAATTTAAAGTGTCAATTTTATTTTAAATGATGTCTACAATAACCTAGCCCAGATAATTGCATCCTCCCCGCAATGCGGCCCTTTAATATATTTCATGGACTTAAAATCTTCTTCCTCGGAATACCGGATCCAGCCCTCCCGGCCGGGCTGTGATATATGCTCCTCTCCAGGGACTGCAAATGAAGTTGCTACTGTGATGTTGAGGGTGGATTTTGAAATTGGTGCAAACACTGAGTTCGGTAAATGAGTTCCTGTTTATCTGTAGGATTTGCCGGAGTCTGCTGTATATTTTTCTGTCTGAGCTTGCTGTAGAAGTTTGTTTGTTATTTCAGAGCTATGTAATGAGCTATTTCCTTCTTGTTCCATTATGTGTGCACTTATTTCTAGATATATTCTGCTCTGTCAGTGCATCAGTTGGAGTTAACCCAGTTTTTGTTTTTCACATTCTGTAGTGGAGAGAACAGACTGAGGGCCTGATTTAGAGGCGCTCGCAAAAAGCGAGCGCTCGCTCTGAATCAGGGCGGGCACTGTTTTTTTATTTGCGGCCTCCTGGCCGCTCACATAGCTGTGGATGACCACCCACAGCTATTGCGAGCGGCCAGGATGATGGTCACGATGGTCAAGACCATCGCGACCATCGGGCTTGCGACGAGACCCTTGTGGTAGGGTCTCATGGCCGCAAGCCCCAGTGAGCTTCCTGCTCTAATAGAGCTGGAAGCTCTCCCACTGACACTGGTGATGTCAGTGGGGCCGCCCACAAATGGCAGGCGTTCGCTTGGAAACGCCTCCGTTTTTGAAGCCACCCCCCGGCCACGCCTACAAAACGGGGCGTGCTGTCGATCAACATCGACAGCCGCCCCTTTTGTAGCGAGCCACGGAGCGAGTGGTTTTTGCGTGCGCCCTGGACCACTGTCGACCCGCTTGCGAGCGGGTCTGAATCAGGCCCAGAGGCAATAACTAAAAAAAAACAATTATCTAATAGCTTCCCTCCAAGGGTCCTGATTTTAGAGTGTTCAATGCATAGCTTCCGACATTTACTGTTGGGGAATTGGGGCAAGTGCAGGCATGCCACCGCAAAAAGGTGGCGTAGGGATGTCCATCGACCATCGATGATTCATAATCATCGATGGTTTATGGCTAATGTCGAATGTTTTTCCCATTGATGTTGGAGTACCAGATGGTTTCCCTCCATCGATGGAAGGTGCTGGAACACAGAGTATAGCTCCACCCCACCGAAGCCACGCCCTCAGTTCTGATTGGCCCACGGACCAGTCAGTCATAGAACAGGGATGACCATCAAATTGGTGAAACCATCGATGGTCATCCATTGCATAGTTGGTAACTATGAATAACGACACCGATGGCCATCCCTAAGGTGGCATAACCAGGCATCACTGGGGCATAGTCACGTATCAGGGGGTCATGTGTCTATCAGTTTCGATGGATTGGACTGCCCCCGTCCTGTTTCCCTCCTTTGAAATTATGCAGAGCAGCAATAAACAGGACAGACCTCCCTACTGTCGGCTGGATATGGACAAATCTGTCCCAATTTGGAGGGGCAAAACCCCTCATCAGGACTGTACCCTCTAAAGTGGGATAGTTGAGATGGTATGGTAAAAGGGGAGTGGCCTACAGAGGTGCGGAGGTACCATTGGAGGATAGATAGGCGCACATGGTTTTTGCTGGACAGGGCTAGACCTCATTTGTCAAGTTTTCACTTTGATGAACTGCACTAAAAGACACCTCTAGATGGTCTCAATATGAGGGACTACCCCACAGTCCCAATTACATACCTCCCAGAAGCAAAATCGTCACCAAATAAGCCACGCCATGATATGCTCACCTCGCACACCACTACAACCCACCCCAAAAAATGCCTATTTTGCTGTGAAACATCTTCCACTTACAAATGAGACATCCCTTTACAGGCCCACAAATTAGGGCTGACCTGATCAGGACAGTTGTGGAGCATAAACTATCAGGACTTTTGTCCTGGTTCTGGGAGCAACCACCACAGGTACATACGGGGTTCATGCTAAATGCAGCAGAAAAGAGAAGCGGGCTAAGGTGGGCTGCACTCCCCCAAACCACTGAGCATACCTTTGAATGGGGCATGCGATTTCCTCCAAGTGATCTGATGCAGGCGAGCCTAGCGTGACCGCCCCCCCTTAGTGTATGCATGCAACTCAGGGCCTGATTCAGACCCGCTCGCAAGCGAACGTCTGCCGTTTGTGGGCGGCCCCACTGACATCACCAGTGATGTCAGTGGAGAGCTTCCGGCTCTGTTACAGCCAGAAGCTCTCTGGAACTTGCTGCCACGAGACCCTACCACAAGGGTCTCATCGCAAGCCCGATGGTCGCGATGGTCTTGACCATTGCGACCATCATCCTGGCCGCTTGCAATAGCTGTGGGTGGTCACTCACGAGCGCTTGCTTTTTGCGAGCACCTCTGAATCAGGCCCTCAGTTCACACATGCGCACTATCATTGCCGTGTAAAGTTTCGCCGCTAGTAATTAGGAATCAGCTTTTGAAGGGATCGTGGACACAGGCGCTTTTCAGAACAGCTGTCTCTGCACCGGAACAATATTGAATTGCTTCGTTAATGCGCTATCCGATGCCGCAATGCATGCACCTTAGTGGCATATTGATCTTAGCGAGAGACTCCCAATTATCGTGCCAGCGTCGTTGTGTGGTTCCTGCCTCTGGTTGCATCGTGACAACCCGTTAGATGCACAAACGTTCTGTGAACTGATGTATTTCTCTGCTCTGAGTGGCATTTTCAAAGCTCCCCTAATGATTTCCAGTTCATTATCTCCAGCTATCAGCGTTCAATATTCCAAGTGACTTCCTGGAACCGTCTCCTCTAAAAAAAAAAATTCCCATGCAAACATCAATAAACTGTAATCAAGAGCGTTCAGCGATTGCCGCTAGATACCCCAGAGCGAGCTGCTTTGTACTGAGAGTCCTCATCTACAGCCTCATCAGAAGGACCTCGGCGCGGGGTGTGAGAGGTAGAGAGGCAGCAGATTGAGCTGTCGCCCCACTGTGACAGCGAGAAGGGGGGGGGGGCTCGAGAGAGGACGGTGGAGAAGCAAGAGCTGGAGCGAAAAACACTGGAGGACAGGATTAGGAGAATACAAATCTTTTCTCCTCACCCCTGTGCCACAGGCGATACAGAGCCAAATACTTATTAGGAACATACGGACGTGTTTTCAGCTGTTATTATATTGCTGCCTCTGTGAAGCTGAACACTGTTTGATTCTAGAATCCCATTCAAGTGAATGACGCAGCGTCTTCGGAGACATCAAATCATCACCTGGATGCGGCCTGCGGCTGCGATGTAATAGCCGCATCTGCATCACTCTCCAGTACAGTAAAAGCCACTGAACTTGCTGGCTCTATGATGGAAGAGGGCGATCAGGCTTCTGACCTCCAGCTGGGCCGCTTGGCCTGGTTACAATACCAATATGAGAAATAAAATGATGCAAAATCATGACACTTTGAGGGGTATTCAATATGAAACGTTAACTTCGCCGTCTATGCGTGTCGAAGTTTTCGCCGCACATCGGAGCTTGTGCCGGGGAAAAAGTATCGCGCGCACCCCCGATTATACCTGTATTCAATATGAAATCGTCAAAAACGGCACCCGGTGAAAGTGAAATCAGCTAAATCTGCTGATTTTTGGGGGAATCACCCTAACACCCCCTAAAAGATGCTTTGACATGGGGGATCACTCTGGATACCCCCGATTAGCCCTGCTGAAGGTTTTTGGGGTCTTTAAACGGGCTCAATAGCTGCTAATTTGGGGATTTGGGAAGGTGGTGAAGAATAGTATTTAGAAGGTTTTTTTGCAGAAAATAAGTTATCCCAGCAAATTTTGGGTACTTGAAAATGGGGGTGAGCATATTTAAAAGTTGCTAAAGTGAAGTTTTAAAAAACTTTAAAAATCCACCTGCCGCAAACACCTGCAATGAAAAAAAACACCTGGGGACCCCCCTAGGTTGTAGTTTGCTAGTTTTTTACTTTGTACCCCCCGATTTTTTTTTTCGCCCCCAAAATGAAAGTGCTTTTTTTGGGGTCTTCTGAGGTATTTTTTGACACAGTTTACCTTTGGAGGACTGTCTGAAGGTTGCAGGGTGGTTTCCGAAATGTTGCACCCCAAAACCCCAATTCTGCACTTTTTCTCCCCACCCATTCCTTGGTGATACTTTTTCGCAGGGTCGAATGCAATATACTTTTCGCACTGGCGAAAAGTTTTCAAACTGAATACGGTGTAAAGGTAAAAGCGGCGAAAATGACGTCATCCGAGCGAAAACCTTGCAGAAACGGAGTTTACGTTTCATATTGAATACCCCTCATAGGGATGTATTATTTACTAAACTGCAGGGTTGTTTTTAGAAGTGGAGGTGTTGCCCATCGCAACCAATCAGATTCTAGCTATTATCTTCTAGAAGGTGCTAGATACAGTAAATGTCAAGTAGAACCTGATTGGTTGCTATGGGCAACAACTGCACTTCTAATAACCCGCAATTCAGGAAATATACCCCTTAGAAGCTACACACAAACGTATTTTGCCACAGCCGTGTCTGCGTATTTATACTAATGACGTGGCCGATTTCATTCATGCTGAAAGGCCCACCTGCACTGGCTTGCGGCCTTGCAGTTCCGTCTCGGGGCGCCATCGGATGCACCATCGAACCTTGCTTCAGCCCTGTAGTAGGTGCAGTTTCCCCATCTGCATTTGGTGCCTGTGTGAGTGGTTACGCATCTTTTGATGCAGCCGCATACAGTAACGCAGCCGCGACGCGTCCGCTTCTGTTCAGACACCGCCGTTACCTTCCAGGAGTGCCCACTGTTTCCACAGGCCGTGCGTCCCATTCTGTTCTGCGTCTCTGAGAGCTAACAATCAGGACACCTGTGCTAGAGGAAAAAAAAAATATATATATATATATATATATATATATATAATGGATGTAGTTATGAGACCGGCGGCTCTCAATCCCGACAGCGTAATCCCGGCAAGGGATTTAACATAGGCGTCGAAATACCGACACCTATGTTAATCCTGATGACAGGACGCCGGACCGATTGTCCTCTCTGCCGGGTAAGTATACACTTAAGGTGCGTACACACTAGACGATATGCTCCCTGAGCGATATCGTGTAGTGTGTCCCCGGCAGGCTGTGCTCAATGTCGATCATGACATTGAGCACACCCGCTGAACGATATCATTAACGATATCGTTCAGCGCCGGGCTCTCTTCCCCCATTCCGCAACATGCAACAACCTGACGACATCGTCAGATTGTGCTGCATGTTCAGGCGATGGACAATGTCGGAAACGACCAGCGGGAGTGCGCATCGCTGGTCGTTTCCGACATAACAGTGCACGATTACTGAGCGATTGCACGATTACGATGTTGTAATCGTGCAGTTGCTCAGTAATATCGCCCAGTGTGTACCCACCATTAGCCCGGTTATGGGGGGGTCAGGTTTAGGGAATCCCAGGGGTACTTAGGGTTAGGCACCTCCCCGGGGAAGGTTAGGGTTAGGCTAGGGGAAGGAGGGGTTAGGGATAGGCACGAGGGGGGGGGGGTTGGTGTTAGGCACCCCCCCCGGGAGGGTTGGGTTTAGGGTGCGGGGAGGGTGTGTTAGGTTTAGGCACCCGAGGGGGGAGGTTAGGGTTAGGCACCCCTAAGGGAGGGTTAGCATTCTTACCACCAGGCGTCTGGCTCTTCACCTGTCGGCCTGTCACTGTTGGGATTTGAATCTCATTATATAGTATATATATATATATATATATATATACATACACACATATATATTTTCTAGCATAATATATATATATATATATATATATATATATTAATATATATATAATGAGCCACATACATATGCTGTATCCCTCTGATTGAGATGTGTAGGCAGTTCCAGCACAGGAGGGGTTAACAGCCCCCGCAGTGGAGGATTCCCCAGCTCTACTTGAACACTTTCTAATTGGGTTAGTAGCGGTGTGACAGGGAGATACAGAAGATTGCGGGGGATGTGGCTTCTCCCAGTGACTCTCTGGGCTCCTGTGTGTCCCCATTTAGGTTGTCACTTCCATGCCGGCCTGGGCTGAGGGTTCTGCAGGTGTCACACAGGCTGATGCTGAATCTCCCCACTCAGCCTCATCCCCTGATGAAGGTGACAGCTAGATTGTCACCAGTGCTGCGTGGATGGAAACCAGCCTACACCACACTGGCTGGCATCACCTCCTCTGCCTGACACTTGTCCATTTCATCTATACCCCTAGAGGGTGGGCTGAGCCTGGCTGTGACAAGTGATGCATCCAAGTCTTGTGCTGCATCTCCCACCCACACAGTGACTGGTGACATTCCTGGAGCCTTCACTCTGTGTATTATAGGGAGCATGTGATTAATGACTCATGGGATAACCCAGATGTTTGTATCCATTGAGTTTGCAGGTTTTATCTCTTCCTTGATGGGATTGAGGGATGACTACAGATTGCATGAGCTTTATTAAAGGAAACTCTCTGTAATATGTGTACAGTAGATGAGATGATTGTAGAGCGCAACGGAATATGTGAATAAGTAAATAAATGATGGGTAATATATAAATGTACTATATTGCATAACAAGATTTTCACGATACATTTTTCTAGTGCGTTTCCTTTCTGTAGACGTGTTCCCTATGGTTCTGTTAGCGCATAAATAGGCCCCAGTTTGGGAAGGAATCCCCCATGTACAGTACTAGTCTGTAACACTCATTGGCGGTATTGCAGGGCCAGACAGAAATGTCATGTATATATCCTGCCTCCTACCTATATATGAGATCTCTTTCTTTATGTATTAATGGCAAGACTCAATGGGTGCAGGGTGTGCGAGGAACACGGGCCCTGGGTCCAGGGGGGCCCCGCACCGCACACCGTGCACCCATAATATTACTTACCTCTCCGGAGTCCCACGTCAGAACGGGGTACCGGCGCTGTAAAACGACTGGAAAATGGCCGCGGTGGACATTTTCCCGTAGTTTGCGCATGGGCAGTACAGGGAATATGGCCGCCACGGCCATTTTCCCGGTGACCTGTGCATACACTATAGACTCTGGGCACACTCTAGTGCCCAGAGTCTATAACTCCGGTGCTGGCCGCGCACAGCTCAGTGCGCTGCAGGCAGCCGGGCGGAGTGGCTCTAGAAACACCCCTGGCATGCCTTGATATCGATTGGTCACCTGGGCTGTTTATAGTGCATGGGTCACCTACCTCTGTAATATTGTACACTAATATCATTGTAGGGATGGCCATTGGAAACCGATGATTGGCAACAATCAATGTTTCCGATCCAAAGGAGATGTCTTCTCCATTTGGTGCCGGGATTGTGATGGCTGACACATCGCTTGCTACTTTCCAATGGCTGCTGCGCTCACCAGGAAGGCATGGCCCCAGCAGAACTCCTTTGCACAAACTTAAGCTGTCCCCTGCGCATGCATGCTAGCATACCATCCATGGTTAAACCGTTCAATAGTTAACAGGCATCGCTAAGCACAATGCAATGGCGGAATGGCGCAACAATTTGATGGCCCCTTCTTATGGCTGTCCCTAGTGTATTGGTAGCAGCTAGATCCCCTTCCATAGATGTACCCTGACACCATCAGTTACTGTCCAACGTCATTCCCTACCACCCAAGTGGGCCATACTTGCTGACATTGGACTTCTACCCGGGAGAAGCCAGGGGAGGAGAAGCAGGTGGGAGGTGTTGGGGGCGGGGTAGAACGGATTGCAACATTAAGCCACGCCCCTCGCTGCAATTTGCCGTTAACGGCACATATTTAAATAAGGAGCAGGGTCAAATGACGTGATTGGCCGCGAGGGGCCAACTTTCTTCTTTTGGTGGACGGTATGGGCAGAAAACTGTACTTCCGCCCTCACTGACGTCACTTCCAGGTACAAAATCTGAAGGGGAAATATACCTTACTCTAGCGCATTGGCCATAGTAACTGCACTTCCTTGTTGTTGATATGGGCAGCAGTACAAATTGCCGTTGAAACACTGGCGACATAGCCGTGTGCTCGCACTGGGCATGGCCACAGTATGAGCAGAATCAGTTAAAGCGCAGATACGGCCGCCTGCGTCCAGCATTGTACTAAGCCCTTCGTCGGGGAAAGTTGCAGTTATGTAGCTACCAGGGATACACAATGTTCTGTCACTATGCTCTGACCCACGAACTGCACCACTACCTGAGTGAAAAGCACAGACCCGCACAGTCACTACTGCACCACTACCTGAGTGAAAAGCACAGACCCGCACAGTCACTACTGCACCACTACCTGAGTGAAAAGCACAGACCCACACAGTCACTACTGCACCACTACCTGAGTGAAAAGCACAGACCTGCACAGTCACTACTGCACCACTACCTGAGTGAAAAGCACAGACCCGCACAGTCGCTATTGCACCACTACCTGAGTGAAAAGCACAGACCCACACAGTCACTACTGCACCACTACTTGAGTGAAAAGCACAGACCCGCACAGTCACTACTGCACCACTACCTGAGTGAAAAGCACAGACCCACACAGTCACTACTGCACCACTACTTGAGTGAAAAGCACAGACCCGCACAGTCACTACTGCACCACTACCTGAGTGAAAAGCACAGACCTGCACAGTCACTACTGCACCACTACCTGAGTGAAAAGCACAGACCCGCACAGTCACTACTGCACCACTACCTGAGTGAAAAGCACAGACCCGCACAGTCACTACTGCACCACTACCTGAGTGAAAAGCACAGACCTGCACAGTCACTACTGCACCACTACCTGAGTGAAAAGCACATAGTCACACAGTCACTACTGCACCACTACCTGAGTGAAAAGCACAGACCCGCACAGTCGCTATTGCACCACTACCTGAGTGAAAAGCACAGACCCACACAGTCACTACTGCACCACTACTTGAGTGAAAAGCACAGACCCGCACAGTCACTACTGCACCACTACCTGAGTGAAAAGCACAGACCCGCACAGTCACTACTGCACCATTACCTGAGTGAAAAGCACAGACCCGCACAGTCATTACTGCACCACTACCTGAGTGAAAAGCACATAGTCACACAGTCACTACTGCACCACTACCTGAGTGAAAAGCACAGACCCGCACAGTCACTACTGCACCACTACCTGAGTGAAAAGCACAGACCCGCACAGTCATTACTGCACCACTACCTGAGTGAAAAGCACATAGTCACACAGTCACTACTGCACCACTACCTGAGTGAAAAGCACAGACCCGCACAGTCATTACTGCACCACTACCTGAGTGAAAAGCACAGACCCGCACAGTCATTACTGCACCACTACCTGAGTGAAAAGCACATAGTCACACAGTCACTACTGCACCACTACCTGACTGAAAAGCACAGACCCGCACAGTCACTACTGCACCACTACCTGAGTGAAAAGCACAGACCCGCACAGTCATTACTGCACCACTACCTGAGTGAAAAGCACAGACCCGCAAAGTCACTACTGCACCACTACTTGAGTGAAAAGCACAGACCCACACAGTCACTACTGCACCACTACCTGAGTGAAAAGCACATAGTCACACAGTCACTACTGCACCACTACCTGACTGAAAAGCACAGACCCGCACAGTCACTACTGCACCACTAACTGAGTGAAAAGCACAGACCCGCACAGTCATTACTGCACCACTACCTGAGTGAAAAGCACAGACCCGCAAAGTCACTACTGCACCACTACTTGAGTGAAAAGCACAGACCCACACAGTCACTACTGCACCACTACCTGAGTGAAAAGCACATAGTCACACAGTCACTACTGCACCACTACCTGAGTGAAAAGCACATAGTCACACAGTCACTACTGCACCACTACCTGAGTGAAAAGCACAGACCCGCACAGTCACTACTGCACCACTACCTGAGTGAAAAGCACAGACCCGCACAGTCATTACTGCACCACTACCTGAGTGAAAAGCACAGACCCGCACAGTCACTACTGCACCACTACCTGAGTGAAAAGCACAGACCCGCACAGTCATTACTGCACCACTACCTGAGTGAAAAGCACATAGTCACACAGTCACTACTGCACCACTACCTGAGTGAAAAGCACAGACCCGCACAGTCACTACTGCACCACTACCTGAGTGAAAAGCACAGACCCGCACAGTCATTACTGCACCACTACCTGAGTGAAAAGCACAGACCCGCACAGTCACTACTGCACCACTACCTGAGTGAAAAGCACAGACCCGCACAGTCATTACTGCACCACTACCTGAGTGAAAAGCACAGACCCGCACAGTCATTACTGCACCACTACCTGAGTGAAAAGCACATAGTCACACAGTCACTACTGCACCACTACCTGAGTGAAAAGCACAGACCCGCACAGTCACTACTGCACCACTACCTGAGTGAAAAGCACAGACCCGCACAGTCATTACTGCACCACTACCTGAGTGAAAAGCACAGACCCGCAAAGTCACTACTGCACCACTACTTGAGTGAAAAGCACAGACCCACACAGTCACTACTGCACCACTACCTGAGTGAAAAGCAAGTACCTTCACAGTCACTACTGCACCACTACCTGAGTGAAAAGCAAGTACCTTCACAGTCACTACTGCACCACTACCTGAGTGAAAAGCACAGACCCGCACAGTCACTACTGCACCACTACCTGAGTGAAAAGCACAGACCCGCACAGTCATTACTGCACCACTACCTGAGTGAAAAGCACATAGTCACACAGTCACTACTGCACCACTACCTGAGTGAAAAGCACAGACCCGCACAGTCACTACTGCACCACTACATGAGTGAAAAGCACAGACCCGCACAGTCACTACTGCACCACTACCTGAGTGAAAAGCACAGACTCGCACAGTCACTACTGCACCACTACCTGAGTGAAAAGCACAGACCCGCAAAGTCATTACTGCACCACTACCTGAGTGAAAAGCACAGACCCGCACAGTCACTACTGCACCACTACCTGAGTGAAAAGCACAGACCCGCACAGTCATTACTGCACCACTACCTGAGTGAAAAGCACATAGTCACACAGTCACTACTGCACCACTACCTGAGTGAAAAGCACAGACCCGCACAGTCACTACTGCACCACTACCTGAGTGAAAAGCACAGACCCGCACAGTCATTACTGCACCACTACCTGAGTGAAAAGCACAGACCCGCACAGTCACTACTGCACCACTACTTGAGTGAAAAGCACAGACCCACACAGTCACTACTGCACCACTACCTGAGTGAAAAGCAAGTACCTTCACAGTCACTACTGCACCACTACCTGAGTGAAAAGCACAGACCCGCACAGTCACTACTGCACCACTACTTGAGTGAAAAGCACAGACCCGCACAGTCAGTACTGCACCACTACCTGAGTGAAAAGCAGGTACCTTCACAGTCACTACTGCACCACTACCTGAGTGAAAAGCACAGACCCGCACAGTCATTACTGCACCACTACCTGAGTGAAAAGCACAGACTCGCACAGTCACTACTGCACCACTACCTGAGTGAAAAGCACAGACCTGCACAGTCACTATTGCACCACTACCTGAGTGAAAAGCACAGACCCGCACAGTCACTACTGCACCACTACTTGAGTGAAAAGCACAGACCCGCACAGTCAGTACTGCACCACTACCTGAGTGAAAAGCAGGTACCTTCACAGTCACTCCTGCACCACTACCTGAGTGAAAAGCACAGACCCGCACAGTCATTACTGCACCACTACCTGAGTGAAAAGCACATACTCGCACAGTCACTACTGCACCACTACCTGAGTGAAAAGCACAGACTCGCACAGTCACTACTGCACCACTACCTGAGTGAAAAGCACAGACCCACACAGTCACTACTGCACCACTACATGAGTGAAAAGCACAGACCCGCACAGTAACTACTGCTCCACTACCTGAGTGAAAAGCACAGACCTGCACAGTCACTATTGCACCACAACCTGAGTGAAAAGCACAGACCCGCACAGTCACTACTGCACCACTACTTGAGTGAAAAGCACAGACCCGCACAGTCACTACTGCACCACTACCTGAGTGAAAAGCACAGACCCGCACAGTCACTACTGCACCACTACCTGAGTGAAAAGCACAGACCCGCACAGTCACTACTGCACCACTACCTGAGTGAAAAGCACAGACCCGCACAGTCACTACTGCACCACTACCTGAGTGAAAAGCACAGACCCGCACAGTCACTACTGCACCATTACCTGAGTGAAAAGCACATACCTGCACAGTCACTACTGCACCACTACCTGAGTGAAAAGCACAGACCCGCACAGTCACTAGTGGTCCCAGTGCCTGCACTACTGTCAGAGAGACATTCCTGTGCAGTTGTTTATGTACAGTATGCTGCCGTTATTAAATGACTGAAGGTATAAGTTAAATAATGAGCTGCAAGTTGGCAATTTTAAATGAACGAGAGGGAAGGGGCTATAAACCCAGCCAGCCATGCCTGACATTTCAGTATAGAGCTGTCTCATGTGTGGAAATGATGATGTAGTAAGAGACAATTAGCAGATGTACTAATAGATACACCTAGAGCTAGGACAGCCAATGAGATATGAGCAGTTTAATCTTCCTCTGCATACATTACGCCTGGATCCATAGATTCAGCAGGGTCTTCACGTCTCCCGTTAATCCACCCATATCTGGATATTTCTTCATACATTATGGATGCATCTGACAGTATTCAAACTTATTTATATAAATTAAATAGAAATGTGACATCACTTAATCACTTCCCCCATCTCCTTCAGAGATTCCGGCACCGTGCAAGGAGTGTCATGTGCATTTATAATATGTTAATGATTTTATTAAATGAACCTGTCCTAGATCTGGCTTCTTTTTTTTTGCGAATGAGTCACATTTCATTACGCAGAATTATGATGCTCAATGTGAGTCAGCTCGCAGTATAGTCACAGCCGATATCTGCTACACCTGGATGATGAAGGAGTCTATTCATAATGTTTATATTGTCAGCAGTGATACTTTAGAGTAGCAACGGCGGAAACTAAACCACATTGCTCTGGTGCGGAGATCAGCTGTCCCCATGTTTCCTAATCACTGCTACTTTGGGGAAACAGCAATGCCGGGTCTGACTCTGCAGTACTAGTGCGCATGCGTGAACTGGGGTTCACACACGTGTGCACAAAGAACCCTGCGTCCAGCGGAAGGAGGTGAACAGGTGCAGAGGGAGCCAATTAAATCCCTCTTTGCAACCCCAGACCTCATTCCCATAGGAAAGGAGCATGAGTGAGGGTAACAGCGCCATCTAATGGCGAAGGTTCCCACTGCACTGTCAAATGCCAACATTTTTGTATTTTCGGAGCTTGATGAATTTAGATCCCCATACTATTTTATGAGAACAGAGGACCAGATTGGGGCTGAAAGATAAGCGAGAGATATTCATGATATCTACTGCGTTACCTTTATAATGAATGGCCCCCGGTTTGGATATCTTGTGCCCATTCTCAAATTCGCAAAACATCTGAGTCCATAGTAGTTTGTAGTATTAGACTGGATTGACCAAATAATAGACTAGGCTCATGCCTAAGGGTTCCGTGAGAAGTGTGACACGATTATTTTATGGCTGACAGCTCTCTCACTCATGTGCGCTGAGGGGCACAGGATACCACAGGGCACCTCTGCAACGCTTAAGTGGTATCTGAGATGCATCAGACATTATACAAATCACTTTTCCTATCTGATAACACAAGGTCCCCGGTAATTGTCCCAGGAGTGGGAGAAAAGATTATACCATGTGTCTTGTTTCATCCAAATCAAATGCATTTCCTTAATTCACTCAAGCTGTTTTTTTTCCAGTCTCTTCTTCTTCTTCAAAAATAAAAATCAATTCATCTGTCCCAGTATTTAAACACCCTCCCTGCATTCCCCCCCACCCCTGTCTCCATCACCTTTCTCTCATGTCTGCTGTTATAGATCAATCATTTCATTTTTCTCATTATTCTAGCTGGCTTTCTGTTCAGCAATATATTGATCAGTATTGCAGAGCTGTCAGGTAACATTGGGATATGAACCGGAACCGCGGGAACGGTAATGGCTGCTGATCGGACCGTCCTGGGTGCTCCATAGATTGAATGAAACATCAGCCTTGTACCCATCATGGGTCGGTTTTCAATATTTGGTGAAGAATACAATTATCCGACCCTTTCATCCGTATAAAAACATGTTTATAATATACACATATATTTTGTCATTATTTATACAGCAAAAATAAATAAATAAATAAGACAACCTGCAGGAGGAAAGCCCTAAATCCGTAGAAAACGGGTATTTACATTAATAAACTTATTAATAACAGGGCAAAGTCCCGGCAAAGTTAACCCTTACCACTTTGGGCCAATATTGAGTATTAATCAGCTGCCCCGGTGAGATTCTCTGAATTAATATACTTTTATATAATATCTATAGATATATTTTTTGTAACCATTTTTCTTTGTTTTTTTTAATGGTTTAGAATTCTACATGGTGTTATGTCACTACCATGGCAACCACAGTTACATGAGACCTGATGCAGTGAGCACAGTGGCGTATCTATAATGGGTGCAGTGTGTGCGGGGCACATGGGCCCCCCGGGTCCAGGGGGGCCCCGCACCGCACACACTGCACCCATATTATTTTAGACGTACCTGTCCATGGTCCCCCGTCGCGTGTCTGTGCTACTCAGAACACCGGAATATGGCCGCCGCGGCCATTTTCCGGAGTTCTGCGCCTGCGCAGTATACTCCGGGCACTAGAGTGTGCCCGGACTCTACTGCGCATGCACAGAACGCCGGAAAAATGGCCGCCATGGCAACTCTAGTGCCCGGAGTTTACTAAGGCTCCGGTGGCTGGCTAGCCGCATCAGTCGGCTGCCGGCCACCGGGGAGAGAGGAGGGGGCCCCGCACAGGGAGTGCACACGGGCTCCCTCCTCTCTTAAGACGCCCCTGAGTGAGCAGAGAAGCTTTGATGCGCCCCTCTAAACTCTAGCTACACTGTGACGTCCTCCCCTTCCTTCTCCCCCCTCTATCATCACTTGAGAGCATGAATCTCTTGAGCAGACTGACTGTGTCTGTTTCTAGTGATCATATTTTATTCCCTCAAAAGAGATTTTGAAAGGAGATAATGATTAGGAGCTAGGACAAATGATCAGATGAATGCTTAAACGTTATTTAACTTGCTATTTAAAGAAAAAAAACGTCAATGTTGAATTGCTGATTTAAGATACTATATTAGAAATACTGTTTAGCAGTCTTGATAATGATAATAGTAAACAGATGGAGCCATAACAATAAAATGAGTATATTTTTCTCCCTTCCCTAAGCTGTCTGCAGCCCGTGCAGTCCGGATGTCTCATTGCTTTGCATCTAGAAGCAGTGATTGTGCAGGGGGCAGGTTAGGTCTGCCTGCTTACTGCAAGCAAGGAGAGGTTGTGCATTGGGTATAATTAATAGCATATTCCTGGCCACTTTAATGTGGAGGAGTATAATGTGGCCACACTTAAATAATTATAGAATTATATTTTAATTGGATCCTAATGCAACATAATTGAAATGTTTATGGTTAGTTACAGACCAGAACACAATTCACAGGAGAGGAAGTGGAGTATCATTAAATTCCAATGATTGAGCGAGGCCTGGAAGGGAATGGGAAAAAAAAAGCACAAATATTATACACTTAAAAATACTTTCCAACATTTCACACTAGTTCATGGAGACAGATACAGAAGATACAGATACAGATACAGATACAGAAGCATTAAAGCTGGATTGCTAATTGAGAAGTAAGCTTAAAAAACCCAACATAGGTGCCTTCAGATCATTTTCAGTGAGGAACGCCCCATCCGCCCACTTACAACCAACTCCTCCCATCGGAGGGTGCAAACATTTGTACCCACAGCAAAAACAGACAGATAACAGCACACAAACAGCCTTATTATAAGGAAACATAGTTATTAAAAAACGTAAATTTTCTGTGTGTGCTACAAAATGGCAGTGACGACACGGTTTCAGTTACAAGGCTCTTTGACCATGTCGACACAGACGAAATGTCAACGTGTTTAGAATGTCAGCAAAATGTCCCTGGTGTCTTGTGGTGACCTACCATGTGCGGTAGGTCTGGCAGCTCCAGCGCTGCCTTCCACGTCCGGCTGTGGCTTCAGGATGAATTGCGGCGGATCCTGCACAGCTTCCAGCGGTGAGTATTGCTAGCACTAACCCTCCCCGTAGTGCTCATCCGTAACCTCCCCTCATGTATCCTAATTCTAACTATCGTTCTAGTGCCTAATCCTCCTCCCGCAGTCTAACCCTCACTGCAGCCTAACCCTAACCTTCCTTTCTGTAGCCTTACCCTAACCTTCCTTTCTGTAGCCTTACCCTACCCTTCCTTTCTATAGCCTAACCCTACCCTTCCTTTCTGTAGCCTTACCCTAACCTTCCTTTCTGTAGCCTTACCCTACCCTTCCTTTCTACAGCCTAACCCTAACCTTCCTTTCTGTAGCCTAACCCTACCCTTCCTTTCTGTAGCCTTACCCTAACCTTCCTTTCTGTAGCCTTACCCTAACCTTCCTTTCTGTAGCCTAACCCTACCCTTCCTTTCTGCAGCCTAACCCTAACATTCCTTTCTGTAGCCTTACCCTACCCTTCCTTTCTGTAGCCTTACCCTACCCTTCCTTTCTACAGCCTAACCCTAACCTTCCTTTCTGTAGCCTAACCCTACCCTTCCTTTCTGTAGCCTTACCCTAACCTTCCTTTCTGTAGCCTTACCCTAACCTTCCTTTCTGTAGCCTTACCCTAACCTTCCTTTCTGTAGCCTTACACTACCCTTCCTTTCTGTAGCCTTACCCTAACCTTCATTTCTGTAGCCTTACCCTACCCTTCCTTTCTGTAGCCTTACCCTAACCTTCCTTTCTGTAGCCTTACCCTAACCTTCCTTTCTGTAGCCTTACCCTACCTTTCCTTACTGTAGCCTTACCCTACCCTTCCTTTCTGTAGCCTTACCCTAACCTTCCTTTCTGTAGCCTTACCCTAACCTTCCTTTATGTAGCCTTACACTACCCTTCCTTTCTGTAGCCTTACCCTAACCTTCCTTTCTGTAGCCTTACCCTACCCTTCCTTTCTGTAGCCTTACCCTAACCTTCCTTTCTGTAGCCTTACCCTAACCTTCCTTTCTGTAGCCTTACCCTACCCTTCCTTTCTGTAGCCTAACCCTACCCTTCCTTTCTGTAGCCTTACCCTACCCTTCCTTTCTATAGCGTAACCCTTACCTTCCTTTCTGTAGCCTTACCCTACCCTTCCTTTCTGTAGCCTTACCCTACCCTTCCTTTCTGTAGCCTTACCCTACCCTTACTTTCTGTAGCCTTACCCTACCCTTCCTTTCTGTAGCCTAACCCTAACCTTCCTTTCTCTAGCCTTACCCTAACCTTCCTTTCTGTAGCCTTACCCTACCCTTCCTTTCTGTAGCCTTACCCTACCCTTCCTTACTGTAGCCTTACCCTACCCTTCCTTTCTGTAGCCTTACCCTACCCTTCCTTTCTGTAGCCTTACCCTAACCTTCCTTTCTACAGCCTTACCCTAACCTTCCTTTCTGTAGCCTTACCCTACCCTTACTTTCTGTAGCCTTACCCTACCCTTCCTTTCTGTAGCCTAACCCTAACCTTCCTTTCTCTAGCCTTACCCTAACCTTCCTTTCTGTAGCCTTACCCTAACCTTCCTTTCTGTAGCCTTACACTACCCTTCCTTTCTGTAGCCTTACCCTAACCTTCCTTTCTGTAGCCTTACCCTACCCTTCCTTTCTGTAGCCTTACCCTAACCTTCCTTTCTGTAGCCTTACCCTAACCTTCCTTTCTGTAGCCTTACCCTACCCTTCCTTACTGTAGCCTTACCCTACTCTTCCTTTCTGTAGCCTTACCCTACCCTTCCTTACTGTAGCCTTACCCTAACCTTCCTTTCTACAGCCTTACCCTAACCTTCCTTTCTGGAGCCTTACCCTACCCTTCCTTTCTGTAGCCTAACCCTACCCTTCCTTTCTGTAGCCTTACCCTACCCTTCCTTTCTGTAGCGTAACCCTTACCTTCCTTTCTGTAGCCTTACCCTACCCTTCCTTTCTGTAGCCTTACCCTACCCTTCCTTTCTGTAGCCTTACCCTACCCTTACTTTCTGTAGCCTTACCCCTACCCTTCCTTTCTGTAGCCTAACCCTAACCTTCCTTTCTCTAGCCTTACCCTCACCTTCCTTTCTGTAGCCTTACCTTACCCTTCCTTTCTGTAGCCTTACCCTACCCTTCCTTACTGTAGCCTTACCCTACCCTTCCTTTCTGTAGCCTTACCCTACCCTTCCTTTCTGTAGCCTTACTCTAACCTTCCTTTCTACAGCCTTACCCTAACCTTCCTTTCTGTAGCCTTACCCTACCCTTCCTTTCTGTAGCCTAACCCTACCCTTCCTTTCTGTAGCCTTACCCTACCCTTCCTTTCTGTAGCGTAACCCTTACCTTCCTTTCTGTAGCCTTACCCTACCCTTCCTTTCTGTAGCCTTACCCTACCCTTCCTTTCTGTAGCCTTACCCTACCCTTACTTTCTGTAGCCTTACCCTACCCTTCCTTTCTGTAGCCTAACCCTAACCTTCCTTTCTCTAGCCTTACCCTAACCTTCCTTTCTGTAGCCTTACCTTACCCTTCCTTTCTGTAGCCTTACCTTACCCTTCCTTTCTGTAGCCTTACCCTACCCTTTCTTTCTGTAGCCTAACCCTACCGTTCCTTTCTGTAGCCTTACCCTACCCTTCCTTTCTGTAGCCTTACCATACCCTTCCTTTCTGTAGCCTTACCCTAACCTTCCTTTCTACAGCCTTACCCTACCCTTCCTTTCTGTAGCCTAACCCTAACCTTCCTTTCTCTAGCCTTACCCTAACCTTCCTTTCTGTAGCCTTACCTTACCCTTCCTTTCTGTAGCCTTACCTTACCCTTCCTTTCTGTAGCCTTACCCTACCCTTTCTTTCTGTAGCCTAACCCTACTCTTCCTTTCTGTAGCCTTACCATACCCTTCCTTTCTGTAGCCTTACCCTAACCTTCCTTTCTACAGCCTTACCATACCCTTCCTTTCTGTAGCCTTACCCTAACTCTTCTCTCCTGTAGCCTAACTGTTACAGAACAATGCAATCTGGCACGGTCTTCTCTCTCTACTGTACATGCTGGGCACTAGGACCTAGAGTCAGAGGGAGGCGTGATCTCCGATGGTGGTGATAGCATTTCTAATTTGCACCAAGTCCGGGACTTGGATGCGGTGGACAATGCCATCTTCATTCATTCAGATGGCATTGTCCAATAGAAGCCTATGGGCTTCTATTTGCAACACCCCTCTGGGAGAGAAACAATCGGATGCATGTGCAGAAGGACGCCAGAGGGACTTCTGGATCATAAACTCAGAAGTCCCTCTCTCGCAAAGGATGTGATTAACGCCGACATGCATACAATGAATGGCGAGACCTCAGAGGCCGCAGTGTGGTGCACTAGCTGCACCGCTAGTGGTTCTGACGCTGCAGGCGAGAGCCGGGTGTATGTGGAGCTTAGCACCCTGAATTGCTTCATGGCGGCCCCAACCCCAATGTACAAGGCTGCGATTTGTGCCATTGCGCAGGAGGGGGTGGGACCACAATAATGCCAATCAACTCAAACCCTGTCATCATGCTCACAGACCACCACTTCTCTAGGGAAATGGGTTGATGCGGGAGCCTGGGCTGGCTCTCTCGGGGTTCCTTGAAAGTTTGGGAGCCTCTGGACATTCTGGGAGAGTAGGTAAGTACAGTATGAGCAGACACAGTAATACAATGTATCAGACAGAGAGCCCTGCTTGCAAGGACTTCAATCTATGGGATATTCCTATTTATGTACACCATGGGCCATATTCAATTTGAGGCGAAAAGTCCGTTGCCGGACTGTTTGCTGTCATCTGAGCTTTTCTGGGCGAAAAAGTATCGGGTGCGTGCCGGCGTATCCCCGTATTCAATTTCAAATTGGCGAAAACGGGACCCGGCAAAAAGGTAATTAGCAAAAAGTCCAGTCATTTTTGGGGATATCAGCCTGTCACCCCCCAAAAGATACTCTGACATGGGGGATAACTATGGGTACCCCTGAATAGCCCTGCTACAGGTATTTGGGGTCTTTAAACGGTTTCAATAGGTGCTTTTATGCATCTTTGACAAAGTGGTGAAGAATAGCATTTAGCAACATTTTTTGGGGTACATGAAAATGGGTGCAAGCATATTTTTAAGCCCTTAAGTGAACTTTTAAAAATCGTTAAAAACCCACCTGCCGCAACCAACCGCAATAAAAAAACACCTGGGGCACACTTGGGGATCCCTCCTCAGTCTGGTTCGCTAGTTTAAAAGCTTGTCCCCCAACTTTTCTTTTTTTTTGCCCCCAAAATGAAAGTAAATTTTTTGGGGTGTCCTGTGGAACTTTTTTAATTTTTTTGGACACAGAATACATTTGGGGGACAGTCCAAGGGGTGCAGGGTTTTTTATTTTAGTTTGTACCCCAAAACCCCAATTCTGCACTATTTTTCGCCACCAAACTTTTGCCTGGATTTAAGACTTTCGCACCTGTGAAAAGTCTTTGAAATTGAAATTGCTAAATAAATGTTCAATATTCAAAATATAAACTATATATACAACTATAATTTACAGGAATGTATACATGCATATAAATGCCACTTTTATTTGCTATATGCCGCAGTAGTATGACAGAGGTGATGGTACCGCACGGCACACGTCTATAAAGGTCTGCGCTCTGAAAGGGTCCTACTAGGGATATCACAGAGCACTAGATCTTCAGTCTTTCATCCTGGTTTTAATTAGCTCTCGCTCAAGCCTCTGATCGATAGCACCAGGCAGTAGGTCTGTCTCTCTTGCTTGTTTTCTCTATCTTGAACTTGCCAAGACAGATTAGGCTGTTGTCAAGGTCGCTCAATATTGTGTGTGCAAACCAGCAGATAAGCCATAGACTTTATAAGAGGGCCCGAGAGTGTCCATCCAAGGGTCTCGCCATCTCCCAGAAAGAAGCTGCCGACACTCTCAACTGTGACATTCGGCATTCAGAGGCCGGGATATGACACAAATCTAATATAAATCCCTGCATCACAAATCTAGACACTTCGTGCCAGGAAAAAAAAGTAAATATCACGGGGGCTATTTATCAAACTAAAATTCACATGTGCTGCACTTTCAGAGCCTGCGTCCCGGCACTCTACCACATAGTAAATATAACCTTGGAAAATCACCATGACATGCGGTGATAGGGAATGCAAGCTTTCAGGGCCATACCGCAATTAATAATAAGACCCTTATTTTAGAAGAACGCTCGGTTCTGTTTCCAGTGGTCACTACGGCGGATTCAGCGGATAAATAGGGCCTGATTCAGACCCGTTCGCTATCTGCGTACGCTCGCTAGATGCGTATGCAAATTTTTCAAAGTGACGCCACGGGAAGCCATCGCTCGCCAAGGCATAAGCACACCCACCATGTCTTAGCGAGCGGCCTCTTTGTGTATGCGTACGCCCAATCGCACAGGCAGAGCCGCCCACCAGCACCACGTCATCTCCAGGAAGTGTATTAAAACATTGGTACATCGAGCACCATCGGATGTGAACGCAGTGCTTGAGGTAGCTTTACCCTACCACAAGCATTGCGAAGAAATCAATGTAAAAAAATGGCAGGTGATGTGTACTATGATGCTGCCTGTTAATTATGCACGCCTCTAAAACGGCGTTGAAACACCCATGCACGGCTGCGTTCGCATCTCCAACCCCCCGATATTAGTGTCCTGCCCCTGTTACCACCAACAAACGGCCTCTCCTGCCTTTGCTGGGTGAGCGAGAGGGTTGCCATCGCAGTGTGTAGTTCGCGCACGTGCAGAACGAAGCGTGCGCATATGCGTACGCAGAACATCGGGCCACTTGCGAACGCACAGTGCGAGCAAGTGGCTCTGAATCAGGCCCATAGTTTGATACAATATAGATAAAATGGATGCAGGATTTCTAGGAGCGCTGTAGCCAGCCTGGAGACTATCGTCCGCGTGTTGCTCAAATGAAACATGCACAAAAAGAATGCGCATGTTTATCCAGTTGCGCAATTTTACAGAATTCGAGATGTGGGCGAGTTTGTGCTCCTGCCCTGTGCTAGATGCAAAGGCCACGCCTCCTACCAGGTGTATATTCACTTACCTCCAGCTCTGCAGCGAAACATTTGCATGAACCCACCCGTGCTCATACGTGAAAACGCCCCGTTACGCCCACTCAGTATAGTTGTGATGAAATGTGCACGTCTTAACATGCCTGCTCCCATTTTCAATGCATACTCTGGGGGAGAAGCACTAAACCTTGGAGAGATAAAGTACCAACCAATCAGCTCCTGTCATTTTTCAAATATGGACTGCAACATGACAGTTAGGAGCTGATTGGTTGGTACTTTATCTCTCTCCACTTTATTTCTTTCCAGTGCTTAGTACATAGACCCCAAAGTGTGAATTCACACCAAGATATGTGCCGTAAACCGGCGTACACTCCCCTCTCCGTCAGCCCCTATATCCCACAGCGCAACAATATATCCCTTCACACATCCCGCCCTGGAGTACTGCGGGGGGCTGCTAAGCTGTCGCATATAGCGACTTTCACATCCCAGAACTTGGTCCTATTGACAGACTCTATAGGCGGGAGCGTTGTGTGATGTAGGTTAGGGCCTGATTCAGACCCGTTCGCAAGCGCTATGCGCTCACAAGCCGTCCGATGTTTAGGCACTGCACATGCGTTGCATCCGGCGTGCGCGAGCACCGCTGAGCGACTGAAGTTCAGTCGCTACGGGGCTCGCAAAAAGACGGGGCGGCTGTCAATGGTGAGTGACGGCTCGCCCTGTTTTGTGGGTGGGTAGGGGGTGTGGCTGGACAAATGCAGGCGTTCCCTGTTAGAGCAGGAAGTCCACTCGGCCTTGCGGGAGCCTAGACCCTACCGTAGGGTCTCGTCGCAAGGTTGATGGTCGTGATTATCGCGATGGTCTCCTGGCTGCTTGCACAAGCTGTGGGTGGTCTCCCACAGCTTTGCGAGTGGCCAAAGAACAAAAAATAAAATGCCCACAACCCCAGCGTGCACGCAGCGGCAGCGAGCGGGTCTGAATCAGGCCCTTAGTTCACACTGTAGATTACTTAACCGGGTCTTAGGTTTATTAACCAGGCAGAACAGGTTTACAGGATGACACAGGTTTAATGCATCAGGTATGTGTAACAGGTACACAGTGCACATATATTGTATGTACCAGATCCAGCCAGGAACATATAGGGGTGCAGGTGGGGTGCAACAAGTGGAATCACACACCTGTGTCTGTACATAGAGTGGTGGCAGTGGAGTAGACACACTGGTTGTATACGTGCAGCGGCAGGACGGCGGTGGCGCAATGGAACTATGAATGGGGTCACTGGCCTCTGTAACGCCGTCTTACCGTGAGTATACTGGAGACTCTCATGCCGCTTCAGTGGGCGGTGGTGGGCACCCGGCTCCTATGTCAACAAACTACGTCGTTTAACCTCATATTGCCCCACCCCCTCCGTACGGACCCACGATTCCCGGCAATTACATCCCCATTCTGCCTACTTTACTAGGGGGTGGGGTGGGGGGCTACCCGGAAATTCAGGAGCCTCCCGCAACTTCCGGGAGAGTAGATAAGTGTGCTCGGAGGGGCACGTCCTTCCAGCAGGCGCTGTAGCACACAAGGTCGGAGGTCGCTCTTCTTGCAGTCCCGAGTTCCTAGTGCCTGGACAGGACAGCACGGGGCGCTCTCTCCTAACAGGTCGCCATCTAATGCCACTTCCTCTCAATTACGGTGTGGCAGGGGTGAGGATGAAAGCTCTGGCGCATTCTATAATCTGCTTTGTGCGGTAATTGGTTGCTTATCACCGATCTGAAGATTTTAATTGATTAAAATCGCTTACCTGCTAGTGCTGCGGTGACCCACTGATGGTTATTGCTGAGCCTGTCCATGCGGACCATCACCCCGGCCACTTGCTGCCTCCGCTGGACGGGGAGCCTCGCACGGAGGTAGACTGCCCAGCTATCACTCCTTGAGCTCCGCTTGGGAGCTGCTGAGGCGCGGACGGCTCACCTTCAGCACGACCCCCTTGCTTGTGAGTCATTGGAGCTACGCATAGTCCCACAGATAGCCGCTGGAGCGGTGCTGGCACGGGGACTAATACCACACTTACCCTCTTGATCCGTCTGGGGGCCGTAGGAGCGGCTGGTTCCAAGGGAGACTTTGGAACATTGAGCCCACCGGGACAGGTGAGATACTGGACTGCGGATTTGGTCTGGAGACCCTCCGCCCTTATATTCACCTTATCAAGATTGTTTTACTTCAAGCGGCTCCATACACTGGGGAGCTGCCGCACCTTATCTATCTGGTTCCTTTAGAGTGACTGCACAGCAAAGTGTCTCATGAATAAATTTTTATTTAATACATAAAATTAATAAGTTAAAATCAAATAATACATCAACTAAGTGATACAGGAACCAATACAAATGGAAACACTTGTTCCTATTCAGATTTCTGGACTCTATTGTGGCTTCTCATTGAGGACATAATGGCATGTTGGCATATAGGGGCATAGTCCTTGTAATGGGTGTCCAAATACACATCGCTGGAGGAACAGTCCCGAATTCGATAATGGTTTTTATCCCAATAGGAAAGGGGGGTTGTAGATTCCTCACCAATATGCGATGTCTTGGTATGTTGGCAAAGCCCTTTGTTGTTAGCAGATGAGCATAAGTCCATAGATGATCGAGTAGTATCTTGGTAAATAAAAAGTCCACATCTGACGCGTTTCGCTGCTTTTCACATGCAGCTTCATCATGACCTTTGATAAAGCTGCATTCAAAATAGCAGCGAAATGCGTCAGTTGGGAACTTTTTACATACCAAGAACCTACATACCCTAGTGGGAAATGCTTGAACCAGGACAGGACTCTTTATTATTACAATGGATACTACTCGATCATCTATGGAGTCCATAAATCTGAATAGGAACAAGTGTTTCCATTTGTATTGGTTCCTGTATCACTTAGTTGATGTATTAATTGATTTTTTACTTATTCATTTTATGTATTAAATGTGAATTTATTCATGAGACACAATGCTGTGCATCCTATATATTATTTTAGCGCTGTATTCTTTTTCATGTGTTAATAGTTTGTATGTGGAGGTGACTTCTCCCATTTTTATAGCAGCTGCTTTAGAAAAACATCCCAAATCAGCGCCCGAATATACCTTATTGGTAAATTCCTTTAGGGTGACTATATCTATCAAGAACGTTATTATTCAAGTTGCTATTGGTAACACATGCTGAGCACCATCAAGGCTCTATAGAGGATAAAATATCTACCTTGTTTTCCTACGCTATATTGGAGACAGCATGTGCTTAGATAATTAGTGCAAGCACCTATATACTCCCCTAATGTCAATGTTTATATATGTTTTTAGAGGTGAACCGAAGTTAATTTTTTCATGTGTTTAATAAAACAATATATATTTAAAATTTCACAGCCTATGTTTTATATATAGGGATTAGCGCAGACACCTAATTTGTATTTCACTTAGGAGGTAGCCCAGAAACCGCCAAATAGCACGACAGGAACCAGCACACCCTCCCAATGCTGATCCCATCCTTGCCTCTCAGAACAGCAATACAAAACAGTGGTTGCTCAGATCAGCCTAATGGTTTCTTACAGGTGCTTGTAAAGAAAGGGGCTTACTTTACTCTGGACTACAGAAAAAAAAAGGTTTCCCTCCAGCACACTGCAAAAAAAAATAGCCGACAGACTTGAATACTACATGATAATAGAAATCCAGAAGTCTTTGTTACATATATTTGCAAATACATAGTTAAGCGCCGAACCGGGTCAATGCTCCTCTATACTGGCGTCCCAAATGCTGGTCTCTACATGCCTCTAGAAATACTATGTATAGTGTTGATGTTCTGAGAGGCAAGGATGGGACCAGCATTGGGAGGGTGTGCTGGTTCCTGTAGTGCCAATTTGGAGGTTTCTGGGGTACCTCCTAGGTGAATTGATTCTCAACTTAAATATATTTATGTATGCGCTGTTACTATGTGGCACAACAGTATGGATCGCAAGTTCAACTATGGACCCAGGGCCTGATTCAGAGCCGGACGCTATTTGCGCTCGCTCGTTCAGAAAAAGGGGCCGGCTATTTAAATTGAGCGCTCGCTCTTTGCGGTCTGTTGATGCCTCTATGTCTGAGCGAGCGAACGAAACATGCGCTCGCTATTTTGTAAAGACGCCCCCTGGCCGCTCGCATCCTACGTCATCTCCGCTATTTATTAGATTAATCGAGTGCGTCGAAAGGCGTCTGAACTGCTCGCAGTGCTTGTGGTAGGATTTTCCTACTGCAATCATGCGAACAGTTCAGGCTAAGAGACAACCAAGTGACGTGGCCGATGACGCTGCTTTGTTAATTATGCACACCCTTAAAACGCCCGTTTTGACCATTTGACACGCCTGCGTTCGGATCTCCACTCCCCATTTTCAAGCACCTTCCCCTGTTACCACCCACAAACACCTCATCCTGTCACTCAAATTAGCAGGCACTCGCTATTTTGCGAGCGCTCGATTTCCGACCGCACTGACTGGTTGGCGCATGCGCATTACAACCCATACGCATGCGCAGTTGTGCGAACATCGCTCGGAGCGAACGAGGGGCCGCTTACGAGCGGCTCTGAATCAGGCCCCCAGATCGAGCGATTGTCTGCTATGGCCCGTGCGCTGTGATCGCACTGCGACTACGTATGTACAGAGGAATCCATCACAGGGTGAGTAACAGGTTGTCAGGGTTTGGGTGTAGTGGTTGGAAAAACGCAGGTGTGTCTGTCCGTTGGAACACTGTTGCTTGGGCGTGCATAAATTAGCCACTGTGATTGCATAGGCAGCTTGAGAGCCCACTGCGTGCCAGGAGACTGGCAGTTTCTGCGGCACGTCAGACCTGCTGTAAATGCTGCGTGAGTGGTCGATGGTACCAATGTTTATGAAGAAGAGCGACATTGAACGGATGTGAGAAAGCAGCAGTGGGCGTCTTTATGCCGGCGAAACACTGGAAAGCATTAGCATAATTTCGTCACTGCGTTCTGTATGTTTTCGCAGTTGCATTTACAACTGCGATCCGTACTGAATCAGACCCTTTATTGCTTTGTTCCCAGCTTGGAATTAGCATCATACTGGACACTCTCGAACTTCACTTATGTAGTTTAGTTCCGCCTGTAGAAAATAGCTGTATCCTGCCGTGATGCTCCCAGCATCCGTTGTGAGGGGACGTTTAACCATTGCCCTTAAATGGCGCTTCTCTCCCTCGCTCCCTCTCTGCGCCAGGCCTATGAAAATCAGGATTAGCCCCCACCAGGCCAGGACAGCGACTTATCTTTTATGACAGCCTGGATCTCTATTTATTAGATTTTGGATTTGAGGCTAATTTTAAAAAATAGTAAAACCAGAACTTTGTGTTGTCTCCCATCACATCACTTTAGGATGTGACACGATGACAGGGCAGGCGGGCGCTGAGGGCTATAATCCGACAAGGCAGAATATATCTGTCGCAGGCTCATCAAGGCTACTTCGGACGTTGTGGGACCCAAATTTGGAATGGAAGTTAAAGAACTCTCTGCAATGGGGATGTTTGCTTAATTAAATGACAAGACTAATTACACACACTGACTTTTACATCTCACTAATTGTTTTTAGACGGTAAAAAAACCAACAACAAACAAAACAAACAAATTGAGATAATTAAACGGGAGGATCGCTGGGTCCCGCTTTCAGGCAAAGGAGTTGGGTTGATATGTAGGGAGAATCCATGTAATTCTTGTCTTTATGTCCTCCGTCAGCTGACGTCTGATCTGTTTTGTTTCACATCCTTTTCCATAAAACTGTTAAAAGAACCGTAAAATCTCTGATTTTTCCCTGACAAACGTCGCTCAATGTGAGCCTCATTTTATATCGCAGCATGCATTACTTATCCAAGCCGCATCCACATCGGCGGGCTGAGTGACCCATGATAACAAAGAGGCCAAGAAATCTCCGTCAGCCAACGGACATCCTGGCCTCTTCCCTCCCAGACAACGGCGACGACACGCCTCCATTTCGGAAACCGGAGTCTGTCGCCACCCCCTCCCCGCACGCAAACGGCAGCAGACTATCAATCACTGACAGTCTGCTGAGTAAGGTCCAAAGACTAAAAGCCTAGAGACAATGGCCTTGTGGGATCTGATATAGGACAAAAAGCTGAAATTTCAGTCAGTATGAATCCACAAAATCCACACAGTGCGTTTCTGCAGAGTAAATCTGGCAGCTTGAAGCTCACACATTGCTTGGTCAGGTAGAGAGGCACGTCCATGAGAACCTGCGGCTTCGGGCAGAAAAAAAGCATAGAAACAGCAGTTATTTGGTGTATATTATTATTAAGGGGTCTATTTACTAAGCAGTGTTAGGAGAAGTGAAAAGTGAAGAGTGAAAAGTGATAAGGTGCCAGCCAATCAGCTCCCAACTGTCATCTCACAGGCTGTGTTTGAAATATGACAGTTGGGAGCTGATTGGTTGGCACCATATCACTTTTCACTTCTCCTAACACTGCTTAGTAAATAGACCCCTAAGCTTGGTATTACATAAGGACTGCAGTGTCGACACCACAATGGTGACAGTTATATGACATTGGTGAAATGTCGCCAAGCAATATGTCAACATCCTCATAATGTCGACATGGTCACAGTTTGAACTCCAGATGTGAAATTCTGACATGTCAAATGTCGACATTCTTAGAATGTCGACATGAGTTATAGGCTCTAGAGGAGGTTAGGATTAGGCTATGGGGATGGGGGGCAGGTTAGGGTTTGGCAATAGAGAGAGGGTTAAGGGTAGGGATTAGGGTTAGGGAGAAAATACTCACCAGAATGCCTCTCCGTCTGATGTCTTTGCCGGCCCGGTCCTGCTCCACACGTGATCGCCGGCCTGGAAGCTGGCGCTGGGAGCTAGTAAGTGACTGCTGGGCCACCAGGGATGATATGTCGACATTATTTCACGTCAACATTTCATCAATGTCCACATGATTATTGTCGGCTCGACATGCTAAGCATGTCTGAGATTTCGACAATGTCGACATTCTCATGAATGTCAACTATATATAGGACACCCTTACATAGCCACTATACAGTGGCGTATCTATAATGGGTGCAGTGTGTACGGGGCCCCGCACCGCACGCACTGCACCCATATTTTTTTAAACTTACCTGTCTGTGGTCCCACATCGGGTATCAGCGCTGATCAGAACACCGGAAAAATGGCCACCGCGGCCATTTTCCGGCGTTCTGCGCATGCGCTGTAGACTCCGGGCACTAGAGTGTGCCCGGAGTCTACTGCACATGCGTAGAACTCTGGAAAAATGGCCGAGCACACGGGCCCCCTCCTCTCTTAAGACGCCCCTGCCACTATACTTCTGTGTCACGCCTGTCTGTCCCTCCCCTTCTGTGTCACGCCTGTCTGTCTGCCCCTGCCCTTCTGTGTCACGCCTGTCTGTCTGCCCCTGCCCTTCTGTGTCACGCCTGTCTGTCTGCCCCTCCCCTTCTGTGTCATGCCTGTCTGTCTGCCCCTCCCCTTCTGTGTCACTCCTGTCTGTTTGCCCCTCCCCTTTAGAATGTAAGCTCTCACGAGCAGGGCCCTCTTCCCTCATGTGCTTCTCTTTCTTCTACTCTTTACTCCCCATTAGGGCACCTAACACGTGACTGATAACTCCCGGCTGCTTACTGTGAGTGCTGTAATCGCTATTGCAGCAATGTATATACATCGTGTCCTTGTCCTGCACTGTAATGTACTGTAAGTTACTTGTTTCTTGTTCACTTTCTAGTTCTATGTACTATGTAAGGCGCTGCGGAACACTTGTGGCATATAAAGGATAATAATAATAATATACTATAGATACTTTAGGATTTATGCTGTTGAGTACTACCACAGTTGTAGCCATGAAGTTTCTCCAATGCCTAATAGTGCAACAAAACAGTGTTTTATAGCTTATATTGTACATTTATCTTAAATCCATTATTTGTGTTAATGCTACAGCCCCTTCCTCAGCCCTGAGATAATATTGATGACACCTATAAAGCTCCCAGGACCAGCACAGGCTCTGCCTTCTCCTCTCTGCAGAATTATATATTCAGGTTTTTTTTAATTCTCAATGAACCTGAAGAAAAGTGTTTTTACCCTGTCTGGCAGTATTTATGGCTCAGATATATTTTTGAATGAGATTTTAATATCACTCATTAATCATAGCTTTTTTCCCCCCCTCTATCGCTCTTTTAATCAGTGACTGATACTAGGTACCAAGTACGGTGCGTGCAAGCAATTTAAAATAGGTGTCTTAAAGATCCTCCTCTTTAAGGGATCCACACCCCCGGCCACCGGCTGCCACCCCTTTATCTGCGTCAGGGGGTCACGCCATTTGAATCTGGGGTTAGAACTTTATTACCTAGTTGTGTATATGCTGCCTAAAGTCACTGAGACATATCAAGCAACGGGGAACCGGTCCTAATTAATTCATCTGTCTTTGTTAGAGAAGCTTATGACTTATGCAGATTGCATCTTAATTTGTTTTCACTCGTCAGCTGACACAAACCCTGGTAGCTTCAGAAGCCGGATAACGAATGATACGGGGAAAAAAAAAAGATTACGGGTCTCTACGTGAATGAGTGTCTCGGCTGGGCTCTGATAGATTGTCAGCTCTTTGAGCAACATTTATTCACCGTGCCGTTATGATCTGGCAGTTTTGATTGATAAAGTGTAAAGGAGGAATATCCCTCATGCTATTTAACCAATTAAATGCTGCAGAAGGATGAATCGCAGTACAGACAGTTCATTACCGGCTGAAGCGCCTGAGCCCCACAATCATTTACAAGATGAAGTATGTGCTGTCACTCTATGTGTACAGCTGGCTGTGTGAGTATAGTTTCTCCCTCTCACTGGATTGGGAAATGCCCCTTGCTGAATTTACTGATGCCACCACTGGTTTAGCAGTGCTCCCAGGGCCTGTCATATTTAGGATGAGGACAGCACGAGCGCTGTAGCAGGGTAAGGGAGACTATTGCTCAGCCGCTGATTACTTACCTGAGTGACAGCGTGCGGGTGTGACTGCTCCCTAGTCCCCTCATCAGCGTCACGGACGTAATGGATCACGTGACGGCGACGAGAGGGCTCGGGAGCACTGACAGTGCCGCTGCATACAGTAACACCGGATTGCGGCAGCGAGCCTTAATCCGGGAACAGGTGCCACGGGACACCTGTTCTCGGCAGAGTCACACCGATCCTTTGTGGGGGCTCCTCCATGTGTGGGGGCCCAGGGACGACTGCTCCTGTCACCCCCCCCTTTAATCCGGCCCTGACTGAGACGCCCACCTGCGGCTTTGTAAATGTGTGGCTGATCACTCCATTATCAGTCCTCTGAGTAACACTATAGCCGCGCAGAAACGACGCGGGAACTGAGACCCTGGAGCCATTTGTAATATGTACAGGATTGCAGACGCGGGCTGTGCCAAGCTCCCAAAATGTTTGCGACCCGCCTGCGTTTTTTGTCGTGGTCCCCGCTACCTTCCCCAAGCGCTCCCTGACTGTCAATCACAATGCGAGTATAAAAGACGCTGTGAGCGACTTCGGTACTGTACCTTGGTGCATGCGCAGTACGACTCAGATGCATGTGCAGATTGCCGATTATCACTCAATGCATCTATATCAGCATTATAACCAGGCTTGCCTACCCTCCTGATTTGGCCGGGAGCCTCACGATTTTTGGGTGCCGCTCCTGGCTCCCCGGAAAGGCAGGCTAGCCTCCCGGAAGCCTCCGACCCTCCCGTCCTCCCCCCTGAAAAGATTAGAAACCCCCACAGCGGGGGAGCCAGTGACGCGATTCGCGCTGAATCGCGTCATCGAGGCCCTGCCCCCTGCTTCACACTGCCGAAAATAACGGCATTGTGAAGAGGGGCGGAGCCACGATGACGCGATCGTGCGGCTCCGCCCCCGGCTCCACCCCCAATGTACCACCAACTGGCTGGCCCGCCCCCAATGAGCGCCCCCGCCTGCTGTTAGCCGACAATCAGCTCCCTCCCGGAAGGCTGGAGCTGATTGTCGGCAAGTATGATTCTAACTGCATCTCTGAATCAGGCCCAGAGTGCGGATTCGCAGCGCCGCACGTTTTTTGGAAATTTCCGATTTTTTAAAGGCAAAATCGTATATAAAGTGGCTGGTAAAATAAAATTTTAAGTAAAGAGACTCCCTGAAGTAGAGGTAACCTACCTGACTCCCTGGAGGGTCTAGCAATCTCCCTGAGGCCACACCGGGCGAGCTCCACACAGTGATGGTGTCATCACTGTCCGCCCACCGTGGAGGAAACGCTGGGGATGAGAATAAGGAGGATGTGTGCTACAAGAAAATGGATGTCTGATGAATTACAGGGGTCGGTGAACAATTGCACGGACCTGGTGGAAGAGAGAGCGGGCCTCATGCAGGGATGTACTTGCCTACTTTTGAAAAAAGCATTTCAGGGAGATTGTGAAAGCAACACCTATGAGCGCGGTGGTAAAGTGGGCGTGTACTGCTACATCTGAGAGGCGTGTCATACATGTGATGGGCGTGTACTGCTACATCTGAGAGGCGTGTCATACATGTGATGGGCGTGTACTGCTACATCTGAGAGGCGTGTCATAGAATTGCCTTACATCATGCTTGCCGACTTATAAATTCTGCTCCCTGCGAGAAGCCTGGGAAGGAGAAGCAGGTGGGTAGAGTTCTGCCCTCTTCACTAGGAAGTGACTACCCTTCCGGGGGTGCGGTTGGTTACCCTAAAAATCGGGAGCCTCCCGCAACTTCCAGGAGGGTAGGCACGCGTGCCTTAAATCCAAATGGAAACGAACCCCAAAGCTGTTAGTAAGATCTGTTTGGTTTCACAGAAAATGCATGTAGCCATAGGGATCATTGTGCCTTATACCCAATGCTGGGGAATGATACTAATGATCCCATTTCAATGTATATATCTCTGTTTTTTTTATATATATAACAGCTTCCTAATGGGGGTAAGGTGCAACAAGGGATATTGCTAGAGGTATTTTTTACTAAAGTGAGAGTACTTAGAAGTGGAGATGTTGCCCATAGCAACCAATCAGATTCTAGCTATTATCTTCTAGAAGGTGCTAGTTAAATGTTGAATAGAGTCTGATTGGTTGCTATGGGCTAGACTGGTCAGGGAGACAGGGAGATTGCTGCTATGTCGGGGAGTCTCCCTGACAATCAGGGAGAGTTGGCCAGTATGACGTAAACTCGCTGGTGGGAGGACTGCGCGGGATGTGTTCTGAGCACACGCTGGCCTCCATCTGCGAGTTCACTCGTGCTATCTCCAAGCCGCAGCCTGGGAGTGTTTGGGGGCGGAGGCAGTGGGAAGGGGGCGGGGTCGGCCTGCGTGCAGGCTTCTTGGCTGTCTGTGCAGGCTCTTCCTGTGACCATTGTAGAAGTTTTTTTTCGTAATGTGGCAAATTGCTCATGGTTTGCAAAACTTAATCACTTTGTGCAAATTACAAGCTCCTAGAACATTTGCACCTTATTATCTGGCTGTTATATAACTTGTACGACTCTCGGATGGTGCAGTACACGTCTACTCCGGCTCCGCGCCCATGGGCGTTGCTTTCACATTCTCGTAGAAATACTTTTTCAAAAGTAGGTGAGTATGTATTGAGGGGGAGAAAACAGACCTTCTCCATCTGCATGCGGTTTTGGCTACACCGCATGTGATTTAGAGGTTTTAAAACAGCAGCATTGTTTCTGATGGGTGGACAAAGTTTCACCCTCTGGATAGTAGTGGACTGGAGGGGGGGGAGCATCCTGAATAGTTGACCACTTTTCAAATATACAAACTCAAAAAAATCCCAAACCTCCCTTAGGGTCGGATGTACTAAAGGAAAAATATGGTAAAAAACCCTTTTTCTGGGGTTTTACTGCATTTCCATATGTACTAAGCCCCGGCCGCACTTTTATCTGTGAAAAGCCTGGTGTTACTCTATAGTAGCCTATGGGCTTCTTACCGCACCCCGCTCCCAACACTTTGCCGCCCCGCCATCGCCCAGAGCTGGCCCCCACTCATCTGCTCTCCATGGTCGCCGGCCCGCGCTTCTCCTGGGTCCTCCCCCTCCTCCTAATCTTCTGGGTGCAGGAGGAGCCCGGGGCTTCCAACACATGTGACCAGCAGGAAGCTCCCGTGACTCGGAGGGGGCGGGGTCCCACGTAGACCCCCTCACCCGTAGTCGGCTGCTTCGCAAAGGGCAGCTCTTATCGCAAGAGCTGCCCTTTCCGATACTAATCGCATATATTAGTACATATGCGATTAGTAAGGTTGCGGTGACTGGCGGAATGGTCACCGCAACCTTAGTACATCCCGGCCTTTAACCTCCCCTAAACCTACAGTTATACAGAGGCATAAATAAATACAATTTCTTTATTTAACAGCAGCTGGTTCTAGGATGAGGTGAATTTGGCCACAATCGATGTCGTCTGTTGAAAGTAGATTTTCACTCTAGGAAGCTGGAGCCGAGTCCTACATCTCTATGTACAGAGGACTTTGTCACACAGTAATACTAACAAACTACCCATTCCCACCGCATACGTCTTTTCATTTATCTACATTAGATAAGAACGCAAACACAACATATCCCAATGTATCATGCTGAGCACAGATTAATCCCCCCCCTCCCCTTCCTACTTAATGCATCAACAACAGTTGCCTCAAATGGATTTGCAGCACTGATAGAGTTGTAATATTTATGCTCATTTCTTAACACAAAATCTATGGCAAGTGTATCTATTTGGAGTTGTACGAGGGGTGCATGAATTATATATATATATATATATATATATATTATATATATATGTGTATTATCAAGTGACACTTCTGCAACTGTCCTAGTCATTTTCTCAGCTGCCTGCAGGGGGAGCTTCAGTACTTGCAAAGAAAACTCATGGAAGAGCTAAGAAAATATTTTGTATGTACAAATGTGGTCGTTCCTTCCCCAGTGGATTAACATTCACTTATCTATCAGTAATGCTTTTATTCAGAATGATTACGGAGAACTCTCGTTGGCGACTTCCGCCAAGACAATGTCACGATTCGGCAATATTTTATGATGCTGGACATTTATATATTCATTTTAATTTGAAAGATATGTCTGGTCATAAATTATGTTTTACTTGCCAACCAATGTCGTCCCCCCCCCACCAGGCAGAACTGGGAGGGTTCTGTAGGGGAGGCTACACCTGATGATGTAGCAGTACGAAACGCGTAGGGTATCCACCCGTATTGCAGTCGCAATACGATCGTCATGGGCAGGAGTTCCAGGCCTGGGTCACAAATCGCTATGACACAAGCGGCAAAGTGTTCTCCACTCTTAAGGACTATATTTCAGATAAGACAGTTTTATATACTTACACAACACTTTTTTCCACTTTAATAGATATTTTATTATTCACAGGAGATCACTTAGATATCCTGAGCTTCAAACCTGTATTCATCCAGAATAAACATATTTACACCTTGGAATGCAAGCAATACTAAGGGGTCTCTTTACTAAGCAGTGTTAGGAGACAGAGTGAAAAGTGATAAGAAAGTGATAAGGTGTCAGCCAATCAGCTCCCAACTGTCATCTCACAGGCTGTGTTTGAAAAATGACAGTTGGGAGCTGATTGGCTGGCACCTTATCAGTGGCTACCACTGGCTATGCCAGGCAATGGTCACCACCTGTAGAGCTTAACAAACAGAGAAAATCCCTAAATCTATCCTATAGGCCACATTTTTGCCACCCCCTCCTTGTTACATCTAGGGGATACTTACCTTTTGCTAGGATCTCCACAAAACGGCTGTTTTCGGGGGATTTTTACACAAAATAACATTATAAATGAGAGAAGTGCGCTGCCCCCGTGTTTTGAATCTGCATTTAAAAAAAAAACAAAGAAGAAAAAAAGTTTTTTAAAACAGCTAAAATTATGTCATTTTTGCAATCCAAAACCCGAAATTCAGATTTAAAATCCGAATTCTGAACCGCTGGAGGAACATAAATTACGGATCTGTCCGAATTCACAAACTTCGGGTGGATTCGGATTTCTTGAGACCCCAACCGCACATCTCTAGTATAAATTAGAAAAGTGAGCAGACCGCCATGGTTTGTTTCAGAATTATCGTTGTGTGTCGGCAAAACCACCGTAAAGTGTTTTGGTTCGGTTTTGTTTTAGATTTCTTTAAAAATGTATAAAAAGAAAACAGATATAAACTCATGTGACTTAGACCCGTTTTTTTTCTATAGTATCATTTAAATCAATAATATTAATTTCCAGTCATTCCCAGTCATTCCCAGTCATTCTCAGTCATTTCCAATCAGTTTTGGCCACCTCACAGCACTTGGAATCACGAGGGAGGGAATTAAATGCGATCCAAAACGCGCCAGATCCAGTTTTTAAATATGAGTTTCAAATTGTGTGAAACTGAGTGTCAGGAGGAACCCCAAGGTGATTCCAAACTCGGACTCGGTTCGACTCGGAACCCCAAAATTTGGGTGTGTTCGGCAAATCTGAACCACTCATCTGTAGTATAACTATAAATATGCCACTATATCTATATTTGTCAGTGAACAGAGGGCCTCATTCAGACCCGGTTGCAAGCGCTGAGCGTTCGCAACCGGGTCGATGGTGGCCCAGAGCGCATGCACGAGACCCGGATAGTCACAGGCAATCCGTCGCTCCGGGTCTCGCACCAAAGGGGGCGTGCTGTCGATGTTGAGTGACAGTACGCCCCCTTTGGTGGGCGGGCCGGGGGTGGCTGCCCAGATGGAGGCGTTCCCATGAGTCGCCTACCGTCTGGGGGCGGCCCCACTGACATCACAAGTGATGTCAATGGGAGAGCTTTCGGCGCTGTTAGAGCCGAAAGCTCTCTGGGGCTTGCGGCCACGAGACCCTACCACAAGGGTCTCGTCGCAAGCCCGATGGTTGCGATGGTCTTGGCCATCGCGACCATCATCATTGCCGCTCGCATTAGCTGTGGGTGGTCACCCACAGCAATGTGAGCGGCCAGGAGGCCGCTCCATGAAAAATAAAAAAAGACGCCCTGATTCAGAGCGAGCGCTCTGTCAGACCATCCGCCTCTGAATCAGGGCTAGACATCATACCGTAAGCAGATGTATGGACAGGAGAAAAAGGCAAAGCTGCCCAAGTAATTATTGTGATTAATGTCTAAAATCACCGGGTTTTCCTTTACCGTATCCTCATATTGTCTATGTACAATTTAATGCTTAAATGGCACTCGGTGAAAGAGCACAATTGCAGTATGATTTCGACGCCCAGTGTCATTTACCGGAGACGTAGATCCAATTTGACGGCAGATAACAGCTAGAAAATAAATGAGCTCTTTTACATGGTGCAGTCAGTAAATACATTCCTGATAATTACACAATATATGTGACATCTAGGGGTTTGTCTGCCAGCTTGTAGATGAACTGGAACCCTGCTTGTCCACACAGAGGCGCAGAGCGTTCACTCCTCGGGGAGATGCCAGCTTGCAATGTCTTATTAGGACCCGGACAGGGAAGACAAACAGCAATCATATCACTGTGTTTCCACTTCACCTGCAGAAGTCTATGGGGGAATATCAGTGCTGTATAAATAATGGTTTGTTTAACTCTCCGCGATTATCTTACCCATTATACGGTGTCAGTAACGAGGACCACTAAAGATGTATGCTAGCAATTACAGATCTTACTTTAGTTTTTAATGCAATTTACAACCATTTCATTATCTGTTGAAGACTAAAAAAAATACTGGACGGAAATGGTCACAAACACAACGCAAGTCATGTCAGTGGACGCTAAAATATGTCTTCAGACCCGAGAAGAGATCCCACTGTTTTCTATCTTAGGGCTCAATTCACAGGTGGACGCAATTCACGCACTACTGAGATTTCTTATGGATTCGAAAGTATGCAAATTCCAGTTTCAGCATCCATTTTCTGTAATAGCGAGCGACAGACCCTGGGACGCCCATTTCCACTATCTGAGCACAGTGCAAATCCACTGGTGGCTAAGAACTCTCCACCATCGACAAACCATCGACCCCTTGCGTTAACTTAGGGGCTGCGCAGTGTACCCATCTCAAATCCCTCAAAAAAAGGCCTATATGGCTGCAGGGCTGCGATAGAGAATGCAGCTACATACATTTACACGCCCTTGGCACTTCATAACATGCCCATCAGACGGACTCTGGGCCTGATGCAGAGCCGGACGCTCTGAAAGAGCGCTCGCTCTGAATCAGGGTTTTTTTATTTTTTATTGTGCGGCCTCCTGGCCGCTTGGTTAGCTGTCTTGACCATCGCGACCATCGGGGCTTGCGACGAGACCCTTGTGGTAGGGTCTCGTTCCCGCAAGCCCCAGAGAGCTTTCGGCTCCATTAGAGCCGGAAGCTCACCCACTGACATCACTCGTGATGTCAGTGGGGCCGCCCACAAATGGCAGGCGTTCCTTCGGGAACGCCTCCGTTTGGCCAGCCACCCCCCCTGCTCGCCTCTAAAACGGAGCAAGCTGTCAATCAAAATCGACAGCTACCCCGCTTTGGTGCGAGACCCGTAGCGACGGAGCGCCCTTCCCTAGCCGGGTCTCGCGCATGCGCACGTCGGAGCCGGCTCCGGCGTGCGCATGCGCAGAGGCCAAACATCGACCCGCTCGCGAGTGCATAGCGCTTGCGAGCGGTTCTGAATCAGGCCCTCTGTCTGCGTTCACTTCAGGTCACCTCCCATCCACCTCCTGTAAACGCCCATGATCCGCAGTGGCCTCTTCTAATGATACCGATCCTGTACGCAACTGCGACCGCTATCGCACTGTTAGGTTCACGTGCACATAGTATAGGCTTCTCTGACTTTACGCGCATGCGCAGCAGCAAAACATTGCTCAAGTGCGCAAACCTCGACCGCCTCTGAATTAGACCCTAAGGCTTGCTCATAGGGGATGGAGTTTTCTCAGTGCTTGAAAGGCTACTGATGGTCCGTGCACGGCGGGCGCAGCCATTTTGTGAGCTGGACCAATATGCAGCCTATCAATTCGCTAGGCACTAGTGACATCAATGAGGCGCTTGGTGCCTCATAGCTCAATGATGTCACTAGTTTGTAGTGAATTGATGGGGGTGCATTTTCATGGATATTGTTTCAGTAATTAAGGTGGCTGTCTTTAGCCGCCAGGCGCACTTTAAAACCGCCACTTGCTTCCTTGTGCCGTACAACAGTTACATGGAATCTATTCCCAGAGATTCTGACCATCTATACTGAGGCAGATGGACACCGTCCCCAGCGTACAGACGCAGCTGTACGTGTCACTAAATGCGGCCTCTGGTGACTGGATGATGACGAGCTTTCCGCTTTTAGATTTTCTATGGGACGAGTTAAGTGTCCCACGGACGCCGGATTGTCCGTCTTTAGTCTGAGAATTACTGTATGCACAATGCAAGTTGCAGTGTCAACTGCCCGGGGTTATTGATAGCAATGTCTGAGGCGGCTCTGGCTTGCTGAGGACAGCAGGAAGTTTAATGTAAAATGAGAAGGAGCGTTTCTTATAACAATGACAGAGAAGCGCTGCCCATGATGAAGGATCCTAGTGACACAGTGAGATCGATATCCCATCAGCCGCCTTTGTTTGGACACCTTGACAACGCGTCTCGGGCCCCTGCAGTTTAACAATAATATGCACTCATCGACCTGCACTGAGCTTCAGTACACTGCGGCTCTGTACAACGCTGCCCTGCACTCCATCCATATACTGCTCTGCGCGTCCCTGTACTGCACCAAGCGTGGCTTCTCTGAGAGCACATTAGTGCCCTGTGATATATATTATGCTCTAAGCGCTCTAACCTCACTCATATACCCCCAACATGACCCTCTCCAGGCAGGGACACAATGCTCTGGTCCTGGACTTCCCTGGTAAGAGGTGGGGCTGTAGCGCAGTTCAAAATTCAAATAGGGGAGTGAAACCAACTGTCATTTCACACACTGCCAACATCACTGGCTGGGACTCACTGGCAGTTGGTGTGACTCCCCTATTTGAATTTTGGACTGTACTGCAGCCAGGGGCTGGCTGGCAACTTTTAGCCTGGTGGGCAAATGCATGCAGGCGGCCCTGGCAGAGGAGTAGCGTGTAGCCAGGGTGCCCGAAGAACGTGCGTGCTACGGCGCCGCCCCCCCTCAAGTGTTTCAGGGAGAAGGCGGGTCCATATGGGATTAATGTAAAGTAAAAATAAAGATTAGGCACAGCCCCCTGTCGTAGTGCCCATATGCAGTGCCCCCGTGTGCCACAGGAGAGAACACCCTTATGCAGGCCTCCAGTAGTGCCCCCAGTAGAGATCCCCCCCTATGCAGTGCCCCTTGTGTCCCCAGTAGTAAGCCCCTTATATAGTGCCCCCAGTAGTGGTCCCCCCTGTGCAGTGCCCCTTGTGCCCCCAGTAGTAAGCCCCTTATATAGTGCCCCCAATAGTGGTACCCCCTATGCAGTGCCCCTTATATAGTGCCCCCAGTAGCAGTCCACCCCCCATGCAGTGCCCCCAATAGTGGTAACCCTTATGCAATGCCCCTTAAATAGTGGCCCCAGTTGTAGTCTCCCCCTATGCAGTACCCCCAGTATTGCCCTTTATATAGAGCCCCCAGCAGTGGTCCCTCGATGCAGTGCCCCCAGTGGTAGTCCCCTCCCCCTATGTAGTGCCCCTAGTAGTAGTCCCCTCCCCCCTATGCAGTGCCCCTAGTAGTAGTCCCCTCCCCTTGTAGTGCCCCTAGGAGTAGTCCCCCCCCTTGTAGTGCCCCCAGTAGTAGCCCCCCCTTGTAGTGCCCCCAGTAGTAGTAGTCCCCCCCTTGTAGTGCTCCCAGTAGTAGTAGTACCCCCCTTTGTAGTGCCCCCCAGTTGTAGTAGTCCCCCCCTTTGTAGTGCCCCCAGTAGTAGTAGTCCCCCCACCTTTGTAGTGCCCCCAGTAGTAGCCCCCCCCTTGTAGTGCCCCCAGTAGTAGTCCCCCCTTGTAGTGCCCCCAGTAGTAGTCCCCCCCCTTGTAGTGCCCCCAGTAGTAGTCCCCCCCCTTGTAGTGCCCCCAGTAGTAGTCCACCCCCCCTGGTAGTGCCCCCAGTAGTAATCCCCCCCCTGGTAGTGCCCCCATAGTAATCCCCCCCTGGTAGTGCCCCCAGTAGTCCCCCCCCCAGCAGAGAGAGACTTAATAATAAAAAAATAAAAAAAACACTTACCTGAAACTCCCGCTCCTGGTCCCGACGCTTCTACCGGCTCCTCCGGCCGCTTTACATTATGGGAGAGACGTCGTCATGACGACGTCTCTCCCATTACCCACTGCGGAGCCGGAAGATGGCTCCCGCAGTGGGAGCAGCAGCAGCCGCTGAGAGTCTGACAGACTCTCAGCGGCTGCTGATTACAGCAAACACACAGCTGTCGGCTCCGGCGGCTGTGTGTTTGTGCTGTGTAGCGCTGACCGAACTCCGTCCGGTCAGCGCTACACACGCGGTGCAGTCTGTGTCAGAGTGACACAGACTGCACCGGCCCGCGGCCCGCATGACGCTGCGGCCCGGGGGGCACATGGCACCCTGCCCCCCGGCCCAGCCCACCACTGACTGCACCCCCACTCCTGGAGCCTCTACCAATCATACATTACCAGGGAAGCCCAGGACCAGAGCATTGTGTCCCTCCTGGAGAGGGTCATGTTGGGAGGTATGTATACCACCCTCCTTAAGCTCGTTCTGCCCCATCCAATGAAGGTGCTGACGTGCACTCCTCTCCTCCTAGGGGCGTTTTAAGAGAGGAGGAGGGGGGGCCGTGTGCAGGACCCGTTTGGACTCCCTCCTCTCTGTCGGTGCAGTACTTCATGCCAGAATCTACTGTGCATACGTTGGTCTCCTGGGAAAATGGCGCCCGCTCCTTTTTCTGTGCATGCGCGAGTCACAGGGACAATGGCCGCCGCCATTTTATTTGTGATTTGTTTGCTGCTCTGTAGCGCCGGTCCGGTGCTGCAGAGCAGGACACCGGAATCTGCGTAAAGGTAAGTATAACTAACTATGGGTGCAGGGTGTGCGGTGTGCACTCGCACACCTTGCACCCATTATAAATACTCCCCTGTCTCCTCTACATAAGGGCATATCTGTGTCCGGTGTTAGTTTCATGCCTGCTATGTGTCCTCCTGTCACTGTAGCTCTGTGTTTCTACTTTTAGTGCACTTTGCGATTGTCAACATCTACAGGTAGAAATGTAGGGGTTCCGTCAATAGATCTACATTGAAAGCGTCGACAAGACACCACATGGTAGACAGTATATAGGTAGTCAGGGATAAAAGTTCTACACACAAAAAGTCGACATGGATAAAGATAGACATGGTACACAAGGTCAACAGGGTCAAATGGTTGACACAAAAATGGTCAAAACTTTTTTTTATAGGGTTAGGGTTAGACACTTACCGGAGAGTTAGGGTTAGGCTCTAAGATGGACGGTTAGGGTTAGACACTTACCGGAGGGTTAGGGTTAGGCTCTAGGAGGGAGGGTTATGGTTAGACACTTACCGGAGGGTTAGGGTTAGGCTCTAGGAGGGAGGGTTAGGGTTAGACACTTACCGGAGGGTTAGGGTTAGGCTCTAGGAGGGACGGTTAGGGTTAGACACTTACCGGAAGGTTAGGGTTAGGCTCTAGGAGGGACGGTTAGGGTTAGACACTTACCGGAGGGTTAGGGTTAGGCTCTAGGAGGGACGTTTTGGGTTAGACACTTACCGGAGGGTTAGGGTTAGGCTCTAGGAGGGACAGTTAGAGTTAGACACTTACCGGAAGGTTAGGGTTAGGCTCTAGGAGGGACGGTTAGGGTTAGACACTTACCGGAGGGTTAGGCACTATGAAGGACATTTAGGGAAAGGCACTTACCCAGACAGTCAGGGTTAGGCACCAAGGGGAGGGTTAGGGTGAAGATTTGGGTTAGAAAAAAAAAAGTTGACCAGTTCTGTGTCGACCATTTTGATGTCAACCTATTGACCCTGTTGACCTTTCATACCTGTCTATCTTCATCCATGTCAACCTTTTTTGTGTTGACCTTTTGCCCCTGTCAACCTTTTGTCCCTGTCGACCTATTGACTGTCTACCATGTGGGGTCTATCGAGACATTGTCTATCTTTTTTATGTAGATCTTTTATACTAGACCTGAAATGTAGGTAGGCGTAAAAGCTGCCTTGGACATAGAGAAGCTACAGGACACAGATCCAGTAGTAAACCCATTTTGACCCATGAGTTTAGTTATCCATCCTTAGCTTGTGCTCATTAAAAGTGTCACAAATACTTTTATGATTAATAATACTCAGAGATACAGGCTGGACACCAATGGCAGGCACACTACTAACTGGCAACAGGCACTGAGCAACCACAATAAATTATTATATTAAAATACGATGATCACTTGAGCCTATGGTCATGCAACTTGTGGTCAAGTAGAACAGGATCTGGTACACTGGCGCTTGCAATAAGCAGACATGGGTGAGGCAAAGGGTGAGTCTAAATCACTATTCAAAAAGTCCGGCAGACCGTATGTCAAGCGAGGTACAAATGGATGAGACAGTAGTCTAGTCCAGAAACACAATAGTCGTTAGTTAAACAAGGATACACAGCGTAGGAGTGAGCAGAAGGATGTCAGTCAGTGTAACCAGAAATCGGTAACAGGTTATCCATTAAGCTCAGGGTGAGGGTTGCATTTTACAAAGCACAAAAGGCAATCACCTAGCACTGAGTGCCAGGTGAGCTCTCCATTTATGGCATTAGAGACGGAGGATCCTGAACTGAGCAGGGCTGTTGATTTCTGCATCTGTGACCTCAGTTTCCACAGACATGAAGAACTGTCCTCTCATGCCGTGGACAATGGAGCTGAATGCCTGGGACCCATATTGCTGAGTGACTGTATTGTGGCATACAGAAAGTTACTCTGACCCTGACGTAGAGGTACTAAAGATAAGTTGGAATTCAGATCAATGGCAGTGGTATAGAATGTTAAAGGCAAAACCAATTACTTTCTATTCTCCTCCCTGGTTACTCAATCATTGATTAAGGGAAAACAATGACAAGATTTTCTATAAATGTTCAGTGAATGAAACTCGGGAACATAACTTTACATTTCTTTTCTTCGGTTAATATAAGTGGTGTAACGGTGCTGGTTTGGCTGAGCAATCCTACATTTTCCTACGCAGATTGCGGTACTGTCATTTGACGCAATCATCAACTGGACGGATCTTTCAGGAACGAGGCCATACATGTGTGTTCTACTTGTCAGATTCAGTGGCTGGTTGAATGGTCTCGGTGAGATGATCGCCGCAAGTTTCCGTCAATTAGAAGTAGGGGTGAGCGGGTTCGGATTTCTGAAATCCGAACCCCCCCGAGCCCCCCCGATCCGAGTCCGATTCGAGTCAGGCTCGACTTTTCCCGCCTGACTCGGATCTGAAATCGAGGCAAAACGTCATCATCCCGCCTTCCGAGTCTCGCGGGTTTTGGATCCTATATAAGGTACCCGCGTTGGCGCCATTTTCTCACTCGGCTGTGGACAGTGAAGAGGGAGGGTGGGAGTTAGGGCTGTGTAGTGTAGTGTAGTGTAGTGTAGTGCTGCTGTTGTCCACTACTTCAAAGTCCATAGGGGCTGGCTGTGTTGTGCTGTGCTGCTGTTGTTAATAGGGGCTGTGTCCACTACTTCAAAGTCCATAGGGGCTGGCTGGACTGTGTTGTGCAGTCAGTTCTCCATAGGGGCTGTGTCCACTCCAAAGTCCTGTGCAGTGTCCCAGTCCTAAAGGGGTGCTGTAGTGTTGTCCAGGGGGTGCTCTGTCCATCAGGGGTGCTCCCCCCAAGTGCTAAAAAAATAATATATTTTCTGTGTTTGTGAATTGTGTGCGCAGTAGCCGCACGTGCATCAACAAAGTAGTGCCAAGCGTGCGCCTGTGTCATAAGTAAAGGGCTGGCTGGCTTGACCATTAAAGGGTGCTGTAACCCCCAAAGTACACTCCAGTCCAAACCAAAAAAAAAATTATTTTCTGTGTTTGTGAATTGTGTGCGCAGTAGCCGCACGTGCATCAACAAAGTAGTGCCAAGCGTGCGCCTGTGTCATAAGTAAAGGGCCGGCTGGCTTGACCGTTAAAGGGTGCTGTAACCTCCGAAAGGACACTCCAGTCCAAACCAAAAAAAAAATTATTTTCTGTGTTTGTGAATTGTGTGCGCAGTAGCCACACGTGCATCAACAAAGTAGTGCCAAGCGTGCGCCTGTGTCATAAGTAAAGGGCCGGCTGGCTTGACCGTTAAGGGTGCTGTAACCCCCGAAAGTACACTCCAGTCCAAACCAAAATAAAAATTATTTTCTGTGTTTGTGAATTGTGTGCGCAGTAGCCGCACGTGCATCAACAAAGTAGTGCCAAGCGTGCGCCTGTGTCATAAGTAAAGGGCCGGCTGGCTTGACCGTTAAAGGGTGCTGTAACCCCCGAAAGTACACTCCAGTCCAAACCCAAAAAAAAATTATTTTCTGTGTTTGTGAATTGTGTGCGCAGTAGCCGCACGTGCATCAACAAAGTAGTGCCAAGCGTGCGCCTGTGTCATAAGTAAAGGGCCGGCTGGCTTGACCGTTAAGGGTGCTGTAACCCCCGAAAGTACACTCCAGTCCAAACCAAAAAAAAAATTATTTTCTGTGTTTGTGAATTGTGTGCGCAGTAGCCGCACGTGCATCAACAAAGTAGTGCCAAGCGTGCGCCTGTGTCATAAGTAAAGGGCCGGCTGGCTTGACCGTTAAGGGTGCTGTAACCCCCGAAAGTACACTCCAGTCCAAACCAAAAAAAAAATTATTTTCTGTGTTTGTGAATTGTGTGCGCAGTAGCCGCACGTGCATCAACAAAGTAGTGCCAAGCGTGCGCCTGTGTCATAAGTAAAGGGCCGGCTGGCTTGACCGTTAAAGGGTGCTGTAACCCCCGAAAGTACACTCCAGTCCAAACCAAAAAAAAATTTATTTTCTGTGTTTGTGAATTGTGTGCGCAGTAGCCGCACGTGCATCAACAAAGTAGTGCCAAGCGTGCGCCTGTGTCATAAGTAAAGGGCCGGCTGGCTTGACCGTTAAAGGGTTCTGTAAGCCCCAAAGTACACTCCAAAACAAAAAAATATATATTTTCTGTGTTTGTGACTTGTGTGCACTGTGGCTGCACGTGCATCAACAAAGGAGCAGCGCCAAGCGTGCGCCTGTGTCCCATAAGTAAAGATCCGGCTGGCTCATTTCTTAAAGGGTGGTGTAACCCACAAAGTGCACTACTCTCCAGCAAAAATAAAAAAATATTTTCTGTGTTTGTGTGCGCTTTAGCCGCACGTATATATCAATATAACAAATGGAGGACCAAACTTTCTCCGATAAAAATAAAATAGGGAAAGATCAAGAACCACTTCCTCCTAGTGCTGTTGCTGCTGCAGGGAGTTGTTCATCATCCCAGAGAGGAAGTAGGAACATCACTACTTTTACTAAACAACTGACCCTCCAACAGTCCTTAGCGATGAGGATGAAGTACGACAGCAGTCATCCTGAAGCAAAACGTATAACTGAGGCCTTGACTGCTATGTTGGTGTTAGACGTGCGTCCGGTATCCGCCATTAGTGCAGTGGGATTTAGACAATTGATGGAGGTAGTGTGTCATCGGTTCCAAATCCCGTCTAGATTCCACCTGCATCCTCAAAGCAGCAGCGACAAGCGTGCGTCTGTCTGTTAAAGGGTGGTGACACCCTCAAAGTGTGCTACACAAACAATTAAAATATTGTTCTTTTTTTTTCTGTCTTTGTGAAATGTGTGGGCTGTAGCCGCACCTGCATCCTTAAAGCAGCAGCGACAAGCGTGCATCTGTCTGTTAAAGGGTGGTGACACCCTCAAAGTGTGCTACACAAACAATTAAAATATTGTTCTTTTTTTTTCTGTCTTTGTGAATTGTGTGGGCTGTAGCCGTACTTGCATCCTCAAAGCAGCAGTGACAAGCGTGCGTCTGTCTGTTAAAGGGTGTTGTAACTCTCAAAGTGCTCCAAAAAATAATTATTTTTTTTTAATGTGTTTGTGACTTGTGTGGGCTGTAGCCGCACTAGCATCCTCAAAGCAGCAGCGACAAGCGTGCGTCTGTCTGTTAAAGGGTGGTGACACCCTCAAAGTGTGCTACACAAACAATAAAAATATTCTTCTTCTTTTTTCTGTCTTTGTGAATTGTGTGGGCTGTAGCCGCACCTGCATCCTTAAAGCAGCAGCGACAAGCGTGCGTCTGTCTGTTAAAGGGTGGTGACACCCTCAAAGTGTGCTACACAAACAATTAAAATATTGTTCTTTTTTTTTCTGTCTTTGTGAAATGTGTGGGCTGTAGCCGCACCTGCATCCTTAAAGCAGCAGCGACAAGCGTGCGTCTGTCTGTTAAAGGGTGGTGTAACTCTCAAAGTGCTCCAAAAAATAAAAAACAATTTTTTAATGTGTTTGTGACTTGTGTGCGATGTAGCCGCACTTGCATCCTCAAAGCAGCAGCGACAAGCATGCGTCTGTCTGTTAAAGGGTGGTGACACCCTCAAAGTGTGCTACACAAACAATAAAAATATTCTTCTTTTTTCTGTCTTTGTGAATTGTGTGGGCTGTAGCCGCACCTGCATCCATAAAGCAGCAGCGACAAGCGTGCATCTGTCTGTTAACGGGTGGTGACACCCTCAAAGTGTGCTACACAAACAATAAAAATATTCTTCTCCTTTTTTCTGTCTTTGTGAATTGTGTGGGCTGTAGCCGCACCTGCATCCTTAAAGCAGTAGCGACAAGCGTGCGTCTGTCTGTTAAAGGGTGGTGACACCCTCAAAGTGTGCTACACAAACAATAAAAATATTCTTCTTCTTTTTTCTGTCTTTGTGAATTGTGTGGGCTGTAGCCGCACCTGCATCCTTAAAGCAGCAGCGACAAGCGTGCGTCTGTCTGTTAAAGGGTGGTGACACCCTCAAAGTGTGCTACCCAAACAATTAAAATATTGTCCTTTTTTTTTCGGTCTTTGTGAAATGTGTGGGCTGTAGCCGCACCTGCATCCTTAAAGCAGCAGCGACAAGCGTGCGTCTGTCTGTTAAAGGGTGGTGTAACTCTCAAAGTGCTCCAAAATATAAAAAAATATTTTTTTAATGTGTTTGTGACTTGTGTGCGATGTAGCCGCACTTGCATCCTCAAAGCAGCAGCGACAAGCGTGCATCTGTCTGTTAAAGGGTGGTGACACCCTCAAAGTGTGCTACACAAACAATAAAAATATTCTTCTTCTTTTTTCTGTCTTTGTGAATTGTGTGGGCTGTAGCCGCACCTGCATCCTTAAAGCAGCAGCGACAAGCGTGCGTCTGTCTGTTAAAGGGTGGTGACACCCTCAAAGTGTGCTACACAAACAATTAAAATATTGTTCTTTTTTTTTCTGTCTTTGTGAAATGTGTGGGCTGTAGCCGCACCTGCATCCTTAAAGCAGCAGCGACAAGCGTGCGTCTGTCTGTTAAAGGGTGGTGTAACTCTCAAAGTGCTCCAAAAAATAAAAAACAATTTTTTAATGTGTTTGTGACTTGTGTGCGATGTAGCCGCACTTGCATCCTCAAAGCAGCAGCGACAAGCATGCGTCTGTCTGTTAAAGGGTGGTGACACCCTCAAAGTGTGCTACACAAACAATAAAAATATTCTTCTTTTTTCTGTCTTTGTGAATTGTGTGGGCTGTAGCCGCACCTGCATCCTTAAAGCAGCAGCGACAAGCGTGCGTCTGTCTGTTAACGGGTGGTGACACCCTCAAAGTGTGCTACACAAACAATAAAAATATTCTTCTCCTTTTTTCTGTCTTTGTGAATTGTGTGGGCTGTAGCCGCACCTGCATCCTTAAAGCAGTAGCGACAAGCGTGCGTCTGTCTGTTAAAGGGTGGTGACACCCTCAAAGTGTGCTACACAAACAATAAAAATATTCTTCTTCTTTTTTCTGTCTTTGTGATTTGTGTGGGCTGTAGCCGCACCTGCATCCTTAAAGCAGCAGCGACAAGCGTGCGTCTGTCTGTTAAAGGGTGGTGACACCCTCAAAGTGTGCTACCCAAACAATTAAAATGTTGTTCTTTTTTTTTCGGTCTTTGTGAAATGTGTGGGCTGTAGCCGCACCTGCATCCTCAAAGCAGCAGCGACAAGCGTGCGTCTGTCTGTTAAAGGGTGGTGTAACTCTCAAAGTGCTCCAAAATATAAAAAAATATTTTTTTAATGTGTTTGTGACTTGTGTGCGATGTAGCCGCACTTGCATCCTCAAAGCAGCAGCGACAAGCGTGCATCTGTCTGTTAAAGGGTGGTGACACCCTCAAAGTGTGCTACACAAACAATAAAAATATTCTTCTTTTTTCTGTCTTTGTGAATTGTGTGGGCTGTAGCCGCACCTGCATCCGTAAAGCAGCAGCGACAAGCGTGTGTCTGTCTGTTAAAGGGTGGTGACACCCTCAAAGTGTGCTACACAAACAATTAAAATATTGTTCTTTTTTTTTCGGTCTTTGTGAAATGTGTGGGCTGTAGCCGCACCTGCATCCTTAAAGCAGCAGCGACAAGCTTGCGTCTGTCTGTTAAAGGGTGGTGTAACTCTCAAAGTGCTCCAAAAAATAAAAAACTATTTTTTTAATGTGTTTGTGACTTGTGTGCGATGTAGCCGCACTTGCATCCTCAAAGCAGCAGCGACAAGCGTGCGTCTGTCTGTTAAAGGGTGGTGACACCCTCAAAGTGTGCTACACAAACAATAAAAATATTCTTCTTTTTTCTGTCTTTGTGAATTGTGTGGGCTGTAGCCGCACCTGCATCCTTAAAGCAGCAGCGACAAGCGTGCATCTGTCTGTTAAAGGGTGGTGACACCCTCAAAGTGTGCTACACAAACAATTAAAATATTGTTCTTTTTTTTTCGGTCTTTGTGAAATGTGTGGGCTGTAGCCGCACCTGCATCCTTAAAGCAGCAGCGACAAGCGTGCGTCTGTCTGTTAAAGGGTGGTGACACCCTCAAAGTGTGCTACACAAACAATAAAAATATTCTTCTTCTTTTTTCTGTCTTTGTGAATTGTGTGGGCGGTAGCCGCACTTGCATCCTCAAAGCAGCAGCGACAAGCGTGCGTCTGTCTGTTAAAGGGTGGTGTAACCCTCAAAGTGCGCTCCACAAACAATAAAAATATTCTTTATTTTTTTCTGTCTTTGTGAATTGTGTGGGCTGTAGCCGCACTTGCATCCTCAAAGCAGCAGCGACAAGCGTGCGTCTGTCTGTTAAAGGATTACATCAGTGACAGCATCCAAGTAGGCATGTCAGACAGTCCGTACCTGTACTGGCAGGAAAAAGAAGCAATTTGGAGGTCCCTGTACAAACTGGCTCTATTTTACCTGAGTTGCCCCCCCTCCAGTGTGTACTCCGAAAGAGTGTTTAGTGCAGCCGGGAATCTTGTCAGCGAAAGGCGTAGGAGGTTGCTTCCACAAAATGTGGAGAAGATGATGTTCATAAAATGAATTATCAACTCTTCCAGGGAGACCAGCCTCCAGAACGTACAGAGGGACCTGTGGTTCCAGCAGGGACGAATTAATACTCTGTGAGGATGAGGATGTACACACTGAAGAGGGTGAGGAATCGGTGGATGAGGAGGATGAGGATGACATCTTGCCTCCGTAGAGCCAGTTTGTGCAGGGACAGATTAATTGCCAGCTTGTTTTGTGGGGGCCCAAACGAACCAATCATTTCAGCCACAGTTGTGTGGCAGACCCTGGCACTGAAATGATTGGTTTGTTAAAGTGTGCATGTCCTGTTTATACAACATAAGGGTGGGTGGGAGAGCCCAAGGACAATTCCATCTTGCACCTCTTTTTTTTCTTTGCATTATGTACAGTTTGGGGCCTAGTTTTTCAAACTGCCATCCTGTCTGCCACTGCAGTTTCACGCCTAGATGGGTCACGTGTTTGTGCCGCCCACTCGTGTCGCTTAGCATAGTCATCCAGCTACCTCGGTGCAACCTTTTGGACATAAAAACACTATTGTGAGGTGTGAGGTGTTCAGAATAGACTGGAAATGAGTGGAAATTAAGGTTATTGAGGTTAATAATAGCATAGGAGCAGAAAAACCTACAAATTCTGTGATTTTAGCTGTTTTTATGCTTTTTTTCAAAAAAATACAGATCCAAAACACAAAACCCAGAACCCAAAACACAGAAGGGTGGTTTTGGCAAAACCAATCCAGATCCAAAACACGAAGAAAGATCCAGACCCAAAACCAAAACACAAAACACGAAAAGTGGCCGGTGCACACCCCTAATTAGAAGGAGACCTCACAGACCCCAGAAATTGGGATCGTCTCTCCATAATCTGCAAAGTTTTCAGATGTTCAGCTCACTCCTACCTGAATTTGGAGCTTTGACTACCTGCTGCTGCTGATTGTCTGGATCCTGGAATACAAGGCCCCTATTTGAAATAGGGATCGATACTCTTAAGGTGCGTACACACTTGCCGATATTTGGAACTACTGAACGATAACGATATCGTTATCGTTCACTATATTGGCCAGTGTGTATGCTAAAATGATGAACGATAACGACCAGTGATGCGCGCTCCCACGGGCTGTTGGTCATTGTCGATCATCGCCCGTAACATGCTGGCCAACCTGACGATATTGTCAGGTTGTTGCATGGTCTGGGATGAGGGAGGGTGCCTGGCACTAAACGATATCGTTCATGATATTGTTCAGTGTGTGTGCTCAATGTTGTTAGTGACACTGAGCACACCCCTGCCGGGGACACACTAGACGATATCGCTCATGGCGCGAATCGTCTAGTGAGTACGCACCTTTAAGCTCTTAGATAGCTAAGTAATGAACGAACACTCTAGGCCACCTTACACAGAACCAGCCCTAACACCACATCAATATTAACAACCACAAATTTACTCTATCATTTAATTATCTTACCCACATTTAATGCAGAGACCCCACTTTGCATTATTAGTAACTACCAGATATCAATGGTAGTTGCCACATTACTTTCATAGACCCCGCATTTAATAAACTTCCAATTTAAATTAATAGTCCTCACCTGCTGGTGCATTACATGACTAGCCCTCATATTACATTAATATCCCTGACAATCCTTCACCTTACCTCATACAAACAACCACATTGAAGCTCACCCTCACTATATTTACCTGATCTATTTAATTAACAGCCCTCACCTGCTGACATTAGACATGATTAGCCTGCACACTGAGGGCCTGATTCAGACCCGCTCGCAAGCGGGTCGATGGCCGGGCAGTGCGCACGTGCCGCGTGCGCGAGCTCTGGAGCGAGCGAGTAATCACTCGCTCCGGGGCTCCCTACAAGATGGGGTGACTGTCGATGTTGATCGACAGCTCGCCCTGTTTTGTAGGCGGAGAGGGGGGTGGCTGACCAAACGGAGGCGTTCCTGCCATTTGTGGGCGGCCCTACTGACATCACCAGTGATGTCAGTAGTGAACTTCCTGCTCTATTAGAGCAGGAAGTTCACTGGGGCTTGCAGTGGACAAGAGCCTACCACAAGGGTCTTGTCGCAAGCTCGATGGTCGCGATAATCGTGACCACCGCCAGGACGCTCGCACAAGCTGTGGGTGGTCACCCACAGCTGTGCGAGCGGCCTGGAGGCCGGACCCCTCAAAAAAAACCACCCATCAGACCGGCGAGCAAACGGGTCTGAATCATGGTCTGTATTTATAGCCCTCACCATCCTTCCCCCTTAAATACAGCTTTGGGTGCTGGGTGGGCCCATGCATAAAGGGGCTTACAAAGGAAGCTATGAAAAGTAGGGATGAGTAGGGAGCGGGGCCGCATAAGTACTACTGATAGAAGTCACCTGACTGCCTGCCCTGCCAAATCATCGAACAGAGGTGCCAAGTCGTTCTTCTACCTGAGGCAACAGCTGGTCTGTGCCCTTCTCATAAAGATCTCTCAGTTGTGGACACTTTGGATATTTATCAATGCTTGTAACAACCAATCAGCTCCTACCTGCAATGTGACAGACTGTATTTGAAAAATGACAGTTGGGAGCTGATTGGTTGGTACTTTCTCCACTTTATCCCTTTCCAAGCTTTGATACATGAAGAAAATAGTCATTTGCGATGTCGTGTTTCCCCTATTTGACCTTTGGCCTGCGCTGCAACCCCACCTCTGGAGCCACCACTGGTCATTTGTAAAAGCACCTATTTTCCATGTTGCGTCCCGCGGCGCTGGAGGCGGTCTCCTCAGGTTACCCATGACTGGACTGGATTGTCACCTGGACCAATGGAGCCACACACAATATAATGGTTGTTCATAGGTAAATGGTGCATGTACGCAGCGCTGCACCTATGTTGTGTCTACAAGTAACTATGGCTGTTGGTATATCACACGCTGGTATGCATTATTGTTATGGTGTACGCCATACATGCCTACCCTCCTGGTTTTCGCGGGAGGCTCACAATTTTTCGGGTAACGCCCTGCACCCCGGAAGGGTAGGCACTTCTCCCGCACTCTGCCCACTTCCTATTGAATTGCAGCATTTAGCCCGCCCCCTATTTCAATTGAATCCAATCGCGGCAATTTGCCATGAAGGGGGCGGGGCTTAATGACATGGACATCAGGCCCCGCCCCCATCACAGCCCACTTGCTTCTCCTACCAAGGCTTCTATGGTGTACGCTGATACGCTATGCGAAATGACACAAGAGTTTAAATGGACACTAATTTATTGTGTTTTCGGGGACACAATGCTTGGTATTGGGAGTGTGACCCCGTAGGTGTCTCACTAGTTTTTGTACGTGTAGTTGTTGTCTGGGAGGTAAGTCAGCCAGGGCGCTTCTTTCCGTAGTATAACTTGTGTTTACGGTTGTTCAATTTGGTGGAAAAAACAATAAAACAAAACAGCTTTTACCTTTACATCTAATTGTGATTACCAAGAATGGAACTGACATTTGCTGTAAAATCAGACCATAAAAAATAAAATACAGGGGCCTAGTGCGATGCTCCAGAGCTGAGCGCACACAAGCAGGCCCTTAACTAGGGGTGTGCGAGCAGTGCCGCCGCCGAGGGTGCAGGGAACTGAGGGGGTCATTCAGACCCGTTCGTGAGCAAAGGACGCTCGCAAACGGGTCGATGTTGCCCCACTGCGCATGCGCACGACGGAGGGAGCTCCCTCGTGCGCATGCGCGAGACCCGGATAGCGACGGGCTCTCCGTCGCTCCGGGTCTCGCATCAAAGGGGGCGTGCTGTCGATGTTGATTGAAAGCACGCCCCCTTTGGTGGGCGTGCTGGGGGCGTGACTGCCAGACGGAGGCGTTCCCATGGGAACGCCTACCGTCTGAGTCTGGCCCCACTGATATCAGTAATGATGTCAGTGGGAGTGATTTTGGCTCTGATAGAGCCAAAATCACTCCTGGGCTTGCGGAAGCGAGACCCTACCGCAGGGTCTCGTCGCAAGCCCGATGGTCGCGATGGTCTTTGACCATCGCGACCATCTTTTTGGCCGCTCGCATAAGCTGTGGGTGGTCACCCACAGCTATGCGAGCGGCCAGGAGGCCGCTCCAAATTTAGCTGGGACGGCCCTGATTCAGAGCGAGCGCTCTGGTCAGAGCGTTCAGCTCTGAATCAGGCCCTGAGTTGTACTGGGGCGCTCTCATGTAGTCGTCAGAACTGCGGCTGCACAACCCCTGATTATAAGCAATGAGTATATCTGTTTCCAGGCCAAGTATAGCGTAGGTCCAAGTGTGCACAGCTGCTAATGCAGCTGCTGCTGAACCAGACATACATGTAACTTGAGCAGGGGTCTTCAACATTGGCCCTCCAGCTGCTGTGGAACTACACATCCCAGCATGCACTGCCATAGTTTTAGCATTCTGTTATATCAAAAAGGTGGCAGTGCATGCTGGGATGTGTAGTTCCACAGCATCTGGAGGGCCAAGGTTGAAGACCCCTGATGTAAGGAGTGGGCACACTGCAAGATGAGTACAACCCTGCATATTCGCCTAAATATGCATTCCTTCCACAGTTTTAGAGCAACATATGCCCGACTTCCATCTAACTTTGCATCAGGTCCACAACATTAAACTAAGTTATACTTGGATTTTGTAATGATGCTGCCTGGACGAATTAATTCTGTGCATGTACCCGAATAATATTAGTATTTTTAGCATTTTTGTTTTAGCAAATTGCTCTGTGCGTCTGGCAGGATCACTAGATCACTCTTACGTGTGTGTCTGTGTGTGTGTTTTGCTTTCCAGCGTGCTACTGCCCCCAGCCAGGAAAGAGTGTGCGCAGAACTACAGCTGCATTTATCTCCTGTGTGCCGATGAGCCAGGGAGCGGTGCGCAGGGCGTTACCATAGGAACAGCAAGGCACACTCCCGTGTCCAGGCCTAAGAAGGGAGCATCAATGGCAGGCCAGAGCAAGCTTCCTAATTTGCCAAAGCTAATTCATTCTTAACCCTTTGCAGGTGGAACGGATGCGGCCTATTATACGTACGGAGCGAGCGGCGTGGGCCACATGGGGAAAGGCTAACATACTAGCACCTGTAATAAACAATACACAATGGCAACCAAAAATAAATAAATAACAATAAAGAATTACAGCTGTATGGATCGGAGTGAGAAGGATATACGCCGTGTACCCTCATCGCCGAGCCAGGACTGGGGATAATGAGCCCCTAGGTTGTGTGCGGAGATGGGAAGTGTCAGTCGGCCTCCCTGTAATTATCTCCAGTGTAATATATAGCTCCTGACTCCATCCGCATATATCTCACATACACACAAAGGTGATGATTACACTGATCCTGGAAAGGGACGTGATACAATGTGCCTGAGCTAAGGCCCCACTGTGACAACCAGCCGAGAACAAGCCAGACAGCAGCGATACCGTCCTGCATATACTGTCCCTGCTTTATACCGATGATATCTGGCACTGTATCATGTGACTTACTCGCTGCCATCACAATGCAAATATGAGATCTGATGCCGATTTGTTTGTTTCCCTCCACAGATTATATTGTCATCATTTATCTGTCTGTCTACTGATCCGCCTAATGGATGAACAAAGCCATTGGGAATAAACATTGTTTTCTCTCCTTCTCTGTTCCTTTTACCCCGGAGAAGCTGAGCACTTCCAGGACGGGCTTTCATAATCTGCAGCCTGCCTGCCAGCTGTAGTGGAAGTACAAATCTGGGCATGCTGGGAGTTGTGGTTCCATAATACCTAAAGTAAAGTTATGTACAGGTTACCCATTTATACTTTGGGTGACATTCAGAGGGTGGCTGCTATAATGCACTGCGGGACGTCTTGAGAGATGACCGGCCGTGTAGCATTGCAGACACATTGTGGAACCTTATAAATAAAAGTTATTAATAATAATAATAATAATAATGATAGCAGTCATCACCCCTCTGGAACTGGGATTTACATTCATCCTATGTAGTCTTAAGCAAGCTTAGCTGACCACCCGTAGATAGCCACCCAGGGGAGTATTAAGAGAGCAGGGGGCCCGTGTTCACTCCCCGTCCGGGGTCCCCTCCTCTCTCTCCAGCGGCCGCCGCACACTGACAGCCTCAGTAGACTCAGAGATCTAGTCCGTGCCTGGAATCTACTGCGCATACTCAGGTCATCGGGAAAATGGCGCGGCAGACATTTTCCTGGTGATTTCCCTACTGCGCATGTGCAGAACGCTGGGAAAATGGCCACAGCGGCCATTTTCCAGGCGTTTTGTGTAGTGCCTCTCCAGCTGACTTGGGACTCCGGCGAGGTAAGTATTAAAAAGTATGGGTGCCGGGTGTGTGGTGTAGGCCCTTCCTGCATCCAGTGGCCAATGAGCACCGCACCCTGCATGACTTGAACAAGAGGCGTATCTATAATGGGTGCAGGGTGTGCGATGCTCACAGACCCTGGGACCAGGGGGACCCACACCACACACCCTGCACCCATATAATGTTATACTTACCTGTCCGTAATATCCAGAGTGCTGCTTTACTGCAGAGCAGCAAAAATCACTGGGAAAATGGCGGCGGACATTTTTCCCGGTGACTCGTGCATGTGCAGTACTGATATGCTTGGGAATAAGGCGTGACCGCCATTTTCCCGGAGACCCGTGCATGCGCAGTAGATTCTGACACCAAGCCAGAAAGGAGGAGGATCACACTGAGTCTGCACACGGGCCCTCTGCTCTCTTAAAACACCCCTGACTTGAACCCAGCACCTCTCACATTGACAGGAAGGAAGGCTCCTTTAAGGACAGGAGAATATGTGCTCCCTCAGTGACAAACTCCTTTACTTAACACAAACATTTCTCAAAACTGGCATACCTGAGACTCAAACCCATCACCTCTGACACTGCATACAGACACCTTACACATGGAGCTATGTACTCCTGCAAACTAAGCCTGTTAATTGTTCTATGAAGTTACTTGTAATTGTCAGTTTAAAGCCATTGCAACTAAGCAGATGTATGTAATGTGCAGCCACACATCCAATCCCCAGCAGCCTCATACTGCATAAATTTACTAAGCTGCAATTCTGATTATATTTTTTACAAACATATATTGTGTCTCATGTAGTTGGAATTTGCAGGCTTCCTTTGCAGGAGCAGATAGCTCCATGTGTAAGGTGTCTGACAGCCATGTCCTGGCTATCACAGTATTTTGAAATGTGTGTTAAATAATGGAGGATGTGACTGAAGGTGCTTAGGGAGGTGGCTTAGATAGAGGGGGAATTGGGCAGGGAGAAGATAGGGACGGCCAGGAGATGCTGGTGATCAAAGAAGAGGAAGCTAGAAGTGAGAATGAATGAACAGCGTCCTCTGCTCTGTGGTGCCCTGTGCCATGGCACATGTCACATCACCCTAGTTATGGCCCTGAGGGAAAGGAACGGAGCTGTGTATACTATACAGGGGGGCACTATGGGGTATATTGGGTGGGGGAGCACCAAGTGGCACATGGGAGGGGCACTGTGTGGGGAATGTAAGGGGCATAGTGGCAGGGTGTCAATTTTATTGGTGGGGCTCCACAACTTAGTTTCCCTGAACCCCCAAAAGCCTTAAACCTGCCCTGGTATGAGTATAATCCAGCAGTGGTATGTCTGTGGGCAGACCTGCACATTGGGGATTGAGGGATTGGGGTGGTCATATTATAACTGGGGTTTGCCCACAGAGGGAATGCACAATCAAAAGTCACCCAACACTGCTATATTGGATTCAATATCTCCATATCTAGGGAAGGGGGCTGTTAATATCAACACCTCCGAGAGGGCACCTTAATCTATCTCTGTGTGCAGGAGGCAGTGGATCCCATAAGCATCTGTGCTCCATAGACAGAGTATACCCTGTACCCACCATAGTTATGCTCCTGCTCCTAGCTCTAACATGAGTCTGTGCATCTTCCCAGTGCCTCCTCCCAGTCTAGAGGAAATCTGGTGTTATCCAGTGCTTACAGTATGTGCAGTCCTGAATAACTCGCAACCTACAAGTGGATGAGGGGCAGGAGGAAACCCCCACTCTTGTGGCTCCAGGGGAGACATATCCCAGGGAAATGTAGGGATTCCTATCATTTGAGAATGCTCTGCGTCACGCCTTGGTTTTGTACCTTGTGCCATGTTGTACCACATAGCACAGGTAAAGGCGCAGCCTACTAGCTGCTCTTTGGGGTGACACCTCCAAAGGTAAGAAGTGCCCCATGGTCTTCTGAGCGGTGGGGAAATCCCCCTCACATTAATTTAAATGTTTGAATTTTTCTTCTGAAATATTATTATTAACTTTTATTTACAGGGCGCCACAAGGTGTCGTCAGTGACATTCAGCGATAACAATATTACATATATACTACATAAATACATAGTATTATCAAAGAAAGATTACATTTATAAAAAACACAAGTTTTATTAGTTCTGCATTAAAATAAAATCAAAGCACATGAACAAACTTGTATATAAACATATATAATAAAACCTAGGGACTAAATGATGCAATATATACTGACATTGTGTCGAAATATCAATGAATAAATATAATTTCGAAATGATGGGGAAACATATTTCCCTGTCAACACAGGATAAAACGTTTTCTTCATCTCACATGGAAAAATACTTCACAGATAGTTCAAAACATTGATCCAAATATGACACAGTTATTGGAGATCAGAGAAGCTCACTTAATAATATAGCTTTGTCCAATTAGTGTATCTTTTAGACATTCACAGAGAATTATACTTGTTACTAATTGGCTGTCATGTAATTATAGTGTTAGATTGTTTAATATCAAGCAAACAAGTCTCACAGGGAAAAGATACAGTGTAGCAACCCTTCATTAGTGTGTAATACTGGTACTGGGTACACACTTGTCTATATATCGTTCGTTCGGTCAACAAATGATATATCGCTAGAGCATCTGCGAGTGTAAACATCCGATATGTCTCCGAACAACATCGTTCACAGATAGATCAGGTCAGCCCCGAAGCACAGCTGGTGTCGATATATCTTGCATATATATTGGTATGTATGGCTGTGTGTACGGGCAACCCGCTGATCGCTCGTACACTGGGCCTGATTCAGACCCGCTCGTAATTGTCCACACGCTCGCTCTGAGCGATGGTCGCACAACTGCGCATGCCTTTGGTTCGCAATGCGCGTGCGCAAACCAGTCATTGCGGTCAGAAATTGTGCGCTCGTAAAACACAGAGGGCTGCTATTTTGAGTGACAGAATGTGCCATTTGTGGGTGGTAACAGGGGAAGGTGCTTGAAAACGGGGGAGTGGTTGTGCGAACGCAGGCATGCCCAACGGTCAAAAGGGCATTTAATGGGAGCGTCATCGATCACGTCACTTGGTTGTCTTTTAGCCTGAACTGCTCGCAGTGATTACGTGAAGTAATTCCTACCTCAAGCGCTGCGAGCAGTTCAGATGCCGTTCGATGTTCCCGATTAATCTAATAAAAACAGGAGATGACGTGATTTGCGAACGGCAAAGGGGCGTCTTGAAAAAATAGCGAGCGCATTTAGCGGACGCTCGCACAGACATAGAGGCGTCCTCACACCGCAAAGAGCGAGCGCTCAATTTAAATATCCGGCCCCTTTTTGAGAGCGAGCGGCCGCAAATAGCATCCGGGTCTGAATCAGGCCCTCTGGCCACAGGGACCACCGACACTGACATCAGAACTGGGCGGCCAAATTTAAATGCCCGCAAAGTTGTGATATCGGAGCTGACATATCAAGCAGCCGATTGGTAAGTGTGTATAGCTTATCAAATCAGACAGAGTGACTGTCTGTCTGCCGTTGGTCAGGTAAGTGTGTGTACCTAGCTAGGAAAGATAGCTGCTGATTATTGTGTGTCAATAGGCAGTGAACAACATGTGAACATATCACCTCCACACCTAGAGGTGAGAATACGTGGAAAGAGTATCTACTTTATATTAAAAAAAGATCCTGATGTAAATCAGTGCAGAATCTCTCATATAATATTCCTGTTAATGAGCGTACCCTTAGTCATAAGCCAGACGCAGAATGGGAAATCATCCAAAGAATAAAATACAATAGGTAGGATAGTGATAGCTCAAACTATACACCTTGTTGCTACTGACAATAACAGTATGCTGCTTCCCATCATTCACGCTGTGCATTGAATAGCAGGTGAGCAGTATCGCCCCGTATGCAGTGAATATAGATAGTTCCAGCATGTGTTAAGACAACGCAGGATCTAATTCCCAAGATAACCAGATGGTGAAACGCGCAGAATGCGGAGTGGAGTACCTGTGTGTAAATTGCGCTGACCAGACTGAACTCTTTGCTGTACTGCCGTGGAGTTCCGCTCGTGCACAGTTGGAACTCCCCCCCTCCAAGACACGCGTTTCGCCTCGAGCTTTGTCAATTAGGGCATCCATACATTTTCTGCTGTAAGTAGCCCATAGACTATAACGGATAAAGCCATCTGAAGCAATCTGGAGTTTGGTAAATCTGACACACTATAAAATTTATGAGGGCTGCTGAAATGGAAGGACTGCAGCATGGTACATAATATTTGCTGGGACCCCCCGAATATGGCTATCCCTCAGATATCCCCCTAAAATGGCTGTTCTGGGGGCCATATCCCACGGATATTGTTTAATAAACATGCCCTTAAATCTAGCAATGATAGGTCGCACAGGCAGCAGAAATAAGAAGCAAAACAGCATTCAACGAGCCGGTACTCAAACAAACAGACCGCATCGAAGTTTGGAAAATGGAAACAAAGGAACAAAGGCGCACTGGTGACAGGGATATCGCCAGGGGGAGATAAGGAGGGAAGAGGGAGTAACAAGGAGGATGAAATGGGAGAGTGGGTAGGGGGTAGGTAGGAGGGAGTCCACTTGTTTTCACATTTCATACAAGATAATAATTTACCTAGCCCCCCAGCAGATGCCACAGAAGGAGGCCCAGGTGGGGTGCGTGGAAAATGAATGATGTCATAGTGGCCCCGCCCCCTTTTGTATAGTGGCACAGGTGGCAGGGCTCTGATGGTGCAATCCAACGCGAATCGTAGCAGGCTGGCCCACTCTCTGGGGATTCTCATTGAGCTCCCCAAAATTTGTGAGTCTCCCGGAATATAGACAATTATCTCCACAATCCTTGTGTTTTCTAATACTATAGTCAATGTCATAGGCAAACGCTGGGGGGGTTTCCGTCTGCCTGGAAACCTCCCTCCCCAGCCCACACCATGACGACAATAAAAATAGTAATATAATAGAATGTTACTAGTGCTGCATGTTCTTCTCAGTATCACAAATGAAATAAATAGCACCACCTTTGGATCTTGTAACATGTATCAGCCAGTAATAAATACACCTGTGTACCAATTAGGGGATTTGGAAAACATGCACTGTTAGGGAGGCACTCTTATAGACCATCAATAGGGTTAATTATTAATACCATATAATAATACCAGGGGCGTATCTATAATGGGTGCAGGGTGTGAGGTGAACACGGGCCCCTGGGCACCGCACACCCTGCACCCATAATAATACTTACCTCTCCGGAGTCCACCGCCGGCGTGGGCATCCGGCACTGTAAAACAACTGGAAAATGGCCGCTGCCATTTTCCCGTCGTTTGCGCATGCGCAGTACAGGGAAAATGGCCGCCGCGGTCATTTTCCCGGTTACCTGTGCATACACTATAGACACTGAGCACACTTTAGTGCCCAGAGTCTATAACTCCGGCGCTGGCCGCGCACAGCTCAGTGTGCTGCCGGCCACCAGGCGGAGAGGAGGGGGCCCGTGTCGGAGACTGCACACGGGCCCCCTCCTCTCTAGAAACACCCTTGAATAATACACTATCCAGTGTATATATGTCCAAGGCAGTGCTAGGTTCTTCTGCTGCTCCCCCAGACTCCCGGGCTTGCTCCCATGCCCTGGAATGGTGCCCACATCTGAAATTAAAAACATTCAGCTCAGACAGGATGACCCTACTGACGGATTTAATGGGTTACTGTGATCACTGGTCCTGTGTATGCTGGAATTATGACACACAATACACTATGTCTGACACATATAATGGGTTACTGTGATCTCTGGTCCTGTATATGCTGGAATTATGACACACAATACACTATGTATGACACATATAATGGGTTACTGTGATCACTGGTCCTGTATATGATGGAATTATGACACACAATACACTATGTATGACACATATAATGGGTTACTGTGATCACTGGTCCTGTATATGATGGAATTATGACACACAATACACTATGTATGACACATATAATGGGTTACTGTGATCACTGGTCCTGTATATGCTGGAATTATGATACACAATACACTATGTATGACACATATAATGGGTTACTGTGATCACTGGTCCTGTATATGATGGAATTATGACACACAATACACTATGTATGACACATATAATGGGTTACTGTGATCACTGGTCCTGTATATGATGGAATTATGACACACAATACACTATGTATGACACATATAATGGGTTACTGTGATCACTGGTCCTGTATATGCTGGAATTATGATACACAATACACTATGTATGACACATATAATGGGTTACTGTGATCACTGGTCCTGTATATGATGGAATTATGACACACAATACACTATGTATGACACATATAATGGGTTACTGTGATCACTGGTCCTGTATATGCTGGAATTATGATACACAATACACTATGTATGACACATATAATGGGTTAATGTGATCTCTGTTCCTGTGTATGCTGGAATTATGACACATAATACACTATGTCTGACACATATAATGGGTTACTGTGATCACTGGTCCTGTATATGCTGGAATTATGACACATAATACACTATGTCTGACACATATAATGGGTTACTGTGATCTCTGGTCCTGTATATGCTGGAATTATGACACACAATACACTATGTATGACACAAATAATGGGTTACTGTGATCACTGGTCCTGTATATGATGGAATTATGACACACAATACACTATGTATGACACATATAATGGGTTACTGTGATCTCTGGTCCTGTATATGCTGGAATTATGACACACAATACACTATGTATGACACATATAATGGGTTACTGTGATCACTGGTCCTGTATATGATGGAATTATGACACACAATACACTATGTATGACACATATAATGGGTTACTGTGATCACTGGTCCTGTATATGATGGAATTATGACACACAATACACTATGTATGACACATATAATGGGTTACTGTGATCACTGGTCCTGTATATGCTGGAATTATGACACACAATACACTATGTATGACACATATAATGGGTTACTGTGATCACTGGTCCTGTATATGATGGAATTATGACACACAATACACTATGTATGACACATATAATGGGTTACTGTGATCACTGGTCCTGTATATGCTGGAATTATGATACACAATACACTATGTATGACACATATAATGGGTTAATGTGATCTCTGTTCCTGTGTATGCTGGAATTATGACACATAATACACTATGTCTGACACATATAATGGGTTACTGTGATCACTGGTCCTGTATATGCTGGAATTATGACACATAATACACTATGTCTGACACATATAATGGGTTACTGTGATCTCTGGTCCTGTATATGCTGGAATTATGACACACAATACACTATGTATGACACATATAATGGGTTACTGTGATCACTGGTCCTGTATATGATGGAATTATGACACACAATACACTATGTATGACACATATAATGGGTTACTGTGATCACTGGTCCTGTGTATGCTGGAATTATGATACACAATACACTATGTATGACACATATAATGGGTTAATGTGATCTCTGTTCCTGTGTATGCTGGAATTATGACACATAATACCCTATGTCTGACACATATAATGGGTTACTGTGATCACTGGTCCTGTATATGATGGAATTATGACACATAATACACTATGTCTGACACATATAATGGGTTACTGTGATCTCTGGTCCTGTATATGCTGGAATTATGACACACAATACACTATGTATGACACATATAATGGGTTACTGTGATCACTGGTCCTGTATATGATGGAATTATGACACACAATACACTATGTATGACACATATAATGGGTTACTGTGATCACTGGTCCTGTATATGATGGAATTATGACACACAATACACTATGTATGACACATATAATGGGTTACTGTGATCACTGGTCCTGTATATGCTGGAATTATGATACACAATACACTATGTATGACACATATAATGGGTTACTGTGATCACTGGTCCTGTATATGATGGAATTATGACACACAATACACTATGTATGACACATATAATGGGTTACTGTGATCACTGGTCCTGTATATGCTGGAATTATGATACACAATACACTATGTATGACACATATAATGGGTTAATGTGATCTCTGTTCCTGTGTATGCTGGAATTATGACACATAATACACTATGTCTGACACATATAATGGGTTACTGTGATCACTGGTCCTGTATATGCTGGAATTATGACACATAATACACTATGTCTGACACATATAATGGGTTACTGTGATCTCTGGTCCTGTATATGCTGGAATTATGACACACAATACACTATGTATGACACATATAATGGGTTACTGTGATCACTGGTCCTGTATATGATGGAATTATGACACACAATACACTATGTATGACACATATAATGGGTTACTGTGATCTCTGGTCCTGTATATGCTGGAATTATGACACACAATACACTATGTATGACACATATAATGGGTTACTGTGATCACTGGTCCTGTATATGATGGAATTATGACACACAATACACTATGTATGACACATATAATGGGTTACTGTGATCACTGGTCCTGTATATGCTGGAATTATGATACACAATACACTATGTATGACACATATAATGGGTTACTGTGATCTCTGGTCCTGTATATGCTGGAATTATGACACACAATACACTATGTATGACACATATAATGGGTTACTGTGATCACTGGTCCTGTATATGCTGGAATTATGATACACAATACACTATGTATGACACATATAATGGGTTACTGTGATCTCTGGTCCTGTATATGCTGGAATTATGACACACAATACACTATGTATGACACATATAATGGGTTACTGTGATCACTGGTCCTGTATATGCTGGAATTATGACACACAATACACTATGTATGACACATATAATGGGTTACTGTGATCTCTGGTCCTGTATATGCTGGAATTATGACACACAATACACTATGTATGATACATATAATGGGTTACTGTGATCGCTGGTCCTGTATATGCTGGAATTATTACACACAATACACTATGTATGACACATATAATGGGTTACTGTGATCACTGGTCCTGTATATGCTGGAATTATGATACACAATACACTATGTATGACACATATAATGGGTTACTGTGATCTCTGGTCCTGTATATGCTGGAATTATGACACACAATACACTATGTATGACACATATAATGGGTTACTGTGATCACTGGTCCTGTATATGCTGGAATTATGATACACAATACACTATGTATGACACATATAATGGGTTACTGTGATCTCTGGTCCTGTATATGCTGGAATTATGACACACAATACACTATGTATGACACATATAATGGGTTACTGTGATCTCTGGTCCTGTATATGCTGGAATTATGACACACAATACACTATGTATGACACATATAATGGGTTACTGTGATCACTGGTCCTGTATATGCTGGAATTATGACACACAATACACTATGTATGACACATATAATTGGTTACTGTGATCACTGGTCCTGTATATGCTGGAATTATGATACACAATACACTATGTATGACACATATAATGGGTTACTGTGATCACTGGTCCTGTATATGATGGAATTATGACACACAATACACTATGTATGACACATATAATGGGTTACTGTGATCACTGGTCCTGTGTATGCTGGAATTATGATACACAATACACCATGTATGACACATATAATGGGTTAATGTGATCTCTGTTCCTGTGTATGCTGGAATTATGACACATAATACACTATGTCTGACACATATAATGGGTTACTGTGATCTCTGGTCCTGTATATGCTGGAATTATGACACACAATACACTATGTATGACACATATAATGGGTTACTGTGATCACTGGTCCTGTATATGATGGAATTATGACACACAATACACTATGTATGACACATAGAATGGGTTACTGTGATCACTGGTCCTGTATATGCTGGAATTATGATACACAATACACTATGTATGACACATATAATGGGTTACTGTGATCTCTGGTCCTGTATATGCTGGAATTATGACACACAATACACTATGTATGACACATATAATGGGTTACTGTGATCACTGGTCCTGTATATGATGGAATTATGACACACAATACACTATGTATGACACATATAATGGGTTACTGTGATCACTGGTCCTGTATATGCTGGAATTATGATACACAATACACTATGTATGACACATATAATGGGTTACTGTGATCTCTGGTCCTGTATATGCTGGAATTATGACACACAATACACTATGTATGACACATATAATGGGTTACTGTGATCACTGGTCCTGTATATGCTGGAATTATGATACACAATACACTATGTATGACACATATAATGGGTTACTGTGATCTCTGGTCCTGTATATGCTGGAATTATGACACACAATACACTATGTATGACACATATAATGGGTTACTGTGATCACTGGTCCTGTATATACTGGAATTATGATACACAATACACTATGTATGACACATATAATGGGTTACTGTGATCTCTGGTCCTGTATATGCTGGAATTATTACACACAATACACTATGTATGACACATATAATGGGTTACTGTGATCACTGGTCCTGTATATGCTGGAATTATGATACACAATACACTATGTATGACACATATAATGGGTTACTGTGATCTCTGGTCCTGTATATGCTGGAATTATGACACACAATACACTATGTATGACACATATAATGGGTTACTGTGATCACTCGTCCTGTATATGCTGGAATTATGATACACAATACACTATGTATGACACATATAATGGGTTACTGTGATCTCTGGTCCTGTATATGCTGGAATTATGACACACAATACACTATGTATGATACATATAATGGGTTACTGTGATCGCTGGTCCTGTATATGCTGGAATTATGACACACAATACACTATGTATGACACATATAATGGGTTACTGTGATCACTGGTCCTGTATATGATGGAATTATGACACACAATACACTATGTTTGACACATATAATGGGTTACTGTGATCTCTGGTCCTGTATATGCTGGAATTATGACACACAATACACTATGTATGACACATATAATGGGTTACTGTGATCACTGGTCCTGTATATGATGGAATTATGACACACAATACACTATGTATGACACATATAATGGGTTACTGTGATCTCTGGTCCTGTATATGCTGGAATTATGACACACAATACACTATGTATGACACATATAATGGGTTACTGTGATCACTGGTCCTGTATATGATGGAATTATGACACACAATACACTATGTATGACACATATAATGGGTTACTGTGATCACTGGTCCTGTATATGCTGGAATTATGATACACAATACACTATGTATGACACATATAATGGGTTACTGTGATCTCTGGTCCTGTATATGCTGGAATTATGACACACAATACACTATGTATGACACATATAATGGGTTACTGTGATCTCTGGTCCTGTATATGCTGGAATTATGATACACAATACACTATGTATGACACATAATGGGTTACTGTGATCTCTGGTCCTGTATATGCTGGAATTATGACACACAATACACTATGTATGATACATATAATGGGTTACTGTGATCGCTGGTCCTGTATATGCTGGAATTATGACACACAATACACTATGTATGACACATATAATGGGTTACTGTGATCACTGGTCCTGTATATGCTGGAATTATGATACACAATACACTATGTATGACACATATAATGGGTTACTGTGATCTCTGGTCCTGTATATGCTGGAATTATGACACACAATACACTATGTATGACACATATAATGGGTTACTGTGATCACTGGTCCTGTATATGATGGAATTATGACACACAATACAGTATGTATGACACATATAATGGGTTACTGTGATCTCTGTTCCTGTATATGCTGGAATTATGACACACACTACACTATGTATGACACATATAATGGGTTACTGTGATCACTGGTCCTGTATATGCTGGAATTATGACACACAATACACTATGTATGACACATATAATGGGTTACTGTGATCACTGGTCCTGTATATGCTGGAATTATGACACACAATACACTATGTATGACACATATAATGAGTTACTGTGATCACTGGTCCTGTATATGATGGAATTATGACACACAATACACTATGTATGACACATATAATGAGTTACTGTGATCACTGGTCCTGTATATGATGGAATTATGACACACAATACACTATGTATGACACATATAATGGGTTACTGTGATCACTGGTCCTGTATATGCTGGAATTATGACACACAATACACTATGTATGACACATATAATGGGTTACTGTGATCACTGGTCCTGTATATGCTGGAATTATGACACACAATACACTATGTATGACACATATAATGGGTTACTGTGATCACTGGTCCTGTATATGCTGGAACTATGACACACAATACACTATGTATGACACATATAATGGGTTACTGTGATCACTGGTCCTGTATATGCTGGAATTATGACACACAATACACATTGCATGACGCATATTAAAGCTGGATAAGTGCTGATTATACCCTCTTCATGGACTGGCCACACTCACTCTAAAATCAGGCATTTGGAAACCCCCCTCTAGAAATCCTGCATTTGCCACTGAATGTGTTTGTTTCCTTTCACATTTACTAAATCATAGACTAATGCTGCAACGTCATTATTGAACGGTTATATTTGTTTTTACTTATAATTTATTTTCATTTCCAGTTCAGAATCACAAGATCCCACAAACACTTACACAACCCTTTCATGCATTATTTATTCATGTGGTTTATTAATTAGAAATCTATACAAAGTGAGAAGGAAAGAAAAAAAACCCTCAGCAGCTCTTATTAAAGCACATGAGACATTAGTGGGTCACCGTTGAACTGCAAACTGTAATCAGTATATCTCATGCTAAAGTATATTAAATAACAAAGCGTAAGCTGTTCATCTAAACCATAAAAACAATAAAAGCAGGACGTATTTATTATCAGTTTTAAGTTTGTGTCATGCTGACGGCTGCAGCTATACCACATCCCGCACATTAGCATCAAATTACTGTCATTACTACACTTATTGGGGAGATGTGCCTCCCTCGTGCGCCATTAAAGTTCGGCTCGGAGGTTATTCCTGCACTAATGGCGCAAGTATGTATGCAAATGGCTGCAATTAAAAATTGCTTGGACTCTTCTAAAGGCTACATAATACCTCCAGAGGGGCCAGAACATTCCATATGTACACTGTGCAAAGGGTTAATTATATGAGCAGTGATACTTTGGGATCCTGTATGGGAGACATAAAATTAGAATTCAGGTTTCCATTAGTAAATACGAAGGATTCTGTGGGCCTGAGTTGTACGCAAACGCCATCGCAGCTTTGATTCCGTATGCAGCAGCAGTGCGAAAATATGCAAATGTCGCAGACCCCGAGGATTGTAGCGAGACGCCCACCTGCGGCTTTACAAAACCAAGCTTCTGCGTGCAAAGACGCAGCAACAGTTGCACTTCCTTCAATAGTTGTCTTCTGAGTAAACCTATGGTCGTCCAGAATGGCTGCAATCCTGGGCATAACTACCATAGGTGCAAGGGGTGCAGCTGCTACGGGCCCAGAGCTGAGGGGGCTGGAACCAGAGAGACTACAGAGGTCAGAAGAGACACTGGGTGGCTGCAGCTGGAGAGGCAGTGGGGATGGGGGTTGATGGGGAAACAGAAGGGGGCTGGATAAAATCTGGAGGTCTGGAGAGACACTGGATGGGCTATAGCAGGAGAGACACTGGGGGCTGGAGGCACAGAATGGGGCTGGAGAAACAAGAGGGCACCAGGAGCTGGAAAGACAAGGGGGCTTGAGCTGGAGAGACACTGGGGGTCACCATCTGCCCAGGGAGGAACAATTTCTTCAGAGGATCCCTATTTCAGAGAAACCACCCTATAGCTAAGGAAGACCATTAAGCGACTGGTCTGTACCTGCCAAGGCCCCGGGGATTAATCTCATATTATCAAAATCCTGAAAGCTACTAGGGGCCTGAGGTGGCCCCTGACCCCGAATGTTCTATACAAATTTCCATTCCTCCACTTCTAAAGTCCCACTACGAGCACTTTTTAAAATGTAATAGTACGACAGATACAATATGAATGTTATTTTGCTGTATTTATGTATTTATTTATGATTTCCGCAACAGGTACATATAGAATTTTAGCAAATGCAAATATAAATAGATCTGATATTTGCACCATTGTCATGCAGAGTTCTCCTAATTGTCCATCAGCGATGCACTTGGTTTCATTAGGTCTACTTATAATGTATCTGTGGCTTACTGGTAAAATTAACACAGTACACAGAAAAAAAGGGATTTGCCACCCAGCACACTGTAGCAAAATCAAAAATACTTAAATCCTACATGATAATAGAGATTCAGAGGTATTAGTTACATACATTTGCAAATATATGAATAAGCGCCAGGCCAATCGTCAAGGCTCCTCTATACTGGTGTCCCTAACATTAAGGGGTTCACGTCCGAGAAGCAAGGCACCCCAAAAAATTCCAGCCAAGGACCATCCCCAGGTCATCACACGAAAAGGGGAAAAAAGGTGATAGTGAAGTGTAAAGAATAGATGTGTAAGGATAAATCAATGTGTTAATGAAATGTGAAAGAATTAAAATGACAAATAATATACAAACAATTAGAGAAGTGATAAAAATATTCTATGTGAATTAAGTGGTGATGCCATGAGAAAGGTCCAGCCAGAACAACCCCGGGGGCCCCACTCCCAAACGCTCACCCCAAAATAATTATTGCTACATAATAGTAGCACCCACTCTGGGTCATATAATTACAAATTGGTGTACTGCATGATAACAGCACATGTATGAGCTGAGAGCTAACTTACCTTGGCGGTACCCCAAAAAACCTCCACATGGCACTATAAGGATCAGCACCTCCTCTTAATGCTGACTCCCTTCATGCTTCTCCAAACTGCAAACAAAAAATATGGTAGTTGCTCAGATCAGCTAAATGACATACCACAGGTGCTTGTAAAGGGCGGGGTTTACACTGAACACAGAAAAAAGGGATTTGCCCCCCAGCACACTGTAGCAAAATCAAAAATACTTAAATCCTACATGATAAAAGAGATTCAGAGGTATTAGTAACATACATTTGCAAATATATTAATGAGCGCCAGGCCAATCGTCAAGGCTCCTCTATTCTGGTGTCCCTAACATTAAGTGTTCACGTCCGAGAAGCAAGGCACCCCAAAAAAATTCCAGCCAAGGACCATCCCCAGGACATCACACGAATGGCCTGGCGCTTATTCATATATTTGCAAATGTATGTAACTAATATCTCTGAATCTCTTTTATCATGTAGGATTTAAGTATTTTTGATTTTGCTACAGTGTGCTGGGGGGCAAATCCCTTTTTTTCTGTGTTCAGTGTAAACCCCACCCTTTACAAGCACCTGTGGTATGTCATTTAGCTAATTTGAACAACTGCCATATTTTTTGTTTGCAGTTTGGAGAGGCATGAATGGAGTCAGCATTAGGAGGAGGTGCTGATCCTTATAGTGCCATGTGGCGGTTTTTTGGGGTACCTCCAAGGTAAGTTAGCTCTCAGCTCATACATGTACTGTTATCATGCAGTACACCAATTTGTAATTATATGACCCAGAGTGGGTGCTACTATTATGTAGCAATAATTATTTTGGGGTGAGCGTTTGGGAGTGAGGCCCCCGGGGTTGTTCTGGCTGGACCTTTCTCATGGCATCACCACTTAATTCACATAGAATATTTTTATCAATTCTCTAATTGTTTGTATATTATTTATGTAATTTTAATTCTTTCACATTTCATTAACACATATTGATTTACCCTTACACATCTATTCTTTGCACTTCACTATCACCTTTTTTCCCCTTTTCAGGTGATGCCCTGGGGATGGCCCTTGGCTGGAATTTTTTTTGGGTGCCTTGCTTCTCGGACGCGAGCCCCTTAATGTTAGGGACGCCAGTATAGAGGAGCCTTGACGATTGGCCTGGTGCTTATTCATATATTTGCAAATGTATGTAACTAATATCTCTGAATCCCTATTATCATGTAGGATTTAAGTATTTTTGATTTTGCTGCAGTGTGCTGGGGGGCAAATCCCTTTTTTTCTGTGTTCAGTGTAAACCCCGCCCTTTACAAGCACCTGTGCTATGTCATTTAGCTGATTTGAGCAACTACCATAAAATTAACACAGTACAAGATGTGCACTAAGGAAAACGCCTTCATTGGGCTCAACAACAGCTCAGGTTTTATCTCCCTCACTTTAATCCAAGACATTGCCCTCAGCTATTCTCCATCTGTGCTTCCCGTGTGTGACCTGAGCACTGAGGCTGCAGTACCGGTGACGTGGCAGGGTACGTCGCTTGGGGGTACTCTGGTATGATGTCTGACACTTCTCTGTACAGATGTGACATGACATGAGCACATACCACACAGGTCAGGGTCACTCTGGTCTCTGGCACAAGATATTGGCGCAGAGGGCAGACACTAGAGCTAGTGGTGCCATATTGTGAGCTTTACAGGCAAAAGGAGACTTTAGGCCTGAGTCAGAGGTGTGCGCTTTTGCACAGCAGCTGCATCAGTGAGGAGAGACACTGCTATGGGGGCCCCCTTAGATAGATGCGTGTGCGTTAGGACGTGCGTATAGTCACTTTAGCATTCCATTTGCAGCAGGCGACCGGAGATGCTTTCGGATAATGTACGACTCAGAAGCGGACCCTTTATCGGGAATCGGTATGGTTGTCATACCGACGCTGGAAGTCCGAAGGATCAAAATCCCGACCGGAGGTGGTAAGTAGGGTAACCGTCCCCTGCCCCCCTAACCCTAATTCTTCCTTGGTGGTGTCTAACCCCAAAGCTCCCAGGGTGGTACCTAACCCTAAGACCACCCAGGGGTGCCTACACTTAACCTTCCCTCCCGGCACCCTAAACAACCCTTCCGGGGGGGGGGTGCCCAACCCTAATATGTCCCCAGGGGAGCCTAACCCTAACCCCCGCTCCCCGTAGCCTAACCCTAACTCCCGCTCCCCGTAGCCTATCCCTAACACTAAATCTGCCCGGGGGTGGCTAATCCTAACCCTCCCCCCCACGGCTAACGCTAACCATTCCCTGCTTACCTTCGTTTGGGATGCTGGCTGTCGGGATTTCGGCGTGGAGCTAAAGATAGGTGTCAGGATTTCAATGCCTATCTTTTGTCCCGGGTCGGAAATCCACTACCGGCATGCCGGCCGCCGGTAATTTCACCGCACCCCCTTTATTGTTATAATTGCTTAAATAAATAGTTTATTTATATTCAGAAATTCACCTATATTTTTATTTTTTATTAAATTTATTGTATTTTCATCTATGTAAAATTCATCATTTATTTAGTATGGAATAGATGTTTATGCGGTTTGGAAGCGTCATTGTGCTTTTTTTCCTCTCATTGGTTGTTTATGAGGGAAGGATTGAGCCTCTGCTAACAGCAGCTCCAGTCCCCGATCAATACATCGCCTACAGGAGTCTCTTCTTTAATAGGGGAGAAACGTCGGTGTTTAATCTTTCCAGCAACAACATTAAATTGCCAGGAAATAGAGGGAAAGAACTGTAAAGAAATGACGAGGATCTGTCAGGTTGAAGAGCCCAGAATGAGGAACACTTCTGCTGTATCCAGAGAGAGACGTGGCAATGATAACCGTGATCATTGTATCAGGGATGGAGACTCCTGGCTTTGAAGATGACTGGAGAGTAACATCCAGGAAAAAGGCAGTTTTTGTTCCGAGGGCGATAGTGAAGGCTCTATGGCCATTGCCAATCATAAAGGTGAATTGGGGCAGTGATGTTGAGAGCATAGATGTATAGCTATTATTATCCATCACTCTTCTTAAGTGCATACTGGAAATAGCCGCAGAATGCAATACTGCAGTTAGCAAGTGTTTTCAAAAGGTGATCCCAAGACGGTCTTATTGGTGTCAAGACATAAGATTAAGTTGGAAGGAGTGGGGAGCTGGACTTTGCTTTATACTGTATTCTATATTTGTAAAGAATCCATATACAATATTGCATTCATACTTTCCCAAATGTTATGCCACCTCTTAAGACTCTGAGCCTTGCATTATACAAATCTGAAAGGATTTAAAAAAACCATAGTCAGAATTATATCAACACTTTTCCAGCAAATACAAGAACATTATTTGAAGCCAAAGCGTTTCGTGTTTTATATACAATACTGTGCAAAAGTTTTAGGCAGGTGCGGAAAAAATGCTGCAAAGTAAGAATGCTTTCAAAAATAGAAGTGCTAACAGTTTATTTTTATCAATTAACAAAATGCAAAGTGAATTTGGTGTGACCACCCTTTGCCTTCAAAACAGCACAAAGAAACCGGCAACATTGAGGACTGTAGATGCAGTGGTCGGCCAAGGAAACTTAGGGCCTGATTCGGAGCCGGACGCTCTTTAAGAGCGCTCGCTCTGAATCACGGCGTCCCTGTTTTTTTTCAAAGACGGCTTTTAGCAAGTGGCCAGGTGATGGTCGCGATGGTCACGACCATCGCGGCTTGCGACGAAACCCTTGTGGTAGGGTCTCGTTCCCGCAAACCCCAGTGAGCTTTCGGCCCTATTAGAGCCGGAAGCTCACCGCTGACATCACTCATGATGTCAGTGGGGCCGCCCCCAAACGGCAGGTGTTCCTTCGGGAACGCCTCCGTTTTGGCCAGCCACCCCCCTGCCCGCCTCCAAAACGGGGCAATCTGTCAATCACAATCGACAGCTGCCCCGCTTTGGTGTGAGACATGAAGCGATGGAGCGCCCGTCGCTGGCTGGGTCTTGCGCAAGCGCACGCCGGAGCTGGCTCCGGCGTGCGCATGCGCAGTGGGGGACCATCAACCCGCTTGCGAGCGGGTCTGAATCAGGCCCTTAGTGCATCAGATGAAAGACACATCATGCTTACAATACTTCCCTTCGAAATCGGAAGATGTCCAGCTCAGAACTGGCAGAAACCAGTGGGACCCAGGTACACCCCTGTACTGTTCGGCCAGAAGTGGTCTTCATGGAAGAATTACGCCCAAAAAGCCATTCATTTGACGCGGTAATAAGGTCAAGCGATTCAACTATGCACGAAAACATAGAAACTGGGGTGCAGAAAAATGGCAGCAGGTGCTCTGGACTGATGAGTAAAATTTTTTTTATATTTGTCAGTAACAGAAGGGAGTTTGTTAGCCAAAGAGGTGGAGAGCGGTACAATAACGAGTGTCTGCAGGCAACAATGAAGCATGGTGAAGGTTCCTTGCAAGTTTGGGGCTGCATTTCAGCAAATGGAGTTGGGGATTTGGTCAGGATTTATGGTGTCCTCAATACTGAGAAATACAGGCAGGTACTTAACCATCATCCATCAGGGAGGCGTCTGATTGGCTCCAAATGTATTCTGCAGCAGGACAACAATCCCACACATACAGCCGATGTCATTAAGAACTATATTCAGCGTAGAGAAGAACAAGGAGTCCTGGAAGTGATGGTATGGCCCCACAGAGTCCTGATCTCATCATCATCATTGAGTCTGTCTGCGATACATGAGGAGACAGAAGGATTTGAACAAGCTACAGCCACAGAAGATCTGTGCTTAGTTCTCCAAGATGTTTGGTACAACCTCCCTCCTGAGTTCCTTCAAAACCTGTGTGCAAGTGTACCTAGAAGAATTGATGCTGCTTTGAAGGCAAAGTGTGGTCACACCAAATATTGATTTGATTTAAATTTCTCTTCTGCTCATTCACTTTGCATTTTGTTAATTGATAAAAACAAACTATTAACACTTCTATTTTTGAAAGCATTCTTACTTTGGGGCATTTCTTCTGCACCAGTACTGTGTATATAATATATATATATATATATATATATAGATATATATATATATATATATATATATATATAAAAATGTTGATGTGTTCAATACTTATTTTAGCCGCTGTATATATATATATATATATTTATATATATATATATATATATATATATTATATATATATAAAGAAGCCATACCCGGAATTGTATCATTATTTTCTGAACCAGTATCTTAAACTTGTGGCCAAAGCAGATCATGTCTCATTGTATTAAATACCAAACCAAAAGGGAGCTTTCTTGCGGCTTGACAAAAATAAATTGGCAAGGGTGGTACTCCGAGTCGCGCATGTTTATGTGACCGCAGTACCCCCAGCCCTCCGCTTTCAAAAACAGCCGCCATCACATTTGCCTTTACAGTGCACCGTCTCCATCCCTGGCACAGGAGATCCCACTGATGTTGGGCGGATCTCTGCATGCGCACAGCTCTGATAAACCCGCAACTCGGTCTATGCGCCCATGACATGACCATGGGATGCTTCATCTAAATACCATAGCCCCATTGCCACTCGGTAATGCCCGTCCAGCCCTCTGTGGGGTGACGGCCCGCTCAGTATCACTCGTAACTGCTCTAAGTTATGCGCCGTTTGATAAAAGTCAGGAGATCTGTCCGCATCTGGGATTGCGTGCGGCTGCAAATCGGGGCCTACTGTATGCTTGCACAGTTTTATTCACCATTGTCACCATTAGGCCCCAGTCACCAGTAGACCAGCACAACACAGGCGACATGTCGTAGGGACCACCGGCCCCCTCGTTGGTTCTGTAACAGTGACCTGCAGCACTTACATATGTAGAATACGACCCCCTGTCAGAAAACTGTCGGCCACCCTCGGCCCGGCGTGGCGTTAGAGGGCACTGGAGCAGGCATAGGAGAGAGGAGACATGCAGCGAGAGGGGGTGTTTTGTATTCTGCGCTGCGGCTCATCTCTCATTCAAAGCTCCTTTCAGCAGCTCATAATAACCTTGAATTTCTCTAGTTTTTGTCGGCTACTTTCACTGGATGTTCTTCAGACCTTCTCAATAAACCGTCGCAGTTAACCCCTGATGTACTGACACAGCGAAAAGCAGTGATTATGAAAGAAAAGAGAGCACATCCCCGGGGCAGCGGATACCCTGTGTGTCACAAGGAATTGTAGTCTCCTCTAAGCTATGTAGTCCCCTGACATTTAGATCATGTAACATATGACACTGTCATAAATTGGAGCTACACAGCCAGCCGCCATCAATTCAATGCGGCAGCTGTGACAAAGCGAGCCCCAAGTACAGATAATTAATAACTTTTATTAAACCGTTTATCTGTGCTGCAATTATCCTGCGGGCTGTGGTGATGTTTCGCGTAGAAATCGGGTCATTTACAAAGTGAGGGTGGTTTTTAATCTTCCGCAGGTTTTTTTTTTTTCTTTAAAGTGTGTTTTATTGCATTAAAAAAATAAATAATCTAATTTGTAACGGTCAGTCTATCTGTCTTTATTTATTTCAGCTCACATAGGAGTTATGGTTTGGATTTTAAGCAGTGCAGTTGCCATTAATGAGAAGGGTTCTGTCCATGCAGCTTATGGCAGTCTCTTCTGCCTGTAGGGGGGAGTGATCATCCTGATCGCACCCCCTCTCTGGGTATGTGCTGGGCTGATGGGCTTACAGAGCCCCCCTCCCCAGTGGCAAACAATGTTTTTTTTTTTTTTTAAAGGGGGTGTGGCCACGCTTCCCACGATCAGGCCACGCCTCCTGCACCCAGGCCCGGCTCTTGGCAGCCCTGAATAATTACCCCTGACAGAGGTGTCAGGGGGAGGTATATTCTGAGAAGACATTCGACCGTGGTCATTCTGCCAGCTGTAGGTTATAGGAGTCTAACACGGTCCTGACATTACAGAGAAAATAGTTCCCATGGAGGCGGTTCCACCACACAAATAATGAAAGAACCTGCGCTATAGATCACATTCATAAACCATAATAAACCATTATATAACACGTGACGATATGCCAGTACTCTGCTCCCCTACGTGGCTGGACCATGTCACATGATGAGTGATGCGTTATGTATTTCCTATCACGTGACATGTGTTGTGTTGGTGGCGTTCTTTATCCACGCGACCATACTTCTTTGTGTCACGTGATCTATGACGGGGAGCTTTTGGTTGATAGGTGGGACTAGGACACGTGGTCTTTGGACAATTGGATCACGTGACTGACCATCGCTATGTACTTTACAGAAAAAGTATGTATACACTATATATATTTCTAATTAAAGTAACATAATGATTTAAATAAATAAATGTATGTGTTAATCTCCGCTACATGAAAAAGGAGACCAATAGATTTCTGTATATGGCTTGACTGACAGGTTAATTGTTTTAACACAGCTGTTGCACACTTCTCATTAAGAGAAGGGTATTTAAACCCATGGTTTTTACTGAAGGGGATATGCTATTGAGGAAGCTGTGGGTTTACTGCAGGGAAACGCGTCTAGCCCCCCATCGCATGTGGCTTGCATTCAACTATTGGAAACCTCGTCGTGGCTTGTGGATTCCGGACCGGCTTCTTCCATTTCTCCAACTACGGTGCCTCAGGTTCCTCACCATCTGTGGGTACTTCACCTATTCATCAGGACCTTTGCCTCCTTCAAGTTGGTAATTATTTATAACTATAGCTGGACATTATTCCGGATTCCATCCTTTGAGGAGTATCATTGACTATTTATTACTGGTCCATGGACTGAGTTTTCCCATCCCTACCCTTGTGACTTTTATCTATTTGATTTTTATTCTTCATTAATTTATCTTCTAATCGTATGATACTGTTTTATTGAATTATTTGTGCACTATTGTGTTCTTATTGGCATGATTAAACATGCATATTAAATGATATATTTATACCGTCAGTCAAGCCTTACATTTATCTATTTATTATTAGTAGTATTCATGTCTCATACACTTGAGATTTGTGAAGCTATCTCTTAAATTAACCCAAGTATAGTGATATATTCACACTCACATCATTGTTTGTTTATTATGGTTTATGAATGTGATCTATAGCGCAGGTTCTTTCATTATTTGTGGTTTTCTATTAGCTAGGAGAGTGACATCCTCCTTGAACCAGCAGCTGTCAGACAGCGCCATCTGATATATTTGATTCCACCACACAGATACCAGAGGATGGGGGGGGTCTACTATTCGGAATGTCCAGTAGGATCGCCAGTTTCAGGGAGCTCTATCATAGGGACCCATTTATCATTGCATATTTGAGGTATAATCCCCGAAAACAACCTCCGGAACCCTCATGTGCAGTCACCATGTCCCTGCATGGGCCAGATAATACATCCGGGTGCTATGATCGTATATTGCAACAAGGCCATGGGCGGTACTGACATGCCCAGATCGCATTGCAATATCGATCGTTAATAAATGGGGGCCATAGACTGCCAGTGCTTTACAAAGTGATTTGTGGTAAACCACGTCAATGTGTCTGCGCCCTTCTCTGCACAATGCAGCAAATTGTGGCATTGCACTGTACTGGGCGGGGGCCACACCACACCTTTGATTTCTACCCTCAGACTACTTTGTCCATCAGAACAGCCATGCACAAGCCTGGAGACGGTAGTGTTAATCACTGACTGAAGGAATGGAAAGAGCGCTCCTTGTAGTGTAAGTGTAGCAAACATCCCAGGTATGACAGTATTTTCAATTGTGTGTGCTAAATAAAGAGGGTGTGGCTGAAGGTACATGGGGAGGTGGCCAGGTGGAGGGGGAGTCGGTCAGGGAGGAGATAGGGGAGGTGGCCAGGTAGAGGGGGAGTCGGTCAGGGAGGAGACAGGGGAGGTGGCCTGGTGGAGGGGGAGTCGGGTCAGGGAGGAGAAAGGGGAGGTAGCCAGGTGGAGGGGGAGTCGGTCAGGGAGGAGATAGGGGAGGTGGCCAGGTGAAGGGGGAGTCAGTTAGGGAGGAGATAGGGGAGGTGGCCAGGTGGAGGGGCAGTCGGGTCAGGGAGGAGATAGGGGAAGTGGCCAGGCGGAGGGGCAGTTGGGTCAGGGAGGAGATAGGGCAGGTGGCCAGGTGGAGGGGGAGTCGGCCAAGAAGGAGATAGGGGAGGTAGCCAGGTGGAGGGGGAGTCGGTCAGGGAGGATATAGGGGAGGTGGCCAAGTAGAGGGGGAGTCGGTCAGGGAGGAGATAGGGGAGGTGGCCAGGTAGAGGGGGAGTCGGTCAGGGAGGAGATAGGGGAGGTGGCAAGGTAGAGGGGGAGTCAGTCAGGGAGGAGATAGGGGAGGTGGCCTGGTGGAGGGGGAGTCGGGTTAGGGAGGAGATAGGGGAGGTAGCCAGGTGGAGGGGGAGTCGGTCAGGGAGGAGATAGTGGAGGTGGCCAGGTGAAGGGGGAGTCAGTTAGGGAGGAGATAGGGGAGGTGGCCAGGTGGAGGGGCAGTCGGGTCAGGGAGGAGATAGGGGAAGTGGCCAGGCGGAGGGGCAGTTGGGTCAGGGAGGAGATAGGGCAGGTGGCCAGGTGGAGGGGGAGTGGCCAAGAAGGAGATAGGGGAGGTAGCCAGGTGGAGGGGGAGTCGGTCAGGGAGGAGATAGGGGAGGTGGCCAAGTAGAGGGGGAGTCGGTCAGGGAGGAGATAGGGGAGGTGGCCAGGTAGAGGGGGAGTCGGTCAGGGAGGAGATAGGGGAGGTGGCCAGATAGAGGGGGAGTCGGTCAGGGAGGAGATAGGGGAGGTGGCCAGGTGGAGGGGGAGTCAGTCAGGGAAGAGATAGGGGAGGCCAGGAGATGCCGGGGATAAAAAAAGAGGAAGCTACAAGTAAGAATGATTGTAAACAGAAAATTGACATGCCCGAACAGCACCCCCCTGCCCTGCAGTGTCCTGTGCCTTGGCACAGGCCGCACTTCCCTAGTTACGGCCCTGCCATGATCATCATCTGTATATGCTCCAGACCTCGGGCACACACGCCTCCTGATTCATCTTCTGCATAGCTTTTGTAACCATTAATTAATGAATTCTGAATTTATTATATTTTATACTACATTATTATATAGTATATATTCACCACAAAATGAGGCGGCTCTCAGATACTGTAAGATCAGTGAAAATTCAGGGATTTACAGACAGACTGCCATTCTTCAGGTGAGAGATTGGCGCCTCATTTTGTGGTGATCCCTCCCAGCACCCCTGGTGGCACGTGTGTCGTTCTGGGGTCTTCTGGGTCATATATCCAGAGGTCCCTCTGTCTCAAAGGACAGCACTTATTGGGGGATCTGTCCTTTGCGATTTTACTGGCAAATCTTCATGCATACCGGCGTTATTAAGAGTGGCGGGATGCATGGCATGCAAAATGCGATGCTTGATGTATCCCACCCTCTGTCTGATGAAGGACGATGTAAACGTGATTCAAGTAATTTATTGCACCTGGCATGGTAAGTAACAAAGCCGTGGAAGAAGGTTCATTCATTGGATTATCTCCTTCCACAAATACTTTCAAATGAAGAAATAAAAATATAAATAATAAATATCAAATGAAATATTTCTGGGATCGTTTTAGCATCCAGGTGTCACTGTTGCTTTTGCTGTCTATACAAAATGTTTACATGTAATTACCATGAGGCAGTAGCTGACTACATATATATTTACATCGTCTCCATCCAATGTTATGCCCAGTTACTCCCGGCAGCTCCTGTATATCGGTAGATCATCACCTGCTACCTATCACCAGTATGAAGGTTACTATAACAGGCCCCAGAATGCTGCTGAGGTTATTGGGCGATGGAAGCTTTCATACTGGTCATATCACCCACCAGTATCTAGATCACAGGCAATATCATGTTTTGTATATATTTTATTGGTGATAATACAAATACATAAACATTTAATGTTCTTTATAAATCCCATAAATCAATATTAAAGTCCAAGAGATTTTACATTCCATGTGCTCCTGAGGGGTTTAAGAGTCTCGAATACGATCTGATCCCAAGAGCTGACACATATTGCACTGACGTCCTGCTTTTCTCTATATGTCAGTGTGATATCACTGTGAATCTACGCGAAGAACATTAAACATGTCTGCTGGGTAAAAGAACAAAAAAAGTAAACCATTAAACATGTCTAGAACACAAAGATCAACCCCAAGGTTATATAAGAGCCTGTCTCATAGTGATGATTGAAGCTCTCACTGATCATTTACGTCTCATGTATTTCTTACCATAATTATCAGAATGAGGAGGCATTAAGCAGTTAAAGATGTTTCATTTTGTGGACGGGATGCACTATGCTGAAAAATGCCGTCAGACCTCCGAAAATGCCATTTTTCGGAGGCTTGACCGCAGTTACCGTATGCACCAAGTGCTTTTCAGAGATGGCGTAGCCTAATAGAAAGGAATCGGTAAGAATTACCTGCTGGAATCCCAACAGCGGTTGCCAGACATGGGTGAAAATCCCGATTGTCCCCAGGTAAGTATTTACTAACCTACCCCCCCCATAACCCTAACCCTCCTTAGGGGTGCCTAACCCTAACCTTCCCCCCCAGTGCCTAACCCTAATCCCCCCTCTAAGTGCATAAACCTAGCCCCCTCTTCCCCACCGCCTAAACCTCTCCCGGCGTCGGTAAAATGACAGGCATCTAGATTTAGACGCCTGTCACTTAACCCTCGCCGGGATAAAGCAGTCGGGAAGCCGGCTGTCGGGATTAGGTCCGCCGGCTTCATGACTGCATACCAATAGAAACCTATCATTGGATTTTTCCCCATGAGGGATCCAATAGGACCCTCCCAGGGTCCCCCGTGGCTCTGATATACGCTGGCTGAAGGCTGCACATGCACAGTTGTACTCCCGGGGAACTTCTGGGTCATATATACGGAAGTCCCCACACCGCAAAGGACAGGTCTTATTGGCAGAGCTGTAATTTGCTAAAATGCACATGCATACAGCGTTGCTAAAGGCAGTTATGCATGCAATCATTGGTTGGATGCTTGATGCATCCCGCCCCGTATATTTAAAGCTTTGTTATATCCTGACTGAGAGGTGCCTACAGATACAGAAATGTGATTTAAAAAAACTGTAAACTGCTTCCCTAACCCATCAGAATGTTTTATGTAACATTAAAAAATTATCTTTCTCAGTGGTCATCAGTAGCCAGAACGACTGTGTCACTGCTACATGACCAAGGGAAACACGGAGACAGAAACACGGGGGGAGAAACACGGAGAGAGAAACACAGAGAGAGAAACACAGAGAGAGAAACACGGAGGAAGAAACACAGAGGGAGAAACACGGAGGGTGAAACATAGAGAGAGAAACATGGAGAGAGAAACACAGAGAGAGAAACACGGAGAGAGAAACATAGAGAGAGAAACACGGAGGAAGAAACACAGAGAGAGAAACACAGAGGGAGAAACACGGAGGGAGAAACACAGGGAGAGAAACACGGAGAGAGAAACACAGACGGAGAAACACGGAGGGAGAAACACGGAGGGAGAAACACGGAGAGAGAAACACAGAGGGAAAAACACGGAGGGAGAAACACAGAGAGAGAAACACGGAGGAAGAAACACGGAGGGAGAAACATAGAGAGAGAAACACGGAGGAAGAAACACAGAGAGAGAAACACGGAGGGAGAAACACGGAGAGAGAAACACGGAGGGAGAAACACAGAGAGAGAAACACGGAGGGAGAAACACGGAGGGAGAAACACAGAGCGAGTAACACGGAGGGATAAACACGGAGGGAGAAACACAGAGAGAGAAACACAGAGAGAGAAACACGGAGGGAGAAACATAGAGAGAGAAACACGGAGAGAGAAACACGGAGGGAGAAACATAGAGAGAGAAAGACGGAGGGAGAAACACGGAGAGAAAAACACAGAGAGAGAAACACGGAGGGAGAAACACGGAGAGAGAAACATGGAGAGAGAAAGACGGAGGGAGAAACACGGAGGGAGAAACACAGAGCGAGAAACACGGAGAGAGAAACACGGAGGGAGAAACACAGAGCGAGAAACACGGAGGGATAAACACGGAGGGAGAAACACGGAGGGAGAAACACAGAGGGAGAAACACGGAGGGAGAAACACAGAGAGAGAAATACGGAGGGAGAAATATAGAGAGAGAAACACGGAGGGAGAAACACAGAGAGAGAAACACTAATTATACAGAGAGAGAAACACGGAGAGAGAAACACGGAGGGATAAACACTAGATATACAGAGAGAGAAACACAGAGAGAGAGAAACACTAGATATACAGAGAGAGAAACACGGACGGAGAAACACAGAGAGAGAAACACGGAGGGAGAAACACTAGATATACAGAGAGAGAAACACGGAGAGAGAAACACAGAGAGAGAAACACGGAGCGAGAAACACAGAGAGAGAAACACGGACGGAGAAACACTAGATATACAGAGAGAGAAACACGGAGAGAAACATAGAGAGAGAAACACGGAGAGAGAAACATAGAGAGAGAAACACGGAGGAAGAAACATGGAGAGAGAAACACGGAGAGAGAAACACGGAGAGAGAAACACTAGATATACAGAGAGAGAAACACGGAGAGAGAAACACGGAGAGAGAAACACGGAGGGAGAAACACGTAGGGATAAACACGGAGAGAGAAACACTAGATATACAGAGAGAGAAACATGGCGTTCTCATGTCTGTCACCAGATCTCCCATAGAATGACTGTGATCCACATTCTAATTCAGACAACCACGTACTTTGGAAATATCATAGTTCAGGTTACTGACCAGGAAGACAGAAAACTCCCAATAGATGAAGTGATAAAATGATTGATAAATGACAGTAATTATTATATAAGACAGATCCTATTTCACAGTGAGCTGTTATACATTAGAGAGGAACATGATTTGTTGTTGAATTCAGTGGCATATCTGTAATAGTACAGGGCACATGGGCCCATGGGTCACAGAGGACCACATGCTGTACACCCTGTACCCATGGGAGATCCACCAGAGACAGTGGGCCTGATTCAGCAAGAATCGCAACTGCGATACTGGCTGCAATTACGCACGCAGCCTCACTGCGATGATATGCTAATCCATTGCAATCGCTATGCCATTGCAGCACAATATAAGGACGCTCACCTTACCTTACACACATCCGTAATGTTTAGCAAGACTGCAAAACCATCGTTAACATGGAGTACAATCGCAGCCTCACGCACACTTGCACAAGCTCTGACCTTACTCAGGAATTGCAGACCTCAGCGAACGCAGTGAAAGGCCAAGCTTCGTACGGCATCGCAGTGGGTAATTTATGCACGCCCCTGCACTGGCGTTCAAACGTACTGACATGCCTGCGTTTCGCCACCCACTCCCCTTTGACTCCCACAAACAGTACTTCCTGTCAATCACACTGCGATGGGTCTGCGTAGTCACTGCGGTCGCAGTCCCGATCGCATTGGCTAGTTCGTGCATGTTCACTGCTATGCATACTCATGCCCAGTACGCAACAATCGGCAAATTGTGTGCGTAATCGCAGTTGCGATCCAAGCTGAATCAAGCCCAGTGTCAGAATCTGTGTGGTGCCCCACTAAAAGTCCTTTTGCTCTACGTGTGTACAGGATAAGACAAGGTTAATGTATTAATGATCCTGCATTGCCGCTAGTGGCCCCCTGTGCGGCCATTGTGAGTAACATAGGGATCTATCTATTTTTTTAAATTAAATTCAAGCTTTCTGTTCATATCAAAATGCAACTTAAATAGAATGTAGCTGAGGTGTAGAGACAATGCAGGCTAAGCAGGCATGGTCATGTCGCTGTAAGAGCAGGGCTGAGTCTACAACACCCATTATTATGGTGGTAATTTACCTTTCGTTTTGCCACACCACACAATACTAAAATGGAAAAATACACATATTTTTAGCAAAATAAGAATGTTAATGCTCCGTGATAAACAAGAATTCGGGATACATACCTTTAGTTATGAGTCTCTATAGCGACAGAGAATATTCTGGTAAAGATATTGTACCAGTTGTTGGATAGTAGATAACAATTTGATCTCAGAGGTTTTGGACGGAGTAGATTGAATTATGGTCCCAGTTGTTGGAGTAATATAGAAATGATAGATGTAGATTTAGTTGTTGTAGAAGTTATTGGTTCAGTTGTGGATTTTCTAGGCTCTGCAGTTGTTGATGTTGTTAACTTGTTTAAGCTCTTTTTAAGTCAGTTGGTTTTATAGATTGAGATGTTAGTGAAGTTGTTGCTATATATGTAGTTATTGCAGATGTACAGTAGACACAGTTGTTGATATAGACTCAGTTATTGCTGCAGATGTACAATAGACACAGTTGTTGATATAGACTCAGACTTTGTTGCAGATGTAGACAGTTGTTGCTATAGACTAATGGAGCGTACACACGGTCAGATTTGTCAGACTTGTCAGATTTGTCAGATGAACGACTGAACGATTAAACGATTTGAACGATTGAACGATTTTTGACTGCATTAAAATGAATGGAATCGTCCAAGTCTGACTGCAAATGCAAACCCATCAGATGTCAGATATCGTTATCTGACAAACGGGAACGCGCATCGTTGATCGTCCATCGTTCAGGCATGTCAGATATGAACGATTTTCCTTCAGATATGAACGACTGAACGATTTTTAAATCGTTATCGTCCATATCTGTAGAAAAAATCTGATCGTGTGTATGCACCATTAGTCATTAATGCAGATGTACAGTAGACACAATTGTTGCTCTAGACTGATTTATTGTTGAAGATGTACAGTAGACACAGTTGTTGCTCTAGACTGATTTATTGTTGAAGATGTACAGTAGACACAGTTGTTGCTCTAGACTGATTTATTGTTGAAGATGTACAGTAGACACAGTTGTTGCTCTAGACTGATTTATTGTTGAAGATGTACAGTAGACACAGTTGTTGCTCTAGACTGATTTATTGTTGAAGATGTACAGTAGACACAGTTGTTGCTCTAGACTGATTTATTGTTGAAGATGTACAGTAGACACAGTTGTTGCTCTAGACTGATTTATTGTTGAAGATGTACAGTAGACACAGTTGTTGCTATAGACTGATTTATTGTTGAAGATGTACAGTAGACACAGTTGTTGCTCTAGACTGATTTATTGTTGAAGATGTACAGTAGACACAGTTGTTGCTCTAGACTGATTTATTGTTGAAGATGTACAGTAGACACAGTTGTTGCTATAGACTAAGTCACTGCTGCAGTTGTACAGTAGACACAGTTGCTGATATAGACTGTCATTATTGCAGATGTACAGTAGGCACAGTTGTTGAGTTATTGTTGCAGATGTACAGTAGACAGTGGTTTATATAGACTCAGTCTTTGTTGCAGATGTACAGTAGACACAGTTGCTGTTATAGACTCAGTCATTATTGCAGATGTACAGTAGACACAGTTGTTGCTATAGACTGAGTTATTGTTGCAGATGTACAGTAGACACAGTTGTTGATATAGACTCAGTTATTATTGATATTATTGGTTCAAATATTATTGTTGAGTTAGTTGTTGCTGTTGTTGACTGTTATGTATTATAGACCCAGTTGTTGCTGATGTTGTAAGTTGGGCTGTAAATACCATGGGTTCACCTATTGTTGATTTTGTAAGTTAATTTGTTAATAGTGTTGTTGACTCACAGACATGGTAGAGTCAGGTATTATTAATGTATATAGGGTTGTTGATGTCAACTCTGTTGAAGTTGCTGACTCAGATGTTGAAAATGTAGATTGTTGTTATTTATTTATTATTTATTACCAGTTATTTATATAGCGCACACATATTCCGCAGTGCTTTACAGAGAATATCTTACCATTCATATCTGTCCCTGCCCCAGTGGAGCTTACGACATGCTCGCAAACATACACACTATGGTCAATTTTGAGGGAAGCCAATTAACCTACCAGTATATTTTTGGAGTGTGGGAGGAAACCGGAGCACCCGGAGGAAACCCACGCAAGCACAGGCAGAATATACAAACTCCACACAGTTAGGGCCGTGGTGGGAATCGAACCCATCACCTCAGTGCTGTGAGGCAGTAACGCTAACCATTACACCGTCTGTGCTGCCGAGTTGTTGTAGAATCTATTGGTCCAGTTGTGGATTTCTGGACTCTGCTGTTGTTGATGTTGTTAACTTACAGTAGTTATTGATGTTATACACTGAGCAGTTGTTGTCTCAGTCATTATTGCTGTTATTAGCTCAGTTATTCATGTAGCAGAATCACTAGTTGATGTTTGCTCAGTTGATAATATAGGGTCAAATATTGTTGATGTTGTTTTTTTAGTTGTTGATGTTATTCAGTTTTATATATTGTAGACTGTTGTTGTTCATTTTATAAATTGAACTGTTGATGTCATAGGCTCACGTATAGTTGATTGTGTAAGTTCAGTTGTTTTGGATTTTCTAGACTGCTGTTGTTATTGTTGTTAACTTAGTTGTTGATGTTGTACACTAAGCAGTTGTTGTCTCAGTCATTATTGCTGTTATTAGCTCACTTATTGTTGATGTTTTTTGGTTCAGATGTTGTAGAGTCAGGTACTGCTGTTGTTGATTCAGGTGTTATAGATATTTTAGACTCAGATATTATTTTTGTCATAGGGTCACTATGAAGTTATTGGTTCAGTGTTTCTCGCTGCTGTTACCTAAATTATGTGTGAAAAAATAAAAATAATTACCGTAGGGTTCTGTGTTCATGTCCCACTATACCATAAACAAGATTAGTTTGGTGTTATAGTCTTAGTTGTTGGTGTCACTTTATTTTTCATGTTGTCTACTCGCTGTTTGGGGATATTGGGCCTGATTCAGAGCTGAACGCTCTGACCAGAGCGCTCACTCTGAATCAGTGCCCTCCTCCCTAAAAATGGAGCGGCCTCTTGGACGCTCGTTTAGCTGTGGGTTACCACCCACAGCTTATGCGAGCGTCCATGATGATGGTCGCAATGGTCAAGACCATCGCGACCATCGGGCTTGCGATGAGACCCTGCAGTAGGGTCTCGGTGACCGCAAGCCCTGGAGTGATTTTGGCTCTATCAGAGCCAAAATCACTCCCACTGACATCACTACTGATGTCAGTGGGGCCGGACTCAGACGGTAGGCGTTCCCATGGGAACGCCTCCGTCTGGCAGCCAGGCCCCCGGCACGCCCACCAAAGGGGGTGTGCTGTCACTCACCATCGACAACACGCCCCCTTTGGTGCGAGACCCCAAGCGACGTATTCCTCGTCGCTCGCCGGGTCACGCGCATGCGCACGACAGAGCTCCCTCTGTCGTGCGCATGCGCATTTGCCCAACATCGACCCGCTAGCGAGCGGGTCTGAATGACCCCCATTATTTGTTCTGAACCAATTGTACAGCAAAATGGGGCCTAATCAGGAGTACAATCTGCACTTTGGTCACAAACATAGATAAATAACCCCCTGCAGATGCTGGGATTAAAAAATCAATGTGATTATCTGATCTCCTACCTTGTACTTGGATTACGTGATATTAAGCATCCCCATGTAACATATGCAGTCTGTTCTAAGTGCCTGATTCATACCCGGTCGCGAGTGGAAGCGGGTCGATTGTGGCCCAGTGTGCATGTGCAGTGCATGCCACGCACATGCACAAGCCCCATAGCGAGTGAAAACTTCACTCGCTCCAGGGGTCGCAACAAATCGGGGTGGTTGTCGATGTTGATCGACAGCTTGCCCCATTTTGTAGGTGGGTTGGGGGGGTAGCTGCACAAACGGAGGCGTTCCCGAAGGAACGCCTTCTGTTTGTGGACGGCCCTACTGACATCACTCGTGATGTCAGTAGTAGACTTCCTGCTCCATTAGAGTGTCCGGCTCTGAATCAGGGCCACTGTGTCTTACCTTCACTTGTTGGTATGTCCGCGGCCGGCTTGCTGGCAGTCGGTGTATCACTGCTCCTTTCACCCTCTCCTACTCACCCCAGGAGCTTCCACTTCTCACCTCGGGATTGTGATGCTGTTCTTGCGGCTTCTGCTCTATGTGCATCACATGAAGTACAGGCTCTATGTAGATGTTTCCTGATGGATTTGAAGATGTTTGGAGTCAGCTCGTCATAATCCATAAAGTTGCCCTCAGAAGGTGTTTATCAGCCAGGGTACAATACATGGCCTGTATGTATTCAGTGCCCTCTTCCAGGACGATGGCCTTGCAGCCCAGATGAGGAAAGCACTGGGTGAGGCAGACCACGGCAGCCGATACCACGCCTGAGTTAGTGCTGTGCAGATTTACCATTAATGATAGGCAATGCTCCTTCACTAGTCTGGTGATGGGACTAAATGGAAACACTCTGCAGCGATGAACCAGCTCCCCAAACAGCTTAGTTGCATGGCGTTGGAGGACTTGGTTTGCATTGCTCAGATGTCTTGCAGTGTAGCTGAGGATTTTAATATATTTGTACCAAGTTTTCCCTTCATGCATTTGAACGATGGTCACTAAAACTCTCAGGATGACGGGAAGCAAGGTCGGATCTCCTTTCTTCATCTCCCGCAGAAGTAACTTTATAAATGCATCCCTGAATATCATAGCCACGTTTGGTAAGGCTCTTGTGAAACATTCAATGCACTCTATAACCTTGAGGCGACTATTGATATCAAGGTCATCCATTATGGGTAATATGTTGTTAACAACTACATGAGGTAGGTCTCCAAAGGCACATTCAGGATAAGCCATAAGAGCCACACAAATTGTAACACTTGTAACTTTGTTTTGTAAATCAAACGAGTTATATAGTGGCTTAAGAAGACTCAGTATTGTTCTCCAGGCCCGGTCTGGACAATACTTTCAACAAAGTTGTCAGCACATTCGTATTCATTACACAACGTGTCAGATGGAATGGTCTTATATATCGCACCAGGGCCAAATGTAATTAGCTGTTTTGGTGTTACCTTGGGATCCTGGTCTGCGCTGTTCACATTACTTCTATGGTGTGTGTATAACGCTGCTGCGATGGCCGGCCAGTAAGGAATTCACTTGGCGTATGGTGGTAATGATGATGCGTTTATCCTCAGTACTGGTGCCGCTTTGTATTTTCCAGCTGGTGAGTATAGCGCAGGCCTTTGTAAATAACAGCTTAATACTGGGCTCTTGCATAGCAGGACGTCCAAAGGCCACAGCAGCATTATTGATGAATATAGAAAGCACTGTCTAGGTGCGGGGATGGGTTACAGTCTCCATAAGTGGACATATTAGAGATAACAAATACACCTTCTGAGTGAAGGGCATGGTGGTATAGGACATTATAGCAGACGCGTGGTAAATGCAGATAGTGGAGGGGAGCACCCGCGTACCTGAATAGTAGTCACAAGCTCCGCAATGGTGGTCTCCATGTAGTCCCTGGCTAGGCAGAAAAGCACTTTGCTGGCTGTTAGCCAAATGCATTCGGTGCTACCCTGCGCTGCTACTATCATAGCCTGTATAATAACAGGGATGATGTTTTTGAATAAGCTGCTTATATCCATCCTGATCTCTAGGACATGGCACAGAAATACAAGATCATGTGCCTATTAGTAATGGCCAGCTGCCCCTTTGCGATGACATCATTGCTCATGTTAACCCAACGCACAAGTCTTACCAATGGCATATCAGCAGCCATCTTTTTTGTCTTGTCCGTCTCAATAATGGCCGACTTACCCATCTCCTTTGTGAGGTCATCATTGATCATGTTAATCCTACGCACAAGGTTTTCCAGTGGCATAGTGGCAATGATCTCAGGAAAACACCTCTTTATCACCGGAGAGTAGAGGAGTTGCAGGTCACGGAGCATCACCATGGTGTTATCAGTAAGCGCCCTACGGGGCAGCATGGCTGGTAAATTCTTATTCTCTCCTCCCTCATGCAGCATCACATCAGATGGATCGCTTTCCATCGAGTAAAAATGAAAAACTGCAAATACCTGGGAGGGAGGTATCTAAAGGGGTAAGTGTGACCATGTTATATGGTCCTTACCAGAAGATGTTCTTCAGGCTTTTTCAAGTCCTTATTGGATATTTCAATCAGGTCCGTTTAGGAAAAAGTTAATCAGGTCCTTATCGGAGAATGTTTCTCAGGAACTTATTGGAAGATGTTAAGCAGGTCCTTATCGGAGGATGACAATCAGGTCCTTATTGGAAGATGTTTCTCAGGAACTTATTGGAAGATGTTAATCCAAGGTCCTTATCAATAGTCGTTTTCTAAAGTCGCTTAGTAAAATAACCAGGAATTACTCAGTGAGTAGCAATGTGAGACGGAATGTCAGCACAAAGTGGCTGCTAGTAGCTGGGCATCCTTTATATAGGGCTGTGGCCTGGATTGTGACACCACAATGCTGGATTAACAACAGGGTAGTCAAGGCAGTCACCCAGGGGCCCCACCACATGGGGGAACTGTGACATAATGTGTACTGGGGGCACTACAGTGTGTTCAACAGATTTGTGGTGCTGGGAATGATAGTATTGACATCCACAGTATATGATTTTGACGAGGGCCCCCAAACAAATTAACTGCCTTGGGGCTCCCACAAAACATAATCCCACCCTGAATGCATACAGACAGCAGCTACAGACGGCTGTAGATTAGATCAGCTTTGTGCCCTACCTGCCGCATTTATATAGCATCAGTACAGGTTTGTGTGACCCCATCGGTAGTTGCACAGATAGGACATTCACCAAGGATAAAGCTTCTGGTCTGTAATAACTACACACTGTCACCTTCATCTGCTACAATTGTCATTGTTATATATAAGTGGCAATAATACTAATTCCCTTCTTTATGTATCAGGTGTTCCCCAAACCTCTTAGATTGTAAGCTCAATGGGGCAGGTCCAGCTTTACCTTCTGTTTCATGTCTGTGTTGTTTGTGTTGACAACACAATCATCTCCCCTTTCCCCCAACTTCGCTGCTTGGGTGTCACCCTTGACTCCACCCTCTCCTTCACACCCAACATTCAATCTCTAGCTCAATCCTGTCGGCTCCAGCTACGCAACATTGCTCGTATTAGGCCTTTCCTCTCCCAGAATGCTACCAAACTGATTATTCATTCACTAATCATTTCTCGGCTTGACTACTGCAACCTTCTCCTTACTGGCCTCCCACATTGCCATCTTGCTCCCCTCCAGTCTGTTCTCAATGCGGCAGCTAGACTTTTCTTCCTCTCCCGCTGTTCCACTTCTGCTGCTCCCCTTTGCCAAAACCTGCACTGGCTCCCATTCCCCTACAGAATCCTCTTCAAACTCCTCACCTTCACATACAAGGCCCTTTCTAACTCCACTGCTCCCTACATCTCCAACCTCCTCTCCTTACATACTCCCTCCCTCCTGCTCACTCCGGTCTGCCAATGACTGTTACCTCTCCTCCACCCTGGTTACTTCATCTCATGCATGTATCCAAGATTTTGTTCGTGCAGCCCCCCTTCACTGGAGCAGGGTCCTCCTCCCCACTGTCTCACAGCCCTCTTTTCTAGCACTTCTATGACAGCCTTCACCTTCAGAGCTGTATTGTGTATGGAGAATTGTGTTGCTAATTGTTACTTGTGTTCTGTTTATAAGTTGGTTACTGTATTGTAATGTAATGTTCTGTGTACCCTTTACTGTATGTACGGCACTGCGGACCACTTGTGGCGCCCTATAAATAAAATGTAATAATAATAATAATAATAATGTCTCTGTATGTCATTTGTTTATGTAATGATCCCAGAAGTGTAAAGCGCTGTGTAGGTTGTCAGCACATTATATATAAGTGATAATAATAATATCTCATTTATCTGATGAATGGACATATAAAGGTAGGGACTCTGATGTGGTATAAGGGACTCTGTAGCCTGATAGCAGGACCTATGCAGCACATCCAGAAACTGACCCCTACCTAGAACTGATAGTACTACTGAGCTTCCCCATGGTATGGTCACCATGTAATCCTTCCCAAAATGTGAGCAGGGCTGAACCAGGATCTCGGCTACAAAAAGTTTCTAAGCACCAAGAGGCCTATGTATTAATCAATTCTGCCCTTAAAATATGCAAAAACTGCAGTTTCCACGTGTTTAAAGGCAGAGTTAGGTGTCCCTTTCCCGCAGCAGCCATCCCCATGTTGTGTTATATATAACAATATCCGCATGGTTGGACTAACGCCATCTTCAGATGGCAGTAACTCATTGACTGGGGTCCTGCTGTGCATTGCGGCCATTACAGCACTGAACATAGGCAGCTTGAAAATGCACATTAGCCGCAAAGGAGCCCGTAGGTAGAAGTAAAATGATCGCGGATCCAATAAGAGCCCATGCAGGAGACCTAAATTGTTACATTCAAGTGAATAAAGAATCCTTTTTGGTGCGATATGCATCAATAAGGATTCTTAATATTCGGGGGAACATCACATTTTATAATAAATATGCCCCTCAGACACAAACAAGAAAGATAGGGGGCATTGAGGGCATGAGTGACGGAAATCTATATGAAATATATATATATGTTTGGTGGGACTTGACATTTGGAGTGCTGCTTTCTTGTAGAGTGTTATTTAAGCATACAGCAATATAAAGCAGCAACGTTATGGGCAACTTACTGCCCTATCTCAGGCTTGATCGAGCTTGAAAAAAAGTTGTCTTAACTATTTATTTATATAAAAGACAAAGGCCCTCATTCAGAGCCGCTCGTTAGCGGCAGTACGCTCGTTCCGAGCGATGTTTGCACATCTGCGCATGCGTACGGTTTTTAATACGCATGCGCGAACCAGTCAGTGCGGCCGAAAATCGTTGGTACGCAATATAGCGAGGGCCTGCTATTTTGAGTGACAGAATGAGGCGTATGTGGGTGGTAACAGGGGAAGGTGCTTGAAAACGGGGAGTGGAGATCCGAACGCAGGCGTGCTTAAAGGTCAAAACGGGCGTTTTATGGGTGTGCATATTTAAAACAGCAGCGTCATTGACCACGTCACTGGGTTATTTTATAGCCAGAACTGCTCACAAATTTGTGGTAGCAAACACCAACCACAAGAATAGCGAGCAGTTCATACGCTGGTCGATGTACTCGATTAATCTAATAAATAGCGGACATGACGTAGGATGCGAGCGGCCAGGGGTCGTTTTTAACAAATAAACGAGCGTATGTTTTGCTCGCTCGTTCAGACTTAGAGGTGTGAACAGACTGCAATGTGCATACGGATCATTTGAATAGCCACCCCTTGTTTTTAAACGAGCGACCACAAATAGCGAACGGCTCTGAATGAGGGCCAAAGTTAGGGGGTGCACAATGGTGAATTATCTCTGGGGCTGGGTGTAGTCTCGCCGCATCGGTCACAGCGACAAGCTTGCGTCACAGAGATCTCCAGCCTCATTTTCTATTACGCGTGTGTCATTCCCAAAACGCTTCCAATGCATCTCATCATCAATGAGATCTCTGTGATGTGAGTCCGGCGCGGTGACTACACCAAGCCCCAGAGATAAGTTACAGATAACCTGTACAATATATCTTCTTGATGTACGTAATTTTAACCTTTATTAAACTGCATATAAAAAAAACATTCTTCACCATTGTGCATCCCGAACTCTTTCTTTCGGAATCATTTGTGTGGCCTAGCGGTTACTGCAGGAGCCGGCAGACCTAAAACACTCTCGCCAATATCTCCTGAATTCCTCTGTGGTACATTTAAGGTATATTTAATTCTGCCCTTAAATATGCGGAAAAAGCAGTTTTCACATATATTAAGAACAGAATTCTTTAGGAAATATGCCCTTTAGTATTAATAAGTATAACAGTTATATAATTAGTTATTAATTATGATATTTTATTAAATTAGCCAGATTTACTTAGGAGTATAATATTAATATTGGCCGTAAAGCCCCCACGGTGTATCAGGAATACATTACAGCTCCTCTGTATGACGTTCCCCATCGCTATGTTAGAACCTGGATCTCCTGGACTAACCACATTCAGGCTGAGCCTCCACTGAATACTATATAATTAGCATTTTCTGTGCTACCATATAAACCCAGCCTATAGCACATACAGCACTCCCCTTCCCTAAGCTGCTGCTGTACTCTTGTACTATTGATAATATATTCTTGTTTAAAAAGACTTTAACATAAATAAAAAATGAATTAATTAATAAATTATCTGTATAACCTGCTGATGACAGGGATGGAATGAGGGCCTTCTGGCGCTGGGGCTCAAAATATTCAAGTACTGTGCAGGTATGACCAGTGCCATGTGGGTGTGACCAGTGCTGAGTGGGTATGGCCAAAGCCACATGGGTGTGACTAGTGCTGAGTGGGTATGGCCAGAGCCATGTGGGTTCGACCAGTGCTGACTGGGTATGGCTAGAGCCATGTGGGTGTGACCAGTGCTGAGTAGGTGTGGCCAGAGTCATGTGGGTGTGACCAATGCTGAGTGGGTGTGACCAGAGCCATGTGGGCGTGTACACCCCTACACTTTCAGCCCCAATGTCTCCCTAAATACATATAAATAAAAAATGCATCATTTTTGTGACAAAACTTATTTTTTATTTTTTTTAATACCTATGATTTATGTCTGACTGTGTGGCCATCTAGGCAGCTGGTCATTATCATGCTGCTATAATGATGGGCCTATTTTTATGTAGAGGCCTTAGAGATACATTATAAACTGCCAATCTATACGCATATGGTAAATTGCATTAGTGCCCTTTTATTGTTAATCAAAAGCAGCATTGTTTGTTTCATCAACATTTTCTTTTGTTCTTTTATATCCAAATAGTCAAAGCAGCCCATAACATTAAACATTAACTGATCTAGTATAAATCATATTAATATAGTGATTATAATAAATATATAATACTAGCTGAAGTACCTGGCATCAAGTTATTAAGTTTTATTACGTGATGTCGTCCAAATCCATCAAATGGAAGGTCCAGAACAGACTCTCTGGATCAAAGTTCTGCCCAACGTCCCTGGGTCAAAGGGCCCGATTTAGACCTGCTCGCTAGATGCGTTCGCAAGCAGCCAAAGTATGCAAATCTCGCAATCGCACGGCAAGGCATTAGCACGCCCACTATGCCTCGGCGTGCGATTGCGATGTGTATCTAGATGCCCACTTAAGAAGCCCACTTTCCCATGTCATCTCCAGGAAGTGTATGTAACAATCGGTAACATCGAGTAACCTGGACCATCTCGCGTTTCATCCCATTCGGTGCAGGGGTGTCCGATTGCAAACAAACAAACAGACCAATTAATTTTATATATATGATTGTTAATTATGTTATATTTTTATTCTGGCACGCTCACAATATGTATCACCAAGGATTTTATTTCATATTTCACAGTAGTGCCATTAATATCACCTATTCATTTATTTTATATCACCTTCAATTAGATGCATTAGCCACATAAGTAGTAGGAAACAGCCCAAAGAGGTTTTTGTTACATAAAAGGAGGGAGCATTCAAATACTGTAAAATTTATATAATAAAGATAAAAATAAATAAATTGTGTAATTGAATTGATATCTTGAGGATAGCTCCATGGTGTGACTCTCATCTCCCACATACAGGGACACATGTTTCAAAGCTATTTTGCGGGATATGGAGTCAGTCTTTTAGGTATTGTAAAAATGTAACAACTCCAGCGAATACGGGCGCAGATCGAGCGATTGTTAGCTATTGAACGTGTTAAAGCCGCACTGCATGTGTGCTGTGATCACACTGCGACTATGCACACACAGAGGAATCCATCGCAGAGAGTGGCAAGCTGTTAGCGTTTTGGGGTGGTAACGGGGGAGTGGTCTGAGAAACACAGGCGCACCTGTCCGTTTGAACGCCGTTGCTTGGGCGTGCATAAATTAGCCACTGCGGTTGCATAAACAGCTTGAGAGCTCACTGCGTGCGAGGAGTATCTGCGGCAGGTCAGACCTGCTGTAATTGCTGCGTGAGTGGTCAATGTGCGTTGATGGTACCGATGTTTACACAGAAGAGCGAAATTAGACGTATGTGAGACAGCAGCGTTGGGCGTCTTTATGCCGGCTAAGCTTTGGCAGGCATTAGCATATTTTAGCAGCTGCGTTCCATGCGAATTCGTAGCTGCGATCGGAAATTCCATCCGTACTGAATCAGGCCTTAAGAACGCTGATAATCAAAACATTTATAACAATTAACATGGAGTTTAAATAAGGTTCTTAGTAAAAGTTTGGCCAAAAATGATTGCCCACATACCACGTCAAGATGACCCCATCAGGTGGCTCCCTAACATCCCTAATACTGACACATTATATAAATGTATCAGGACTTTCCTATGCAGTCAGGAAGCCGACGGCCGAAATGCCAACCGATGGCTACCCGGCTGTCAAATCCCGGCAGGGTACTAATGACAGGCGTCAAAATCCTGACGCCTGCCATTAGACTTATGCCGGGAGCCCGACACCCGGGCATACCAAACAAAGGTAAGCCAGACGCACTTGGGGGCGGGGGAGGGTTAGGTTTCAGGGCTCCCGGAAGAACTTAGGGTTTGGCACCACCCGGAAGGGTTAGGTTTAGGCTAGGGGAAGGGGGGGTTAGTGTTATACACCACCGGTAGGTTAGGGTTAGGCTTCGGGGACGAGGGGTTAGGTTTAGGCACTTAGAGGGGGGTTAGCGTTAGGCACTAGTGGAGAGTTTAGGGTTAGGCACCCCTAAGGGAGGGTTAGGGTTATGGGGGAGAATAGGGTTAGTTATACTTACCTTTTTAGCTGTCGGGATCTTCGCCACTGCCGGGCTTCTGCTGTCGAGCCATGCGGCCATTCTAATGTGTATTCCTGAGTGCTTAGGGTGTGCCCAGGTGTCCGGTCCTCTGTATGATCCCACAATCAGCCCTGCACCAGTAGTATATCAGCCAGGTTACATCATACAGTGCCCATTGTAATGTGTATTCCTGAGTGCTTAGAGTGTGCCCAGGTGTCCGGTGCTTGGTATCCTCCCACAATCAGTCCTGCACCATTAGTATATCAGCCAGGTTACATCATATATTCTTACACCCAGATATAGGGACACCCAAGTTTTTTAACATTTGTTTTTATCGCATAAAACGCATTTGCTATTAGGTTTCATATGGGTCAGAAGTGGCAGCTACAGCTGGAGACCATATATAGCGCACCCATATTCTGCAGCGATATACTGAGAATATTTCAGTCATCACATCAGTCCCTGCCCCAGTGTAGCTTACAATATATGGAGTCTATGTACTAAGTCTAAGAAAGAGATCAAGTGGACGGAGATAAAGTACCAACCTTTCAGCTCCAGTTATTTTTCAAACACAGCCTATAAAGTGACAGTTAGGAGCTGATTGGTTGGTACTTTATCTCTCTCCAAGGCTTAGTACATAGAACTCATAGACCCCTATGTTCCCTATCAAATGGACACACACAATTTTTTTGTCAGAAGCCAATTAATCTACCAGTATGTCTTTGGTGTAAGGGAGGGAACCTGAAAGCCTGGAGGAAACCCAAGCAAACACTGAGAGAACATACAAACTCCACACAGGTGGTCCATGATTAGAACTCATGACCTCATCACTGTGAGGCAGCAATACCAACTAGTACACCGACATCATATGTTGGCTTGCTTATGCCATGTTGCATCTTTTACATATATATTTATATCTGCATACAAGTGGTGCGGTGTAACCTAATGGGTGTGGTTTGACTGGTGGCCTATTTTGTTCCACACTTGTATGAATGTTGGAGTTTGCTGCACTAATCTTCATTTGATGTATTTATTTATTTTTTAAAAGCGCCAGTTTGGCTGCATCAGCCCATGCAGCTCTCCGCTCTCCTCTCTATGCTCCACAGCCCCCCAAATCCTTCATAGCCTCAACTTAGCATCCAGCCTGAGGGTCTGATTCAGACCCGGACGCTATTTGCGGCCGTTCGCTGGCTAAAAGGGGCTGGCTATTTAAATCATGCGCTCGCAGTGCGTCACGTAAAGCCGCCCACTAAGTAATAGCGAGGGGCCGCACTATGCGCTCGCACCTGTATAAAAACGCCCCTTTGCCACTCACAACACACGTCATCTCTGGTAGTTGTAGGATTAATCGGGAACATCGAGAGCCATCGGAGCTGCTCGCAGCGCTTGTGGCATACTTGCCTACCTTTCAGAATCTCTTCCCGAAAGAAGCCCGGGTAAGAGAAGCAGCAGGGGGCCGATGGGGGCGGGGCCTAATGAATCGCGTCGCAAAACTGCGGCGATTGGGTGAAATTTGCATAGGGGTGGGGCCAAATGCTGTGATTCATGCAGAATCACATCTTAAGCCCCGCCCCCTTCACGGAGACCCGCGATCGCCGCGGGTATTCTCCTCATTCTGCAGAATGCGGGAGAAATGCCTACCCTTCCAGGGGTGCGGGGGGTTACCCGAAAAATCGTGAGCCTCCCACGAAAACCGGGAGGGTAGGCGTGTATGGCTTGTGGTAGCCTTTTCCCACCACAACATTGCCAGCAGTTCAGACTAAAATACAACCCAGTCATGTGTGTAATGACGCTACTTTGCTAATTATGCACACCCATTAAACGCCGTTCTGATGAACGGGCACCCCTGCGTTCGCACATCCACACCCCCGTTTGCAAGCACCTTCCCCTGTTACCACCCACAAACGGCACAATCTGTCACTCAAAATAGGGACTCGACTGCGGGCTACAGGCAAGCACTTTCCCATCACACTGGCTGGTTCGCGCACGGGCATTGCGACTCATACGCATGCGCAGATTGCGAAAAATCGCTCAATGCGAGCGAGCGCAGCATAGCGTCCGGGTCTGATTCAGGCCCTGAGAGCGTCCACGGCAGCCTCTATGTGTTCCTTCCTTTGTAAAGCGCAAAAGTATTATTTTCAGCGCAGTCGTGGCGATCCCTGAGAGATTTAGCAAATTATACACAGATAACGACTTCACGTCCCACTGAAGAAAATAATGCAAATTATTTAGCATTTATAGTTGTTAGGTGAATTATGCAAAGTCTGGAATCCACTGTTTCCGCGGTGATGGGGTTTACAACAATTATTTATAAATCTCCTATATTTTCTGCATGACTGTACAATTGAGGCATAAACAGGATATAATACAAATAATAACTGAATGTAATAATGACCGGCAGGTATGGTCCAACACAAAATACGCTGCACCTGTATGTGGTGCTCTTGCTAATAACAGCACTTGTTAATGCACCAACACCTAAAGTAATAAATCACACTGTGGATATCATAAATCATACTGCGAAGGTTAACAACGCCCTTTAAATTATGTGCAGTGCCCCTTGCAGACAGCTACAATGTCCTGAGACTTGCTGGCAAAGTCACTATCATCAGACTGAATGGGACACCCTTATTGTGTGACAGGTCCAGGCCGTGGTGATTGAGGTTTCTGCAGCCAAACTGAAATGAGGCTGGTGGCCACACACACTCCTCTGCCAGAGATATTTCATGGTCCCGCTACAAGTTAGCAATTCTTACTGCTTCCCTGATCTCATTATAGGTGACACCTACATTACATTGTATTAGTTTTTATATGATCTGACCTTAAAATAAAATGAGCAATGCATGTTTTGCCTATGACACCGACATAGTTTTTGCTATTCACACCTATTATATCTGGTCATATGGATTCTGGTGGGTAGAGTTTTATATTTATATTATGTTAAGTTTTGTTAACTACATTGCAACACTGTCAGACATATATGAGAATGGTTTTATATCAGTGACGTAACCAGGGCAGGTTGGCCAGGGCTTGCCGCGGGGTGGGGTGGGCGCCGCGGTCCAGGTCCGGTAAAGTCAGTGTAGTGCAGACCGCAGTGAACACGATCCGCACTACACAGTAACACACACCCACTGTACCCGGCAGCGGTATGTGTGTTTCAGCAACCAATGAGATGTCTCTCCCATAAGGCTCTATTTACTACAATCCGCATATTGAATGCGGATTGTAGTGTGATATTACCGAGTGAATTCGCATTGCGAATTCAGGCAATATCACAGGGATTTACTATAAATCCCTTGCAGGGACAGAGCTTGCAATAAAGCTCTGTCCCTGCGGATCCCTTCCGCACTCTAGTCGTGGTATTTTCGGAAAAAATACCGCGACTAAGAGCCCGCGCATGCGCCGACCAACCACCGCTACTACCCCCCACCGACGCTAAGCCCCGATCCCGGCGCTAAGCCCCGCCCCCCACGATCGCGGACCCCCGCGACCCCCCCCGCAACCCCCCCTCCCTTCATTACACTTACCTGCATCCTCCTGGCCTCCGGTGATCTTCTCCTGGCTTCCCGATCAGGCGATCTCCCATACTGCACTGGGGCCCGATCACCTGATGACCGGGCCCCAGTGTACTATGGGAGACCAGCTGACCGGAGAGGAGCCATCACCGGAGGCCCGATCACCGGTCCCTGGATTCAGGTAAGTAAAAAAAAAAAATTTTTCTTTTTTTTTTCTTTTTTTTACAGTAATCAGCTTGCGGTCTGCTTAGACCACATAGCTGATTACTGGTACCGGCTCCCGCCTCTGCTCTCCCCATTAGAGCAGAGTGGGAGCCCGGTAACCGGGGGAGACCCTGGATAACGCCACCTCCAGGTGGCGTTATTATCACAGGGCTTCCCCCGGTATTTTTTTACAATTTATTTTTAGTAACTATGGTCGGATCACATTTCCCATTACAATTATGGGAAATGCGATCTGCTTTACTAAAAATAAGTGATACTGGGGGTTGGAGTAGAATTTTACTAATTCTACTCCAATTGCCCTGTAATAACTACAGGTGAAACTAAAATAATGGGAAAAGTGTGTGAAAACACCCTTTTCACTTTATTTTAGTAAAAATAATGTTAATAAATAGAGCCCATAGTACCAAGTGGGAGGACGGAGGAGCAGACAGCGGCAGGAGCGGAGATTCAGGTAAGTGTTTTGTGTATGTACAGTATGTATGTCTGGGTGTGATATATCCAAGGGGCACTACTAGCCGGGAGCACTGTATAACTACTGGGGGCACTGAATAGGGGGGACCACTACTGGGGGCACTGTATGAGGAGCATTGCATAGGGGGGATCACTACTGGGGGCACTGTATAAAGGACACTACCCGGGGCCTGCATAAGTGGGACCACTACTGGGGGGCACTGCATACTGGTGGTACTGTATAAGGGACACTACTGGGGGCCTGCATAAGAAGACCACTCCTAGGGGCACTGTATAAAGGGCACTACTGGAGGCACTGTATAAAGGGCATTACTGTGGGCACTGTATAATGGGGACCACTACTGGGGGCACTGTATAAGGGGAACTACTGGGGGCCTGCATAAGGGTGACCACTACTGGGGGCACTGTATAAGGGGCACTTCTGGGGGCCTGCATAAGGGAGACCACTACTGGGGCAACTGTATAAGGGGCACTACTGGAGGCACTGTATAAGGGTGCACTACTGGGAGCACTGCTTACGGGGCACTACTGGGGAAACTGTATAAGGGTGCACTACTGAATGAACTGTATAAAGGGCACTACTGTGGCCACTGTATAAGGGTGCACTACTAGGGGCACTACTACATGCAGTGCCAGATTAAGGTCCACATGGGCCTGGAGCTGAAATTTATGAAGGGCCTATTGTGTGCTGCTGCAGGGGAGTGTGACAAGCGCTGTAGCAGTGGGACTAATGATGTGGGGGCATGCATAGTGTGTGGATGTGGTCTACACAGTGTATGTGACTATCTCCATGGAGGGCATAGGTGGCATTTACCTTCACCCACTTAATAGTGGAACTATAACAAGAAAAAAAAATTGTGAAGAGTGTGAACTGTATGGTCTACCTTTCCTGGACTGCTACAATAGTTTAGATTAACATGAAAAGAAAAAAATTCTAAATTGTTCACTGACATTGGCATACTTCTATAAGTGTCCATCCCATATTCCTAACCACTGCAGTAAATTAGTAAATTAACTGTCTATTTAGCTGTTGTTTTAAAAAAATAATGGAAATGATGTACCATGGTGACAATGGTTAACTTTTTCCGCGTCTGTAGCAGGGTAACAACCTGGTAGATTTGAGGTTGTTACCTTGCTGCGGACGTAATCAAAATATTGGTGATGTGGTGGCCCATAAAAATCTCTCTCCCTGGAAGGTGGTGGAAAATACAAATTTTCTATCATACAAGAAAGGGTGTGTGAGGTGTCACGGATGCATATTTGGAGATGGGGAATACTTTTGTACATCCGCACTCTGAGAAGAAATTCAAAATCAATTATACTATTACCTGCAGGAGCAGTGATGTGATCTTTTTTATTAGATGTCCTTGTGTGAGAGACAGAGGAATTCTATAATATATATATATAGATATATATATATATATATATATATATATACTGAACGAATAGCCCGGCACTCCACCAAATGGGACACTGGACCTGGGTGCCCTCCTTGAAACTGTAGCATACAATAAGAAAAACAGCGGAACTCCGGGTTTGTAGTAGTTAACGATATGTATTCATATAAATCCAACGTTTCGGGGCCGTGGCGCCCCTTTGTCAAGGTATACAATACATACAAAGAATATATATATTATATATAAATATATATAAAGTAGAGAGTGTTACAGTGACCGACATGCCCACAGTCCACCTTCCCAAATGCCGCAGCATGTAAATCAGATCCCTTGGGGGATCTGTGAGTGATATCGCAGAACCTGTTCTGCACATGTGCAGAATGGATCCTGTGCATCTGCAGTTTTCTGATCGAAAAACTGTGTGGGATCCCTCATCTGCATCTGACCATGAATCAGGCCCTATATCTATAATACAGCACAGCCCTGCATCCTCCTATCTCCCCCATCCTTCACTCCTACTTCCCTCCATACCAGGGAAGTATCTATAATGGGGACAGGGTGTGCGGGCCGCACCGCACACCCTGCATCCATAAAACTAACCTTTCCGGAGTCCCACGTTGGCTCTGGTGTCCATGCCTGTAAAAACGACTGGAAAATGGCCGCCGCAGCCATTTTCCCTGTGAACTGTGTATGCGCTATAGACTGGGCACACTCTAGTGCCCAGAGTCTATAAGTGCGGCACTGGGCGCGCACCGCTCATTGCGAAGCTGGCCACCAGACGAGAGGAGGGGGCCCGTGTCGGAGACTGCACACGGGCCCCCTCCTCTCTAGAAACACCACTGCTCCATACTGTGTGCATCGCAGCCAGTGTGTCAACACAGATATACACTGCTTTAGTGAAGCAGAGCCAGAGCAGGAGGTCAACATAGCTGCCTGAAGGTGATGTAGCAGCCGGGGGCGCCAAGGGCGGGGAAAGGGGGCAGGTACCCGGGTACGACACCGCCCCCCTCCTTCCTGTCTGCTGAGCAGCCCAGCACATGCTGCTGTGTGCTGGGCTGCAAAGGGGGATTGCTTGCTGCAGCAGTAGTCTCCTCTGCCTGTGGGGTTGGGCCAACATCCTGTGAGCAGATATGCGCTATGCTAAGGGGCTCACAGCGCCCCCAACACGCAGCGCCAACAATGTTTTTTTATTTTATTTATCTTAATGGGGCATGGCCTACTGCTATTAGAGCACACTCCCTTCACACGGGCCGACTCTTGGCAGCCCTGGCAGCAGCCCCATATATATATATATGTATTTATAATATGTACACATACATTTATACATACAGTATATACTGTACATACATGTACACATATATACCCATGCGCAGTGGCGTAACTAGGGCAGGGTGAGCGGGATGCGTGCCCTGGGTGCCATGGGACCGGCGGCGCGGGGGGGGCGCCACCGGCCACGGTACCGGCCCGCCCTAGTTAGCCAGTGTAGCGCCGACCGCAGTGAGTGCGGTCAGCGCTACACATTTACACAGGACCGGCGCTAGGCTTCCAGCGCCGGTCCTGTGCTGCACAGCTGAGCCCCTTCCCTCCCCCTGAGCGCTTGCCCAATAGCGCCAAGAGGTGGGTGGCAGGCGGGCTCAGACTGTGCATAACACACACATCGCCGCCAGCACTGGCGGTGATGTGTATGTTAATCAGCAGCCAATGAGAGTCAGACAGACTCTCATTGGCTGCTGCTGCTGCACACACATCACTGCCGAGCGGCAGCGATGTGTGTGTGAATCAGCAGCCAATGAGAGTCAGATAGACTCTCATTGACTGCTGCGCGCCCACTTCAAGAGCTGGGCTTCCGTCCGGCTCCTGCAGTGGTAATGGGAGAAACGTCATGATGTCATGACGTCTCTCCCATAATGCAGAGCGGCCCGGCCCGGGAGGATGGACGTGCGGACGGCGGCAGGAGCAGGAGCGTGGATACAGGTAAGAATTTTTCTTTTGTTTCATTTTAGTGTGTATTTCGGGGGGGGGGCGCGCTCTATTACAAAGAAGGGGACTACTACTGGGGGCACTACTGGGGGGATACTACTGGTGGCACTGCTTCAGGTGGGGGGGGACCAGTACTGGGGACTACTACTGGGTGGGGGATACTACTGGGGGCACTGCTTCGGGGGGGACCACTACTGGGGACAACTACTGGGGGGGATACTACTGGGGCACTGCCTCGGGGGGGGAAACCACTACTGGGGGGATACTACTGGGGGGATACTACTGAGGGCACTGATTCAAGGGGGGACCACTACTGGGGGGGATACTACTGGGGGCACTGCTTCGGGGGGGACAACTACTGGGGGGGATACTACTGGGGCACTGCCTCGGGGGGGGGGAAACCACTACTGGGGGGATACTACTCAGGGCACTGATTCAAGGGGGGACCACTACTGGGGGGGATACTACTGTGGGCACTGCATCGTGGGGGACCACTACTGGGGACTACCACTGGGGGGGATACTACTGTGGGCACTGCATCATGGGGAACCACTACCGGGGACTACCACTGGGGGGGGGAATACTACTGTGGGCACTGCATTGTGGGGGACCACTGCTGGGGACTACTACAGGGGTACTGCATCAAGGGGGACTCCTACTGGGGGAACTATATAAAGGGCACTGTATAGGAGGGACTACTACTGGGGGCACTATATAAGGGGCTCACTACAGGGGGCACTGCACAGGGGGGTCCACTACATTGGGCACTGAAAAGGGAGAACCACTACAGGGGGCACTGCATAAGGGGGACAACTACTGGGGGCACTGTATAAGGGGCACTGTATATGGGGGATCACTACTGGGGGCCTGCATATGAGGGATCACTACTGGGGGCACTGTATAAGGGGAACTAATGGGGGGCTGCATAATGGGGACCACTACAGGGGGCACTGCATATGGGGGACCACTACTGGGGGCCTGCATAAGGGGGACCACTACTAGGGGCACTGCATAGGGTGGGGACTGTATAAGGGGCACTGCATTAAGGTGCAAATGGAGAGAAATGTTCCCAGTGACAAGAAAGGGGTGTGTGTCATGTTGACACGCCCCATTTTTCAGTGACCACGTCCATTTTTCAACGCGCGACTCGGGGGGGAGGGGGATGGGTGGGGAGGGTTCCGTTTTCAAATTTTCCCTGGGCTCCAAATACCCTAGTTACGCCACTGCCCATGTATACATACATAGATACACTCACACACATATACATACATAAATAAACACATACAATACATTATAGGTGGCAGACATTGAACTGACCTGGTTGTGCATGCTGTTTTCAGCTGGTGACAACTATCTTTCATCCTGTGCAAGTCAGCTCAGCCTCTGCGCTCCATGATAATCTCATAATTTTCAGGGCCAGCTCCCAGTTGTCAAGCCAGTTTCCAGGAATGGCTGGTGGGGGGGGGGGGTGAAAAGGCAGGGCTTCAGCGGGTACTCTAGCTTCTAGTGAACCAGGGGACACAGGCTGGGTTGCTTAAGCAGGACCTGGGGGCGGAGCTACGGGAGCAAGGGGGCGGAGCATTGACTGCAAGAAGGATAGTTGGGCGGCTAGGGGCGGAGCTTTAGGCTGTCTGGGGGCGGAGCTTCAGACTGCCGATGTTGGCATGGGAGGGGGGTGAATCATCCGCCTGTGTTTAGGGTGTACTGTACGGATCCTCACACACTGCAGTGCAGACAGCGTGCTGTCGGATTCAGTACAGTGCAGGCACTGTAAACAGGGATTTTTTTTTCCTGTCAGCACTGTCTGCAGTGCACTGCCGGGATACTGTGGGCCTATTTTCATAGTGGGCTTGGAGCTGCAGCTCCACCCGCCCCATTAGTAATCCGGCCCTGACTACATGGGGCACTGCTACTGGGGACATTGCACAAGGGGGACTACTACAGTGGGCATTGCAAGAGGGGCACAACTACTGGGGGCATTAAGGTGCATATGAAATGGAAAGGAATGTTCCCAGAGTGACGAGAAATGGGGGAGTGTTATGTTGACACGCCTCCATTTTTCAGTGGCCATGCCCCTTGTGGTATGTGACCACGCCCACTTTTACACCACTATTTTATATTTGTAAAGGTGGATGGTGCCCCCTGGGTGGGTTTGGGGCATGACGCATGACAGCACAATTATTGTGGCCCCACCCTCCATTACTGCATTCTAGAGAACCACTTGAGAATTGGGAGTAACCAGGAGGTTCAGAGGCAGTGGGAAATTATGCCCCTCCCACTTCCACTGTGCCCCCACCCCTGATGCCTGCAACCACATTCAAGCATCCCCCAGTTTTCACCATTAAAAAAAAAAGCCTTCCTTGGCCCCTCCTTTCCCTCTAACTACCAACCAACGTCTCTCCTTTCTTACTCCTCCAAGCTCCTTGAGTGTTAGTCTAGAACCGCCACACCGCCTTCCTCTCCTCCCACTCCCTCCTACATCCAGTGCAATTTGTTTTTCGGTCTCTCCTGTTTGCAGAAATGGCCCTCACCAAGCTCTCAGTTGACCTCCCTTGCTATATAATGTTATGTACTATGCTCTTGAGGCAGGTGGTCAAAAGCAGCAAATGAGGCTGGGACCCAAGAGTCGTTGCGTTCCAAAGGGAGTTGGTTCTTAAAAGAATGAATCTGGTAGCCAGGGTAATCCCAGATATAGATTCTGGTGACCCCACAGTTGGTCTAAATGCACAGGTCGGGCAGCTAGAGTGGGCAGTGCAATGGCAGCATAGGTCTCTGGCACTAGCCAACCCACTTAGGGGTCAGAAACCCTGGCATTGTGTGCCAGGGGATTGGCACACATTGGTTTGTGACCATAGGATTTTATGTACTATTATTGTGTTTTGGTTGCAGTTTGATGGCAAGTGATAGCTGTCAGGCCTGCTTTCCCCTGTCACCTACAGAGAACTAAACTTCCCCTTTCACTAGCACAACTACATAACTGCATATTGGTCGTTTCTGCACCAGGCTCCTGAAATGTCTTGTTCCACCCTCACTTACACTCTTCAAACATTCACTGGTCATCAGTAAGAGCAGGCAACATAGAGTTCAGCCTACAATGGTCTCTGCTTCTAGTTACTAGTTGCCAGACCTCTGTGAGATGCATTTTCTCTATCGTTCCTCAGCAATGAAGGACCACGTATATTACATACTATATACAGCACCAACTAGTGATAACTGAAAGGTCACCGTTGAACATGTACAGTGTGCCCCTAACAGATAACACCCACTCATGGCTGATTCCTAGTCCCTGTATGACTGATTGGATTTATTTTAAGGTTCCCTAAAGGTTAGTATAATCTAATTGACACACTGAGAGCTCAGGTCCTGCACAGATTAAATTCCCGGAATTGCTTTAGTATATCAGAAAATCATGCTTTTCTTTGGAAGGTGACAAACACCTAAATCACAGAGCATTTGACAGTTTCTTTAGCCGGGAGCGGTACAAAGAGCAGAGCAGTGATAGATGTCTCCATGTGTGAGGTGTGTATATCTGTGATAAAAGGCATGGGGGTGGGAGAACACAACCAAACTGCAAAGATATCCAGGATCACGTGTGGTGCACGTGGGAGCACCGATGCATCTAAGCCCTTGTAACCTAGTATATGCCTTCACCAATTTACTGTACAGCCAGATACAGCAGAGACAGTTAGTCCTGACTTTGAATTAGGGATGGCCATTGACCATCGATGATTCAAAATCATCTCTGGTTTATGGCCGATGTCGATTACTTTTACCGTCGATGGATGAGCGGGAGCCGATTTTTTTCCTGGGCGAGACGGATCTTAGCCCTGGCCCCGGCTAAGTCCCGCCGCTGTTTTTGATTGGCCTGCGGCCCGCCGTTCCCCAACCGTGGTAGTGGCCATCAAGGGGTGCAAAACATTGATGGGTCACCTTAGATGTTTTTTTTTTGTCAGAGATGGTAACCACCGATGGACTTATTGATGGTAACCATCGATGGACACCTCTCCGATGGCCATCCCTACTTTGGGTTGTAGATCTATTGTGACTTCTAGCTGTGAACATCTATATAACTGTGGCAATCAGGCAGGAAGAGGTGTGACAGAAGGAAACTGCTGTATGCAGATTAAATCAGTCTGAGCTCATTCTTCTCTGCCCACAGTTCTGAAGGTGAGGTGGAAGAGAGCAGCATGATTCATGCATCTCATTATCCTGTAGACCTTTTTTACGGTCAATCGTAAGAAACCGTTTGAAGCATTAACCTCATCTCCTCTAAACCGTCAATGCAGAGTGCATAGATAATACACGTGTATGTATTTTATCACCGCCAGTGGGTCGATGGTCTGCACTGCGCATGCGCACGACGGAGGGAGCTCCGTCGTGCGCATGCGCGAGACCCGACGAGCGAAGGACTTTCCTTCGCTCGGAGTGTCTCATCAAAGGGGGCGTGCTGTCGATGTTGACTGACAGCACGCCCCCTTTGGTGGGCGTGTCGGGGGCGTGCCTGCCAGACGGAGGCGTTCCCAAGGGAACGCCTACCGTCTGAAGCCGGCCCCACTGACATCACTAGTGATGTCAGTGGGAGTGATTTTGGCTCTGATAGAGCCAAAATCACTCCTGGCCTTGCGGTTGAAAAACTCAACCGCAGGCTTCTGCTCGCAGTGGCGATGGTCGCGATGGTCAAGACCATCGCGACCATCATCCTGCACGCTCGTATATGCTGTGGGTGGTGACCCACAGCTATACGAGCATCCAGGAGGACGCTCCATATTAATGGAGGTGGGCCCTGATTCAGAGCGAGCGCTCTGGTCAGAGCGTCTGGCTCTGAATCAGGGCCATGATCCTTTGTTCAAGCTTGTGGGATGAACCGTACTGTGACATGGCAACACAAAGGATTAAAAGGAAGAAGTTATGAAAAAAGTGCAATTACACAACAAAGAGGGAGACTACACAGTGATACTTAAGATACAGCGCCATCTACTGTCCCTCCAGTATAGCTTCCAAGCAATACTTAGCCTACAGCTGTTGCTACTGTGTACTCCAACAAAAATGACATGTAGACCACTTTGTAGTCAAAGTTATACAAACTGTAGTTGTATGAAGCTATGTGCAGCAGTCGGAGCGCACAATATTTTCATGGTCAGTTTCTGCTGTTGTTACTCAACCATGGCATGGAGCTCTTATAATGTTAAAATAAGCGTTCTATGTACTCTTGGGAACCAGTCTCTTTCATCAGTTTCATGCTCCCACCATTACTGGTTCAGTGGGATTCCTTTCCCATACAAGGGCCATCACTACCTGTGCAGCCATGATCATTGGAGGAGGAACTTCTAGCACTGAAGCATCATGGTATGTAACCAGAGCCAGACTGAGGGCCTGATTCAGACCTGCTCGCAAGCGGGTTGATGGTGGGCCATTGCGCACGTGCGTCATGCGCGAGCCCCAGAATGAGTGAGATTTTCACTCGCTCCGGGGCTCGCAGCAAAACGGGGCGGCTGTCGATGTTGATTGACAGCTTACCCCATTTTGTAGGCGGGGAGGGGGGGTGGCTGAACATACGGAGGCGTTAACTTGGGAACGCCTGCCGTTTGTGGGCGGCCCTACTGACATCACTCGTGATGTCAGTAGTGGACTTCCTGCTCTATTAGAGCAGGAAGTCCATTCGGACTTGCGGGAGCCGAGACCCTACCACAGGGTCTCGTCGCAAGCCCGATGGTCACGATAATCGTGACCATCTCCAGGCCGCTCGCACAAGCTGTGGGTGGTCGCCCACAGCTTTGCGAGCAGACTGGAGGCCGTAATGAAACAAAAAAAACCCGCCCTGATTCAGAGCGAGCGCTCCCAAATAGCGAGTGCCTCTGATTCAGGGACTGAGACCCCATGAGACCCAGGCTGGTTCACCCGCCACAGTCTCTGACATACCGATCATTGTGCTCAGGCATAACGGTGGGCTGACAGCGTGAGCAAATAAACATCACAGTTGACTGTACTGCCAGCCAATGAATCTGATTTACCATGTGCCATTGCTTCCTTTTGGATACATAATTGCATAACCCCCAAATATCTTTATATTGAATGAATTTAAAGAGGCAAGAATGCAGGGGGTTTGTGCCAAATGTCTCCTGGGGCACAAATATGGGGAGACCAAGTAAATTAACTTAAAGTCTGGGGCTTCTACAGTATTAAAGGCTATTTGCAAATGTGTGAGGTTACCCTTTAAGGTAGGGGTGGGCAATAAACGCCCCCCCCCAGCAGTTGTAGAACTACACATGCCAGCATGCCCTGCCACAGTTTTACTATTTGGCCATGCTGAAACTGCTGCAAGGCATGCTGGGATGTGTAGTTCAACAACAGCTAAAGCGCTGCTTATTGCCCACCCCTGCTTTGCAGTACTATCTTGTCACGTTACAAGTTCATGACACAAAGGGCATTTACCCCAAGGGGTTCTTACACGTCACATGGCCACGTGGACACTTACCTAACCATCCACCTAACTTCTACTAAACGCAGAGGAGAAAATCACTTGCTTTGTACACAGGACCTGATCCAGCGATGTACGCTATTCCGATAATGTTGCAGTTGAGTGATAATCGGCAATGTGCGCATGCGTCTCAATCGCACTGCGAATACGTCAAGGTACATTATCGTAGCGACTATTTACTCGCAGTGGGATTGACAGAATTGGTATGAAATACCAATTGACGGGATGCCGGATGTCAGTAAACTGACAGCGGCATCCCGAAGGTTCAAATCCCGACGGGAGCGGTGAGTACTGTTCCCCTGTCCTATTTACCCCCTAACCCTCCTTTCCTGTACCCTAATATTAACCCCCCTCCCTGCACCCTAAGCCCCACCGGTAAGTGCCTAAACCTAACCCAACCCCCTTAGTGCCTAACCCTAAACCCCCCAGGTGGTGCCTGAACTTATCCCCCCCTGCCCGGAGCCTATTGCAAACACCCCCCTGGATGCCTAAACCCCTGCGGCTGATACTTACTTTTCCGCGGTATCCTTGCGATCAGGATGCCGTCTGCCGGGATCCCGACATTGGCATCCCGAGTCATGTTGGGATTTAGGCGCCATTGTTATCTCGGTCATTCGGGATTCCAATGCCGGAGTTCCGGCATCTCGCTTGCCGCGATGCTCACCGCATCCAGTGATTGACAGCCAGGGAGCGTTTGTGGGAAGTTACGGGGAGTGGCTGCCACCATTTTCGGGGGTTTTCATAGTCTTCGCCTGGGATCCCGTGCGCAGTGACAGTGGCTCCGGCGTCCCAGCACACGCGGCCCTCTTGCGCGACCATAGGGCTATTCAGTAGTCTGATTATCGAAGGATCTGCGACCGATGCTGCGTCTCTGAACGCAGGTGCTTGGATTGGTAAATCCGCAGGTGGGGGTCTGGATGCAATCCTCGGCGTCTGTGACATTCGCATATTTACATATGGGATCACAGCTGCAATGACATCTCTGGATCAGGAAACAAAAAGTATGGTGGTCGCTCACATCAACTTAATGACATTGCACAGGTGCTCGTAAAGGGTGGGGTTTACACTGAGCTACAGAAAAAAAAAAAAGGGATTTCCCCTCCAGCACACTGCAGCAAAAACAAAAATACTTGAATCCTACATGATAATAGAAATTCAGAGGTATTGGTTTACATACATTTGCAAATATATGAATAAGCGCTGGGCCAAACGTCAAGGCTCCTCTATACCAGCGTCCCTAACATTATGGGGTTCATGTCTGAGACGCAGGGAACCCCAAAAAAATCCAGCCAGGGACCATCCCCAGGGCATCACACGAATAATGGAAAAAAGAGTGAAAGTGAAGGGTAAAGTATAGTTGTGTAAAGATAAATCAATAAGTGTTAATGGTAAGGGGTTAAAATGACATAAATAATAGACAAACAAATAGAAAGGTGATAAAAAAATATCTATGTGAATTAAGTGGTGATGCCCTGAAAAAAGGCCCAGCCAGAGCAACCTTGGGGGCCCCACACCCAAACGCTCACCTTTCTAATTGTTTGTCTATTATTTATGTCATTTTAACCCCTTACCATTAACACTTATTGATTTATCTTTACACAACTATACTTTACCCTTCACTTTCACTCTTTTTTCCATTATTCGTGTGATGCCCTGGGGATGGTCCTTGGCTGGATTCTTTTGGGGTTCCCTGCGTCTCAGACATGAACCCCATAATGTTAGGGACGCTGGTATAGAGGAGCCTTGACGTTTGGCCCAGCGCTTATTCATATATTTGCAAATGTATGTAAACCAATACCTCTGAATTTCTATTATCATGTAGGATTCAAGTATTTTTGTTTTTGCTGCAGTGTGCTGGAGGGGAAATCCCTTTTTTTTTTTTCTGTAGCTCAGTGTAAACCCCACCCTTTACGAGCACCTGTGCAATGTCATTAAGTTGATGTGAGCGACCACCATACTTTTTGTTTGTAGTTCTGTGAGGCATGAAAGGAGCCAGCATTGGGAGGATGTGTTGGTCTGAATAGTGCCATTAGGAGGTTTCTGGGGTACCTTCTAGGTGAGTCTGCTCTCAGCTTATACATGTACTGTTATTATGCAGTACATTAATTTGTAATTATATGACCCAGAGTGGGTGCTACTATTAGGTAGCAACAATTATTTTGGGTGAGCGTTTGGGTGTGGGGCCCCCAAGGTTGCTCTGGCTGGGCCTTTTTTCAGGGCATCACCACTTAATTCACATAGATATTTTTTTATCACCTTTCTATTTGTTTGTCTATTATTTATGTCATTTTAACCCCTTACCATTAACACTTATTGATTTATCTTTACACAACTATACTTTACCCTTCACTTTCACTCTTTTTTCCATTATTCGTGTGATGCCCTGGGGATGGTCCTTGGCTGGATTCTTTTGGGGTTCCCTGCGTCTCAGACATGAACCCCATAATGTTAGGGACGCTGGTATAGAGGAGCCTTGACGTTTGGCCCAGCGCTTATTCATATATTTGCAAATGTATGTAAACCAATACCTCTGAATTTCTATTATCATGTAGGATTCAAGTATTTTTGTTTTTGCTGCAGTGTGCTGGAGGGGAAATCCCTTTTTTTTTTTTCTGTATCTCTGGATCAGGCCCATAGTTTTGACCTGCGGCCGGGACGCCGCCAATCTGAATCCCGACGGTGGAAGTCCAACACGGGACTTAAGATAGGCGTCAAAATAACGACGCCTATCCTAATCCCAACCCCGGAATACAGACAGACTCTTCCCTGAGTGAGGTAAGCCCGGGGCGTCTTAGCTGCGGGGGTGGGGTGGGGGGAGAGTGTTAGGATTAGGCATCATAGCGAGGTTAGGGTTAGGTTTTGGGTGGGGGGGGTTAGGCACCACTGGGGGGGTTAGAGTTAGGGTCAGGCACCACTGGGGGGTTGGAGTTAGGCACTAAGGGGGAGGGTTAGGTTTAGGCACGAAGGGGGGATACTTAGGTTTAGGCACTAACGGGGAGGGTTATGGTGCGGGTGGGGAGGCTTAGGGTGCGGGTGAGGAGGTATAGGGTGCGGGGTGAGAGGGTTAGGGTGCGGGATGATGAGGGATAGAGTGCGGGGTGGGGATGGTTAGGGTGCGGGGTGTGGAAGCTTAGGGTGCAGGGTGAGGAGGGTTAGGGTGCGGGTGAGGAGGGTTAGGGTGCGGGTGAGGAGGCTTAGGGTGCAGGGTGAGGAGGGTTAGGGTGCGGGGTGAGGAGGGTTAGGGTACGGGATGATGAGGGATAGAGTGCGGGGTGGGGAGGCTTAGGGTGCGGGTGAGGAGGTATAGGGTGCGGGGTGAGAGGGTTAGGGTGCGGGATGATGAGGGATAGAGTGCGGTGTGGGGAGGGTTAGGGTGCGGGGTGTGGAGGGTTAGTGGGAGAAGGGGGGAGGGTAAGTATATTTACCAGACCCCTGTCGGGATACCTACTATCGGTATATTACATATCCGTTTTAGCTCACGTGTCCACATATTTTTTATGCAAGCAATATTATGGCGCACACAAATAGCGGGCAGCTTTATTGAGCTAGGATGTGCCCTTCTCCCAACCCTAAATTTCTCTACATATTTTAAACTTTCCCCGGCCCTATACCCCCCTCCCCACTGCAGCACAGTGTGGTTTAGTGATGGCTCAAAATGCCATCTTCTCGCTGTGTTTACTCCTCACTCCGATAGGGCCACGGCCGGCTTTTATCATCGCTCCAATCGTACCTCCTCTCCTGATGGCCATTAGCTGAACCTCGCATGTATTTATATGTTTATAATTTGCTTTGACACAAACATACAGTGTGAGAGGCTAAAGCCAACGGCTGGTGCTTACTCTTCTTTAGAATGTTGTATTTAGTACTTCGGAGAATTTAACTTTGGAAGATAATGAAGTGATTAAAGGCATCCACTCCGGTGGTGCATTATTTAGAGCAGTGGTGAGGGTTTCAGTGAGTTTGTAAATCAATGTTAAGAGCACAAACTCATTTGAAGAAACGGAAGAAAGAATTGGAAAGAAATTATATCAGGATCCATCGGAGAGAAATGTGCAAACGCCTCGCTCTAATGGGGTCTCCTGTGTAATTAGCCGCACACTGTCATAGCTCACGGCTGACGCTTTATTATACAGCGCGCACGAAGAACCAAACACTCACCCCCATTCCTGAGAGGACACTACAGCTAGCGGATCTCTCATGCAGAGTGATTGGAACTTGAGCCAGAGCCGGCTCTTGGGGCATTTAAATGGTGATGGCGTTTGTTTCCTCTACGTGCTGGTATTGCTTACGCAATCAATGGTTGCCAGGAAATTATTTTTTTTATATGTTATTAATACTATAGGAACAAAAACAGGTCCACGTTCCATGATTTTAGATGTTTTTTTTACAAACTTTATAAGCATACATGCCTACCCTCTTGCTTCTCTTACCCGGGCTTCTCCCGGGAAGAGATCTGAAAAGGTAGGCAACTCTGTTTATAAGAAAACCGAAACTGAACCAAAACACTTTAGGGTGGTTTTGCCAAAACCAAAACACGATGATTGTTTAGAACCAAAACCAAAATACGACGCTCTGCGGACATCTCTACATTTTATATGCATACGTGAAAGATTATTATTTATACAACCAATTTATTTAACCAAATATACGAAATATACATTAAGCATGCTGAACTAAATAATACAATAAATGCCCTTGTAATAAGTGAAGTATTTATACTAATGTCATTTCATACCTGCCTACTCTCCTGGAACATCCGGGAGACTCCTGAAAATTGGTTGGCGCTCCCTGACCCCCGGAAGAGTGGGTAGCATACATGCCTACTCTCCCGGGAATCGCGGGAGGCTCCCGATTTTTCGGGTAACCCCCGCGATCCCGGAAGGGCAGGCATATCTCCCGCATCCCGCCCACTTCCTAGTGAAGTGGGCAGGATGAGGAGATGTTACCTGAAATTATCGGGTCCGTCGGGAAGGGGCGGGGCTAAATTAGGCAAGTCGCGTCATTTAGCCCCGCCCCCTCCTCACGGACCCGCGAATCACGGGGGTTTTCTGTAAAGGGGGCGGGGCCTAATGCCATCTATCGTCTGGCCCCGCCCCCCGAAGAGGAGAGCAGCAGGTCCCCCTCCTGCTGCTCCCGGAAAGCTGCTCAGCAAAGTAGGTAAGTATGGTGGGTAGGTCTCCCAGCCGGCACCACCCACCATCACCCCCCGCCAGTTTCTGCCTCCCCCCCCCCCCGGAGTCTGTTCATCCTTGTATAAGTGCCCCTCCCCTTGCTGCACAATAACTGTAATCTTGGCATTGTGTAGCATGTCTGGTCATTATGCTGAGCTGAAGCAGGGAAAGATGCACAAATGTCAAAATCTGTAAAGATGTGTGTGATTGGCTAGTACAGGGGTATTCAATATGGGAGCGATAAGTCCGTTTTTGCGTTAATATCGGAGGTATGACGTCATTATCGCAGGTTTTACTTTTACACCGTATTCAATTTCAGAGACTTATCGCAGTTTTGAGAAGTCTGTGATAAAAAACGGGGATAAGTTTTCACCATTGAATAGGTGTAAAAAAAAAGTGCAGAATTGGGGTTTAGGGGTGCAGGCTTGAAAAAAATAGCCTGCACCCCTGGGAATGACATTTAAAAAAGAACTGTGTCAAAAAAAGTTTTTTTAAAAAAATAGGGACACCCCAAAAAATTAATTTAAAAATTGGGGTGAAAAAAAAAAAATGGGAAAAAATTGTTTAACAATAGGGAAATAGGTTCAGGGCTATTCTGCAAGTATGCGGCAGGTGTATTCTAGAATAGAATTATAGCGGCAGGTGCACAAATGTAGAATTTTTAAAAACTTACTTTAGGGACTTAAAAATATGCTAGTACCCATAATCATGTACCCCAAATTTGATGGGACCACTTAAAAAAATGAAAAAAATAACCTAAGTGCTCTTCTGCATCACTTCTTCAATGTCGGGAAAAAAGACCTGATGTTGCTATTTAAATCCCCGACTTTCAATTAAAGGCTAAAACAGGGGTACCCATAGTGATCCCCCATGTTTTTATAACTTAGGGGGGTCTTACAATTTTTTTAAGGAAAAATTCGTAACTTTACGCAAATCCAACTTCGGAGGTTCCCGTTTTCGTTAATTTTATATTGAATACAGGGATAAGCGGGAGTGCGCCCGATACTTTAATGCAGGTAAAAACTCCGATATGAAACGTTATCTTCGGCAGTGAAGTTAACGCTTCATATTGAATACCCCTCATAGTCTTCTATTGCTGTGCACCCATCTCAGCAGTCTGTTAATCATTATGAGCTATCTGTGATAAAGGTCTGGGTCATACTTGCCTACCCTCCCGATTTGGTCGGGAGCCTCCCGAAAATCGGGTGCCGCTCCTGACCTCCTGGGAAGGCAGGCAAGTCTCCCCGCAGCTGCCGACCCCTCCTGCCCCCCACCGCAATGACAGGAAATCCTCGGCAGCGGGGGGCCTGTTACGCGATTCACGTCATTTTGGCCCCGCCCCCTGCTTCACGCTGCCTGTAATATCGGCAGCGGGGGCGGGGCCAAAATGACGCGATCGCGTGGCTCCGCCCCCGCTCCACCCACAAACTTTTGTAGTCTGGCTGTCGCCACCCCCGTTTGCTGGCCACGCCCCCCCAGTCAAGCCGATCTGGCTGCTCCCTCCCGGAAGGGGCAGCCAGATAGTCGGCAAGCATGGTCTGGGTACGTGGAACTCCAGCTATATGGCTACGGCACTCCTAAAAGAAAGAACAGCTCCATGTGATCGAATTGTTAGTGCCCAGTTCCCGCCTCAAAAACGCCCTTATCACGGAAAGACAGATCTAGCAACGACCCTCCTGACTCGGAATAGAACGGCAATAAATAAAACTGTGTAAATTCGCATCTGTGCAGGCGCTGTATGCTAAAACTCGCTATTTACATCCACGCCAAGAGATGAATGATCCAATTCAGAATGAGCCCCAGTGTTGTAACGAACCTTCCTCCTGCGGCGTGTCCTCACACTTAACGTTGAGCTCACCTCCCCGCACCACCCGCAGTCATTAGTCGTTAATATTATTCCTCAATATTTGCATAGAGATAAAATCTCCTTGTAGCCGGTTGTAAAATCCACAGTCAGCAGGTCGCAGTGACGGAAACTGATCCTCCGTGGTCTCTGCTGACCCAGATTAAAGGATCCCGCTGATGAGAATTCAAATAACTGAATAATTAGACCAAAATCACTTCAAGGCCTTAACCCTCACAAGCCCGGGGACCTGTACATAGGCCTAAAGAATCATGGGAAATAAACTCTTGTTGACAAGACACCATGGGAGACATTTAGGGGTATATTACTAAAGTGAGAGTTTTTTTAGAAGTGGAGATGTTGCCCATAGCAACCAATCAGATTATGGGGTCTATTTGCTAAGCAGTGTTAGGAGACAGAGTGAAAAGTGATAAGAAAGTGATAAGGTGCCAGCCAATCAGCTCCCAACTGTCATCTCACAGGCTGTGTTTGAAAAATGACAGTTGGGAGCTGATTGGCTGGCACCTTATCACTTTCTTATCACTTTTCACTCTGTCTCCTAACACTGCTTAGTAAATAGACCCCTATAGCTGTTATCTTCTAGAAGGTGCTAGTTACATTTTAAGTAGAATCTGATTGGTTGCTATGGGAAACATCTACACTTCTAAAAACTCTCACTTTAGTAAATATAACCCCTTAGAGTTGGAAGTAAGGCCCATTATTATGTAGAAACTTGGGATACTAGGTGCTAAGCCAGACATAGATCATGCAGGGATAGCACCCGCTGAACAAGCATCACGTTACACCCATCTACAGCTCACAGGGTATAGACAGCTAGACCAGTCATAGCAGAGCCGCTGGGAGGGGAAGGGACTAGTAGAGCAAAAGAAAAACTTCCTTCTGCTACCGGCTACTAATTTCTTAATGGTACGCTGGACCGGACCGCCATTCTTGCACCATTGGGACGTCATTAGTGTGTAGCCTGACATCCATGCTTGTTTGAAGAATCCAGCGGAGATGGGACGCCTATTTCAGATGGATACTTTGTGCCCAGCATTGGACGGCTGCAAATGGCGATGCTAATGCACAACTGGGTGGTGTGACCATGAACACTCGGATAGAAGGATGGATACTTGCATAAACTCACTAACCTGTATTATCGCGTTACCATATAATAACCTTCTTAAATACAATGAAACTTAACTTCTAAAGTAAAGACACAGAGAACAGTGTTGGCGTTTAAAATTGTTGTCAATTTATTTTTGACAAGTCATTCAATTTTAGACTATTAGTTAATAATAATAATTATGGTGACGGCATTGGTGATCAGCTCTTCTTTACCTTCAGCCACCTGTCCAGGACAATTGGCTGTCGCCTTACTCCACTTCAAGGCGAGCACACCCACTAAGCCTAACTATTAACATAAACTAACTCAAAGTGCCGTTCTTTTCTGCCAAGCGAGGCCTAAACCGATGCGCCGCTATCATAACTCAAACCTGTAACCAGAAACACCTCAACAGTAGAAAACATGCCTTCCAGAAAAAATAGCCAAACCCGCAGAACTAAAATGCGCTCCATCTTCACAATACAAATGTGCGTCCCAGAAATGAATCAACACATGTTCCACTACACCACCACCATTCTCCAACATGTACCTCACCACTGCAGTATTGACCTTCCTCCTAGCCACATCCAACCGTGCACCAGAACCAGGATTCCTCCAAACACTCCTATGGACAATGAAGGACCACACCAACTAGCAGGAAGTCCCTAATGACAACAGAGCGCAAATCCAGGGCAGTGCGCTGACCTAAATCATTCCCACCAGATGCAGCACTTAATAACACGGAAAGAAAACACAAACAAAGCAGTCGAACCACAGACACACCATACCGACAAGACATGGACACATAACAAAGAGGGGCCCCTTCCGCAGGAAGGGGGAGGGGAACAACGTAGCTAACGCAAAAAACAGAAACCCCCCCAGAGTAAACTAACAATCACGCCATATCATATAATTCAGAAGCCAATTGGGTCCCTGGGGGAAAAAAAAAAATTCCTCACAGACTCCCGCAGTAGGTCGGCGAGTGGTTAGGCCTCCGGTGATCTACGTTGGAACAAAACAGCTAAACGTGGACGAATATGGTGTCGGAGCGCAGCAGAACGCCACCGACCAAGGGATTGGATATCCCCGTCGGATAAGTCAGCAGAAGCCGCAGATGTAGCAGCTCCTATTTAGGACAAGGGTCACCGGACAGATCGTCCTGAGGGGCTAATTCCCGAAACCGAAGCCAGTCAAACTGCGGCAGTGCATCCACAATCCCATTCTGTACACCAGGCACATGCCTCGCAACAAATGGCATTAAACAGAGGACAACGCAGAACAAGTTTTGCTAGCAAACGGACAACCGGAAGAAAGGACGAACTCTGATGGTTAATCGGATGCACTACACCCAGGTTGTCGCACCAAAAATTATACTAGTGTTCCTCAAGCGGTCCCCACAGAGTTCTAAAGCAACCACAATGGGGAACAGCTCAAGCAACAGCATGTTCTTAGTGAACCCCTTCGCAGCCCACATCAACGGCCAAGGTGCGGCGCACCACAAATAGTTTAGGTAAGCTCCAAGGCCAGTTGCGCCAGCAGTGTCAGTAAAAAGTTGCAGCTGAGTGTTACTGCAGGATGGGACAGGCCAGATACTCACTCCGTAGAACTGGGAAAGTAATACGTTCCAAACTCGCACGTCACTCTTGATCTTGGCCGATAAACGGACAAAATGTAGGCGAAGGACGTCTACAATAGACCCAATCACCGGCAGAAGGTCCTTCCCATGGGAATGTCCCTGCAGGCAAAGTGGAAAAATTTCAGCATGGACTGCATCTGACGCAGGGTGAGTTTCCCCAATCCTAGCGCAACCACAATCACCCCGAGCAACATGTCTAATTTGTCCAAGGGGAGAATACAGCAACCCAACAAGCCAACGATCTTGATACCCAGGAAGGAGAGCTGCATAACCGGGCCTTCTAGTTTCTCACTTGCAACGGGGACCCTGAAAAAGGCAAACAACGACTGCATTGAAAGTAGGAGGTTACCGCAGCGAGAGGAATCGGCTGGACCAATGCACAGGAGATCGATGAGGTAGTGAGCCACCCCGGCCTCCCCTGTGCCTGCGACAACACACCAATGCAGGAATGTGCTGAAATGCTCCAATAAGGTGGACAATATGGAACAGCCCATAGGCAAGCATTCGTCTATGTAGAAACCGTCCCGCAGGCGAAAACCCAGGAATCTAAAATAATCCAGTTGTAGGGGCAATAGATGGAAAGCTGACTCCACATCAATCCTTGCCAACAAGGATCCCGGGCCAAATGGCTGAACCAGCTCCAAAGCCTGGTCAAAGGACTGACACTGCATATGACAATTCCTGAGGAATATCGTCATGGACCGAGGATCCATGCGGATTAGACAGATGCTGAATGAGCTTGAATTGACCTGGTTCCTTCTTGGGGACCACGTCCACAGAAGAAACAGGCCCACCAAAGGAGGAGTCGGAAAAAAAATCTGCCATCCTACACAGTCATGACTATTGCGAGCTCTATGTGTAGAAACTCTGACGTGGACTTCAAATTTTTTGGGGGAACTGTTAGAAACAGGGCCAGAAATCGACAAACAAAACCCTTCGTGAAAACCCTAAAACAAAAACACAGCCTCAGTGCTATGGCTATATAACCATAACCGGCACAAAATGTGACCAAGGCGTACAGAGGATGCTGCCTTACTTAGACCCTCCACTGGTAGGGGATGGGCCCAGATTTTTGCATGGAAGCAATCCTTTGCAATTTAAAGGCATGCGTGCTGGAACCTGCAACGAGCTCCCGCCGTGCAGCTGGAACCGTTGAAGGCATAGCACTGTCTCATGTTGAGCGATGTGTGGGCCCCCCAAAAGGGAGTCTGCATTCACCCAGGGGCAGATACTAAAGGTGTTGGGGCGGGCGAAAATCGATGATCGAGGAGCCCGACTGTTCACGCTGGAACTACTCGTCATATGTCCTCCAGGAGGAGTTACTCATGGAACAGAACACAGAATGCATCAAATAGAGATACCTAATGACATTCAAGTGTTCCCAAGGCGGGATACTAGATAGCATGCCGCGAATATAAAGAAACCCGCCAGCCAATTATCGTATGAGCAATATGCCTCCTACCCCACACCACCACATCGCTTAGCTGCCCTAAAATCTTTTTCGCTTTGGACGTAGGGGCAAAAACATTAACATATTTGCCCTTGTGAACCCTGTCACGAACCCTCCGACGCAGCCCTCTAAGTACCGCCGTATTATCACAGTGCACCACTCTACCCTTAGAAAAAAACGAACTGTCCTCAATAGATGAGGATGATCACAGGGACCGACAACGGAAATGGCGGCTGCGACGACGTGACCTCTTCCTGCCCCTATCCCTCGAGCTATCAGAATCCACGCTGGACGAAGAGGACGAAGAACACACCTGCTTCCTACCCCTATGAGCAGTTGCAATGGACTCACCGGGAGGACCGGAACAGTCGAAAGCAGCCAACATATTGGTCGATCATGGCCGCCAAAGGGGTACCTGCGGGAACAGCAGCAACACCAGCAGACATAGGGGCTGCAAAAGACACAACAGGCATAGGCATATGTGTAGGCCTAGGTGTAGCAGAAACATGGGAAGGGGAGTCAATGGGAAACTGTATACCCTACGCAGTGAGGAGCTGGGCATCCAAAAAGCCCAGCTGCGCAGGAACCTGAGGGGGCAGCGGAGAGGAAGCCTGTGGTGTAGGCGCACTATGAGATACCGTCACCACGGATACAAAGGGATCAATGTGCCAGCCAGAGAGCAGAGCCGGGTTAAGGGCCACATGGACCTGTAGCTGAAAATGAACAAAGGCCTATTATGAGAAGCAGAGGAGGTGTGACCAGTGCTGTGTGGGTGTGTACCCCCTATACTCTCAGCCCCAATGTCTCCCTAAATATGTAAAAGAAAAAAATGCTTCATTTTGTGAGGTAAATAGAAATACAATTTTACTACTTATGATTTATGGCTGAGCGTGTGCAGAGCAGATGGCCAGTCAACATCATGTTGTCATGACAATGGGCCTATTTTTATGTGGAGGCCTGGAGCTGTAGCTCCATCCGCCCCATTGTTAATCTGACCCTGCCAGAGAGGCCAACACTCGTGAAGCAGTCAATGCCTCAGCAGTGTCAAGGGAACTTGACAGAACTGAGGGGGGCGACGGGCCTGGCGCATTTGGAACTGCAGCAGCCATATTGGATAGCCACCTAGGGATAAATCTGGACCGCCGGGAAACGACCGACGAGCGCTACGCCAGAGAGAAACCCCCACTGTTGAAGCAAACACTGAGGGCCCTATAACCTGGACCAACGCAGATGCAGCAGCCTGCCCAGACAGAGGGGTTCCAACCCTACCGCCTGCCTGCCTACCCCCTCTTGTCCTAGCTAAGAAAGATGGTTGGCTGTTGGAACTCGCAGGGGCCCCATCTCCCAGAACAATAGTCCCAGACCCCAGCTGAACACCAGCACCCACAACTTGCTGCCCAGCCTCATGACCCCTCTTGTCTGGAACACAGATGGGACAGTCTGGGGCACCTGGGAGGGCTGCAAACCACGCCCAAACCTGGCAGTAGCAGCCCTTCCTTTATGATGAAAATGGTGTCCGTGACTCGCGGGAAAAAGCCACACTCCCTGCGCTGGCCCGAATCACGTGCATGCCTCCGCCCGCACCTGGACCCTGTTTTCCTTTTTAGTAACCTTATCAGCGGAAGCAGCTGTGCTGGGGCACTATGGCCGCATGGGGTAACAAAGGGAGAGGTGGGAGCAAAAGCTGTAGACAGCGCCGCCCACCTCCAAGCCCTAGTGGCAAGAGCACGGCCGACGGCCATAGTCACAGCCGCGGCCCTGCCCATCTGTGCATGCGCGGCCGCAGACTCAGACCCGGTTCGCGGTGAAATGCGGCGATTGCAGGGGAGGGTGGCAGCACTGGAACCTGAAGCAGCAGTGGTGCCAGGGAGAACATAGGCAGACAGTCAGGCGGGGGGGGTTGGGGATCGATGAGGGCGGAACATTCTGCAGCAATAGAGGAAGACAGGGAAATGAAGGAATCACCAGGACGGTAGAAGAAGATAGAGGGAAAGAAAAATAGCTGGGAAGAGATCAGGAGAAAGAAAAACAGCAATCAAAAAATACAAATCAACTGACAAAACGCACTTCCCTGTCCTGGAAGAAAAAACTGGAACAAAGAGGCAAATCACATTGCTACTCCCCACTAAATAGACCTTAACCACTCCCCCCAAACCAGTCATTGGCTGCCTATCAAAACTAAAATTAAAGGGGCAATAACCAACACCTTATTAAAATGGCAACACTCCAAGCACTCGTGGTTTAATGTCCCTCATGCTTAATTGTCAGCCTTCGGGCTAACTTAGCATAAGGCAGAAAAAGTGGCTGCGTCACCAATCACAGGGCTTGCGTCACCAAAGAGGATCTTGCACTGTGCACCGTCTTCTGGTTTGTAATACTCCTCCTGCTCCCAGCCTCTGCTAACGAGAAGAGATTGGATGAAATACAGCTAATAGTCCACTTATGACGCACGCATCCATATTAAACACGCCGTGCGCCACTGGTGAATTCTTGTAGTCGCCAAACAGACTGAAATGATGGGTTGCAGCCAGCTTTTATTATTAGCATTTATGAGAACATTACTCACTCCACAAACACAACAGTACCCGGCCTGTGTGCCGTTAGCAGTTATCACACCCCATTTATTGCTATCCCTGTGCATATGCCCCATAGTAATCACAATGACCGTATAATGCCTGAACCCGGTAAGACTAACTCAGTGCATTTACAGGATCGTGTGTCTCCCTGCCTTGACACATTTCATTTGCGGTTTTAACATTGCTGTGGTTTTATGTCTGCATAAATATGATAGATTCTCCTGTCGCTCCAAAGCAGCATTTCTAGATAATGAGTGAACCGCGCCACGCCGTGATGAAGAGTAGTCCCAACACAGTATTAGCTCGTCATTTTCTCCGGGAAATAAATGCTCGGATTCACCAGCTGAAAAATTACAAAGAATTAAATGTCAGAAATTTCCAGATGCCTGAAGGCGGATTTCGGTTAGTTGCTCAGGGGGGTAACACGCCACTTTCCTGTACATAATATATACTGTACACAATACAAGTCGCTTTTATTAGCCAGCGCGATATGATATTTACAATTGCCCCCCCCCCATTTTACAAAAGTCAAATAAAATGGTTTTGCTTCCTGAGACTGGTACTGATTATCATTATTATCTAATTTTATTTATCGGAAGATCTGGGCTCAAATTACATACAAGGACAGGAAACAGAAGGTGAAGGCGTGGGTGTCAATATGAGCTTACAGTCTAAGCAATTATGGCCCCCATTCATCAACGAAGGCAAACACCAGCGCGATTTTTTTGTTAAGTATCACTGTGATAAAAACCAAAAATCTACTGTTATTAACTAATACTTACCCCTCCTGCGAGGTCCTGCAAAGTCCTCCTTGTCTACGAGGTCCTCAGCTGGCCTGCTGGCAGCATGACGCTGCCAGCGACTGGGCTCCGGTGTAATGCGAATGCGCAACGGTCCGTCTGACACGGCAGTGCCTGTGACAAACAGCGGTAATCTTAGATTAACGCTGTTTGTTAAATCCAGAAAGGGTGGCGTAACCCCGTTAGCGAGCACTAAAGGGGTTATGCTTTGTTGATAAATGGGATTCAGTGATGAGGAAGTGCCAGGTCAGGTGTAATAACGGGTGATGGAGCACTATTGTTTTGCACTAATTCATTGATGAGGAGGTGCCTGATCTGGTGTAATAACTGGTGATGGAGCACTATTGTTTTGCACTAATTCAGTGATGAGGAGGTGCCTGGTCAGGTGTAATAACGGGTGATGTAGCACTATTGTTTTGCACTAATTCGGTGATGAGGAGGTGCCAGGTCAGGTATAATAATGGGTGATGGAGCACTATTGTTATGAACTAATTAAGTGATGAGGAGGTTCCAGATCAGATGTAATAATGGGTGATGGAGCACTATTGTTTTGCACTAATTCAGTGATGAGGAGGTGCCTGTCAGGTGTAATAATGGTTGATGGAGCACTATTGTTTTGCACTAATTCAGTGATGAGTAGGTGCCTGGTCAGGTGTAATAACGGGTGATGGAGCACTATTGTTTTGCACTAATTCGGTGATGAGGTGGTGCCAGGACAGGTATAATAATGGGTGATGGAGCACTATTGTTTTGCACTAATTCATTGATGAGGAGGTTCCAGAACAGGTGTAATAATGGGTGATGGAGCACTATTGTTTTGCAATAATTCAGTGATGAGGAGGTGCCAGGTCAGGTGTAATAATGGGTGATGGAACACTATTGTTTTGCACTAATTCAGTGATGTGGAGGTGCCAGGTCAGGTGTAATAATGGGTGATGGATCACTATTGTTTTGCACTAATTCAGTGATGAGGAGGTGCCAGGTCAGGTGTAATAATGGGTGATGGAGCACTATTGTTTTGCACTAAATCAGTGATGAGGAAGTGCCACGTCAGGTGTAATAACGGGTGATGGAGCACTATTGTTTTGCACTAATTCAGTGATGAGGAGGTGCCAGGTCAGGTGTAATAATGGGTGTTGAAGCACTAGTGTTTTGCACTAATTCAGTGATGAGGAGGTGCCTGGTCAGGTGTAATAACGGGTGATGGAGCACTATTGTTTTACACTAATTCAGTGATGCCAGGTCAGGTGTAATAATGCTGATGAAGCACTATTGTTTTGCACTAATTCAGTGATGAGGAGGTGCCTGGTCAGGTGTAATAACGGGTGATGGAGCACTATTGTTTTGCACTAATTCAAAGATGAGGAGGTGCCAGGTCAGGAGTAATAACGGGTGATGGAGCACTATTGTTTTACACTAATTCAGTGATGAGGAGGTGCCAGGTCAGGAGTAATAACGGGTGATGGAGCACTATTGTTTTGCACTAATTCAGTGATGAGGAGGTGCCTGGTCAGGTGTAATAACGGGTGATGGAGCACTATTGTTTTGCACTAATTCAATGATGAGGAGGTGCCAGGTCAGGAGTAATAACGGGTGATGGAGCACTATTGTTTTACACTAATTCAGTGATGAGGAGGTGCCAGGTCAGTAGTAATAACGGGTGATGGAGCACTATTGTTTTGCACTAATTCAGTGATGAGGAGGTGCCTGGTCAGGTGTAATAATGGGTGATGGAGCACTATTGTTTTGCACTAATTCAGTGATGAGGAGGTGCCAGGTCAGGAGTAATAACGGGTGATGGAGCACTACTGTTTTACACTAATTCAGTGATGAGGAGGTGCCAGGTCAGGTGTAATAACGGGTGAGGGAGCACTGTTGTTTTGCACTAATTCAGTGATGTGGAGGTGTCAGGTCAGGTGTAATAATGGGTGATGAAGCACTAGTGTTTTGCACTAATTCAGTGATGAGGAGGTGCCTGGTCAGGTGTAATAACGGGTGATGAAGCACTAGTGTTTTGCACTAATTCAGTGATGAGGAGGTGCCTGGTCAGGTGTAATAACGGGTGATGAAGCACTAGTGTTTTGCACTAATTCAGTGATGAGGAGGTGCCTGGTCAGGTGTAATAACGGGTGATGAAGCACTAGTGTTTTGCACTAATTCAGTGATGAGGAGGTGCCTGGTCAGGTGTAATAACGGGTGATGGAGCACTATTGTTTTGCACTAATTCAGTGATGAGGAGGTGCCAGGTCAGGTGTAATAACGGGTGATGGAGCACTATTGTTTTGCACTAATTCAGTGATGAGGAGGTGCCAGGTCAGGTGTAATAACTGGTGATGGAGCACTATTGTTTTGCACTAAGTCAGTGATGAGGAAGTGCCTGTCAGGTGTAATAATGGGTGATGGAGCACTATTGTTTTGCACTAATTCAGTTGTCGAAGCTGGATTATTGGCTGAGACAAGATCAGTTTAAAATTGAATCGCAGCGACACCATCTTTCGACTGGCCACAAGACGCCATTTTGTGAATGACCGCCTAAGCGCCATTTTAGATAAACTCACACTTTAGTACATGTGGCAATAATACTATTAGCATCATGCGATTGTATCTGTGACCATCGCCATAAGTTACGGCGATTCACCAAAAGCCGATTTCATGACTTTACGTAGTTTGGGTGCTCTGGATAAAGTGTATATTATCATAATTCCCCTAAAGGATATATTGCATTAGCTAAACAGAGCAAATGGCCATGTGAAAACTAGCCTGTGTAGACAAGCTTCCTGAATATAACGTCTGCTCTCACTCCTGGTGGCCCTGCTCGAATACACACCTTACATTAGCAGGCTTCTTGCAATAAAATACCTTCAAAGCCAAGAGTGTTATCTTAGGTTTGGGTCTTGTAGCTGGGCTAATTATCATCTACACAAGAGTCTGGGAGAACAAAGGACTTTACTTTTGAGCCTGGGAAGGGTGGGGGCTGCTGAGAGAGGGGGGCGTGTGGAACTATAAGACTCAGCATTCCACACTGCTAGGTGTTCACTTGGTTTAAGTGAGATCTAAGTGCACCATTTCTCATACACACATTAATACGCACAATTGTTCTGGTAACTAATCGCATATTAGTGAATGCATAAGCTCCTATATGAAAACGCTGTTCATTAGCTTTATGCGCACGCATCTGCTCCAAGTTAACTAGCGTCTTTACATCAAACCCTGCATACTCACACATTACATATTCATATACAAGGTTCCATAAGCTTTAAGGTATAAGATTTAAGTTTGTGCATTTAGTATATATGCTGTGAAATAAAGATTATTTGGTAACTAAGGTTTTATACATGCTAAGTAAGCCGTGTTTGGTTTTGTACTGATGCGTACTCTTTCAACAGAATTCCGGTATTATCGGTGTGGAGATCGCATCATGCATTCTCAACTTATGGACCGCAGAGACTTCAAGCAACAAAATGTATATTATATAAACAACTGTTAGAATGTTGCATGGGGCGGGAAACCAGAGACCCTCAGTTGTTGGAGGCTGGGTTGTGTCTATTTGAATCAGCCTGTTAAATGCTCTGTAACAGATGCATCCCCCTTGGGAACCAATGGCATCAGCAACAAAAGTCTCTATTGTTTTGTCTATCCCTGGGGGGTATAAATATGTGTGCTCCAACACTGGGTCTTAGTCTTCGTGCTGAATGCTGATTGACAAAGGGTTTCTTGCTGATGCCTAACATCCGGTCCAGAAGCGCTGCTTACGTATACTGTACTTGGGTCTGTATAATTCCTTTGCGCCGAATTGTGTATGGATCAATAGCGTGTAACTGACTGTACTTTTACTTGAATAATACTTTGTGCTTCGGAACCACACGTTCCAAGTCTGGAGTCTTTATTTACTGTATAAACTGCGTACGCAAATTAGCGTCATCCTTGGAAGGTATAGGCAGGATATTAGAAGGTATAGGAAGGAGTGTATAGCGGTTCTAATTCAGTATCGTTACAGTGATGAGGAGGTGCCTGTCAGGTGTAATAATGGGTGATGGATCACTATTGTTTTTCACTAATTCAGTGATGAGCAGGTGCCTGGTCAGGTGTAATAATGGGTGATGGAGCACTATTGTTTTGCACTAATTCAGTGATGAGGAGGTGCTAGGTCAGGTGTAATAACGGGTGATGGAGCACTATTGTTTTGCACTAATTCAGTGATGAGGAGGTGCCAGGTCAGGTGTAATAACAGGTGATGGAGCACTATTGTTTTTCACTAATTCAGTGATGAGCAGGTGCCTGGTCAGGTGTAATAATGGGTGATGGAGCACTATTGTTTTGCACTAATTCAGTGATGAGGAGGTGCTAGGTCAGGTGTAATAACGGGTGATGGAGCACTATTGTTTTGCACTAATTCAGTGATGAGGAGGTGCCAGGTCAGGTGTAATAACAGGTGATGGAGCACTATTGTTTTGCACTAATTCAGTGATGAGGAGGTGCCTGGTCAGGTGTAATAATGGGTGATGGAGCACTATTGTTTTGCACTAATTCAGTGATGAGGAGGTGCCAGGTCAGGTGTAATAACGGGTGATGGAGCACTTTTGTTTTGCACTAATTCAGTGATGAGCAGGTGCCTGGTCAGGTGTAATAACGGGTGATGGAGCACTATTGTTTTGCACTAATTCAGTGATGAGGAGGTGCCAGGTCAGGTGTAATAACGGGTGATGGAGCACTATTGTTTTGCACTAACTCAGTGATGAGGAGGTGCCTGGTCAGGTGTAATAACGGGTGATGGAGCACTATTGTTTTGCACTAAGTCAGTGATGAGGAGGTGCCTGGTCAGGTGTAATAATGGGTGATGGAGCACTATTGTTTTGCACTAATTCAGTGATGAGGAGGTGCCTGGTCAGGTGTAATAATGGGTGATGGAGCACTATTGTTTTGCACTAATTCAGTGATGAGGAAGTGCCACGTCAGGTGTAATAACGGGTGATGGAGCACTATTGTTTTGCACTAATTTAGTGATGAGGAGGTGCCAGGTCAGGTGTAATAATGGGTGATGGATCACTATTCTTTTGCACTAATTCAGTGATGAGGAGGTGCCTGGTCAGGTGTAATAACTGTTGATGGAGCACTATTGTTTTGCACTAATCAGTGATGAGGAAGTGCCTGTCAGGTGTAATAATGGGTGATGGAGCACTAAATTTTTGCACTAATTCAGTGATGAGGAAGTGCCTGTCAGGTGGAATAATGGGTGGTGGATCACTATTGTTTTGCACTAATTCAGTGATGAGCAGGTGCCAGGTCAGGTGTAATAATGGGTGATGGAGCACTATTGGTTTGCACTAACTCAGTGATGTGGAGGTGTCAGGTCTGGTGTAATAATGGGTGATGGAGCACTATTGTTTTGCACTAATTCAGTGATGAGGAAGTGCCAGGTCAGGTGTAATAACGGGTGATGGAGCACTATTGTTTTGCACTAATTCAGTGATGAGCAGGTGCCTGGTCAGGTGTAATAATGGGTGATGGAGCACTATTGTTTTGCACTAATTCAGTGATGAGGAGGTGCCAGGTCAGGTGTAATAACGGGTGATGGAGCACTATTGTTTTGCACTAACTCAGTGATGAGGAGGTGCCTGGTCAGGTGTAATAATGGGTGATGGAGCACTATTGTTTTGCACTAATTCAGTGATGAGGAGGTGCCTGGTCAGGTGTAATAATGGGTGATGGAGCACTATTGTTTTGTACTAATTCAGTGATGCCTGGTCAGGTGTAATAATGGGTGATGGAGCACTATTGTTTAGCACTAATTCAGTGATGAGGAGGTGCCAGGTCAGGTGTAATAATGGGTGATGGAGCACTATTGTTTTGCACTAATTCAGTGATGAGGAGGTGCCACGTCAGGTGTAATAACGGGTGATGGAGCACTATTGTTTTGCACTAATTCAGTGATGAGGAGGTGCCAGGTCAGGTGTAATAATGGGTGATGGTTCACTATTCTTTTGCACTAATTCAGTGATGAGGAGGTGCCTGGTCAGGTGTAATAACTGTTGATGGAGCACTATTGTTTTGCACTAATTCAGTGATGAGGAGGTGCCTGTCAGGTGTAATAACGGGTGATGAAGCACTATTGTTTTGCACTAATCAGTGATGAGGAAGTGCCTGTCAGGTGTAATAATGGGTGATGGAGCACTATTGTTTTGCACTAATTCAGTGATGAGGAAGTGCCTGTCAGGTGGAATAACGGGTGGTGGATCACTATTGTTTTGCACTAATTCAGTGATGAGCAGGTGCCAGGTCAGGTGTAATAATGGGTGATGGAGCACTATTGGTTTGCACTAACTCAGTGATGTGGAGATGTCAGGTCTGGTGTAATAATGGGTGATGGAGCACTATTGTTTTGCACTAATTCAGTGATGAGCGGGTGCCTGGTCAGGTGTAATAATGGGTGATGGAGCACTATTGTTTTGCACTAATTCAGTGATGAGGAGGTGCCAGGTCAGGTGTAATAATGGGTGATGGAGCACTATTGTTTTGCACTAACTCAGTGATGCCTGGTCAGGTGTAATAATGGGTGATGGAGCACTATTGTTTTGTACTAATTCAGTGATGCCTGGTCAGGTGTAATAATGGGTGATGGAGCACTATTGTTTTGCACTAATTCAGTGATGAGGAGGTGCCAGGTCAGGTGTAATAATGGGTGATGGAGCACTATTGTTTTGCACTAATTCAGTGATGAGGAGGTGTCACGTCAGGTGTAATAACGGGTGATGGAGCACTATTGTTTTGCACTAATTCAGTGATGAGGAGGTGCCAGGTCAGGTGTAATAATGGGTGATGGATCCCTATTCTTTTGCACTAATTCAGTGATGAGGAGGTGCCTGGTCAGGTGTAATAACTGTTGATGGAGCACTATTGTTTTGCACTAATTCAGTGATGAGGAGGTGCCTGTCAGGTGTAATAACGGGTGATGGAGCACTATTGTTTTGCACTAATTCAGTGGTGAGGAGGTGCCTGGTCAAGTGTAATAATGGGTGATGGAGCACTATTGTTTTACACTAATTCAGTGATGTGGAGGTGTCAGGTCTGGTGTAATAATGGGTGATGGAGCACTATTGTTTTGCACTAATTCAGTGATGAGGAAGTGCCAGGTCAGGTTGTACTAACCCATCATTACATAACGTTACTATACTAGTGTAGGGCAGAGTTTTTCCAAACTCTGCCATTACATGCCAGGGGGTATATTTATTTACTAAAGGTCTATTTTAATCGATTTTGATCTATTTAAAATTGATCAACATTGATGTTGTGTTTCTGGGGCTAAATCACACATGTACTAATTCTTTAAAGAAACCAAATCAGAAATTGTCTGTTAGTAAAGATGTGATTTAGCTCTAGAAACACAACATCGATGCTGACTGATTTTCATCGATTTTGATACGATTAAAATCGACTTTTAGTAAATATACCCCCAGGCTTTAGCCATGTTTGAGTCCAGATGATTAAATAGAATTGACTTAGGTACTAATTCAGTCACCTGTGCTCAAGCATGGATACCCTTAAAACATGGACTGTAATGGCGGAGCTTGGAAAACTCTGGTATAGGATGAGGTCGCACAGCTAAAGTAAAATATTAGTGAATATGACCGGTACAATTCGCTGCTCTATTTTAAAGGGATCATTCACTATATAAAGTATAGAGCCATAGACTTACATAGACTTATGAAAAATATAAATATATATGTATGTGTGTTCATTTACATTATATATAAATAATAGGCATAATTCTTGGCACTCAACCATCTGCGGTGCCCTTGACATGTGACCACACCATTTACATTAAAAAAATCATACAAACTTGGCTCTCACTTACTTTTCAAACTGTAATTCCTTTAAATTCAAGGAATGTTACTTCCAAAATATTGCAATAATTTGTCCAGCTGACCAACCACTTCACGGTCCTTCCATCTGATCAGTCCCTACACTAAGGGGTAAATTTACTAAGATTCATGATTGATCTGAGATTACAATCTTGGGGGGAAAGTATCACTTTTTTGCTAATCAGGTGTTTACTATCATTAAACTCGGGTGACTTTTTTCATCTTTTGTGGGTGAAATTGGGCGAGTTAATGCCGCTAATTCACTCGTTTTTATCACTAGAAATGAATTCACCATCGGCTCAAATAGGAAGTACTTTTCATTAATTTCAGCCTAAATCGGGAATTTACCATTATTCGTATTGCTATATTCAACCGTTTTTACAGCCGAATCGGGGACTAAATAGAAGTTTCAAATGCATCACCTCCTGAGCTGCGAGATTCCATCAAACATACACAAATCAGTGTGATTTGTGTATGTTTAATAATGAATAGTCTATTTTTCGGGGGTTTTTCTTTGAAGCAAATGACGTGGGGTCCCCCCCAAAAAGCCTAACCAGTCCCGGACTGGTCAGCCAGTCCTGGTTCCGTAAATTACGGGGAACAAAACGTGTATGGTTCCACCGTAATTTAAGAACCAGCACCTGGCTGCAGGACCAGTGCTGGTTTTAAATATAGGGGGAAAAAGATGCGTAGGGGCCCCCCTATATTTAAAACCAGCACCAGACCCAAACCGACCAGGTGCTGGTTCTTAAATTACGATGGAACCCTACTCGTTTTGTACCCTGCAATTTTCAAAACCAGGACTGGCTGACCAGTCCAGGACTGGTTAGGCTTTTGTGGAGGGGACCCAAAGTCAATTTTTTCCTAAAAATTAACCCTTAAAATATAAAAAAGCAAACAAGCAGCCTGCACATATTTCACTGATGTGCGCAGGATGCTTGTTCGGGAGAGAAAGTCGGGCAGGGAACTCGGGGCTTCAAGACGGACAGGATCGATCAAATACACCATCAAATAAAATGATTCTGTCAAAACCGGGAGTTTGGTAAATTCCCGATTTTTTTAAGTGAAAAGAACAGGCGTTTTTGATCAATCCTATCCGAATTGAAAAACGGGACAAATCAGGACCAACACAAATCTTAGTAAATTTACCCCCAACTCTCAAAAATATGACCATTGCTTTGCCACAATTGGCTCCAGCTATGCGTGTATATATATCTATATATATCTATATCTATATATATATATCTATATATATATATATATATATATATATGCAATTTTTATTTTGTTACCCATAATTCCTGTTGATTTAGTCCGCTCACCCTGTTATTCCTGTGCAGAGAGATAACACAGGATAACGCATCCTCTTGTCATGGACTCCTGTATTCGGTGTGATAACCACACACATATATGATTTATTATTTTTAATTAGTTTTTAACAGTGTAAAAAAATACATTCTTGATAGGAGATAGAAACTGAAAATGTTTGTCAGGAGAAACAAATACACAAAATAAATGAAATGTTACAACTGTTAGCTGGAAGAATTAATAAAAGCGGAATACATGTTAGTTAGGAAGTGCGTTACTATGGAAACATCCACAGAAACTGGTAGGAAGCTGCAGAAATGTTTTTTTTTATATAAGTGTTTGCTAATATTCCTGTTGTTTTTCTGCGGGTCCTGGGAGTAATTCAGTTACTGCCTGTAATAATATTGACATTGCATTCCAGTATCAGCTGTCTGAGCAATTGCGCCTAGGACGACTTAATTAAGAAGTGTATTCCTACTAATGGTACATTCCTGCACTAATGAAAGCCTGGGATGTGTTTGACTTGTGAAGTGTCTTATTCCTAGCAATGGTCCTGAGATGGATTGAAATGAGATGCATGCGAGTAGAAGCAGGTCTGGTATAAGCATCTGGTGTGTAGGCGTTTTGCCGCCTTGCATTTTATTGTGGTGCAATTTAATGGACGATTATGCAGTGCAAATAGGTGTGGCTTGTTTTTGCAGTACTGTATAATATATTGATGGACAAGGCTATTAGTTGCAAAGTCTGTCTAAAGCTGGCCGTACATGGTAGAATTATCGGGGTTATCCGCACGATATCCGTGGGTCGCCCCGATAATTATAGTGTGTGTCGGGCCTGCCGGATTGTCCAGCATGCTCGTCCGATGCGATATTTAACAGGTAAACTGTCGGCCGCCATCGGGCTGTGTATGCCCAGGCGCGGTCGACTGACAGACATTTCCTGTGTTCCTTCCCATGTCAAGAACAGAGAAATGTCTCCTCCCCAGGGGACGGAGCGCAGATATCGGGCTAATACACTGAGAGTAATCTCACAGTGTATGCCGAGGACATCTGCGGCTGGCATGCTGCCAGATGAAATGTCTGTCGGTCTGACAGGCATTTTATCTGGCCATGTATGCCCAGCTTTAGGTAACCGTAGCATTAGCATGAGTGTAATTAATTACACATGTTTGGTTTTGCTCATTCCATCCCCATTGCAGGGTCAATGGTGCATTACAAAACTCAGAACTTGTAAACTTCTCACTGAAACACTGGTCTCTGCTTCCCCTCATGCCCCATTGTCTGCTAGGGGCACTTCAGTTATGTAAAACCAAGGCGCACAAGACAGGATAGAGTGGAACCAACTAGAAAGAAAAAAGGACAATATCTTCATAATATAACAAATTTAACAAAGAATCTGAGAATAAAGGACAGACCCCAAATAGGGATGGCCACCGACCATCAATGGTTAGCAATCATCAACAGTTTGCCAACGATAGTTGTTGTTTTAGCCATCGTTGGCAGAGGTCCGATGTTCCTCCATCATCAATGGCAGATATGATTCACCAACGCATGGTGCTTAGCCCCGCCCTCGATGTGTGATATTTAGCCCAGCTCCTCCCATGATTGGCCCGATATGTATCTATTATCCTCAGTAGGGATGCCAATCGATGATTCAAAACATTGATGGTTTTCCATCAATGGTTTACTGCCTTCAATGTTAACTATTGATGGCAACAAGGCCATCGATGGCGAAACATTAGATGGCCAACCCTAACACCAAATGTCCCTCAATAGACTTTAAGAAAAGGATTTAATGGAAGTAAAATATCCTCTTGTCCTCAGTCCTCCTATTGGATGACACTGAGATCACATTGCAGGGTGGGGGGAGGGGTTAAAGTAAAGATGGAAGGTGTCCCAGTCTGGACTGGCTGCGAAGATCATGCAACACCATCGCTCTCAATATTAATGTCCACTCAACAAGGGTCATTTAAGGAAAGCAAAAACGCAATCCTGCATTGTGCATGTCCCTTTGTGACGCCGTGCGCATGTTTTTACACAATCGGGTGCATTTATATGGGCGGCAGTTTGCTGAGAGAGATGGGGAGACTGCTAAGATGCCACACTCTTATGGGAGTAACAGGAAGATCAGGGTGTTACTGCCTAAATGTGGGACAGCCGCTCTCATCTGCCCGAATGCAACAGCCAAGATTGTGCTTTGGCTGGATGATATATTTCAATGGGTTTCATTGGCTGCAGAGCGTGCTTTTTGGTAAGATCTATTTTTTGAGGTCCACTATTGCTGCAATTAAATTCTGGTGAATGCCGGTCACAGACGTCTATACCACATGCGGCTCTGCACGTGTCAGAGGTGGATGCTAATGGCATCATGGCTGCAATTTCTTTGGGACTCGCAGCTGCGATAATATGAAAATACTAGTAACATTTTGCCTTCTGTAAATGCGAGCGGCAGGGATTGCAAGCCCTGAGACCCCCACTTTCAATGTCCGTAAACAGTGGAAATCCACCGCTGAACTCAAACAGAACAACCATCTAGACTTACGATGCCCAGGGCCGCCGACAGCCACGTCGGGCCCAGATGACAGGGGGCATGACCTAATCGCGAGAGGCGTGGCCACACCCCCTTAAAAAATGTGCTGGGGAGGGAAGGCGCTGTGTGCCCCTCAGCCTGGCGCACAGTCAGTGGGGGGCGCGATCAGCGTGATCAGTCTCCCAGTGCAGCTCAGCACCTGGCAGACTGGAGACCTCCCAGACACTTTCCAGGAACATCCATGGCTTTCTGACATCATCTCAAATAAGTGCGTCAGTGTACGCCACAGCGATGTCTGCGTACACTCAGGATGACACATGCGCTATAGGGGTTTTTCAGACTTTTGCACAGTAGCAAATAATCACTCAACTGAGCAAACATGGACTCTTCGTCTGACATTTTTTTGCACTTCCGCCCATTTCTCGCATTACAAGATCTTTCCCTTAATGATGTTAAACGTAAGAACATTCATAGAAGAGATAAGCCTGCTGGTCAGATTCCCATTGGTATAAAAATTCCAGCTGCCATATATTCCAGCAGGTGTTTAGCTGAGTAACAGAAGGGCTTTGGCACAAATTAGTCCTAGATCCCCATGTTTCATTGCATTTAACTTCCACTTTTATATGTGTGCGCTATATAAATAACTGGTAATAAATAAAAATAAATAAATAAATTAGGGAGAGATTACTAATCCTTGAAGAGAGATAAAGTGGAGAGAAAGCACCAACCAATCAGCTGCTAACTGTCAATGTACAGGCTGTGGGCCTGATTCAGAGCCGGACGCAATTAGCGCTCGCTCGTCCAGAAAATAGGGGTGGCTATTCAAATCAACCGTTCGCTCTTTGTGGTCTGTTCATGCCTCTAGGTCTGAACGAGCGAACAATACTTGCGGTCGTTTTTTTAAAAAATACGCCCCCTGGCCGCTCGCATCCTACGTCATGTCCGCTATTTATTAGATTAATCGAGTACATCGACCAGGGTATGAACTGCTCGCTATTCTTGGGGTTGGTTTTTGCTACCACAATCTTGCGAGCAGTTCTGGCTATAAAATAACCCAGTGACGTGGCCAATGACGCTGCTGTTTTAATTATGCACACCCATAAAACGCCCGTTTTGACCTTTAAGCACGCCTGCGTTCTGATCTCCACTCCCCGTTTTCAAGCACCTTCCCCCGTTACCACCCACATACGCCTCATCCTGTCACTCAGATTATCAGGCATTCGCTAGTTTGCGAGCACATGAATTTCGTCCGCACTGACTGGTTCGCGCATGCGTATAATGATCCGTACGCATGCGCAGTTGGGCAAACATCGCTCAGAGCGAACGAGCGGCCGCTTGCGAGCGGCTCTGAATCAGGCCCTGTGTTTGAAGAATGACAGTTAGGAGCTGATTGGTTGGCAGTTTATCCCTCTCTACTCTCTCTCCAAGGCTTAATACATCTGCCCCTTACTGTACTCAGACCAACTGTACAGTCTCTAATACAATGTGACACGTTTTTGTATTTATATCATTTTTATTTAGTAAAACTTTGACAATACGATACTGTGTATCCCATTTATAGGTGAGCCACTGTACCAGAAATTGGGATACCCAGTATAAATCATGTGTCACCACCCCAGAGCAAATACATTGATGACAGCTGTGTATTTTTAGATATCTTCAATACAGCTGTTCTGAATTCCCAATGACAGCTAGAAACGGTTTGTGCCTGGATCTCTTCTCCGCTTGGAAGTGTCCCTATTTTTCAGTAATGACCAAATTTCTCACTGTTCTGTCTCTTAGTTCCTACATCGGATGCAGTCCTCATTATCTATTCATATTTTCATGGCTTTATTAGTTAATATTCATGGAGGAGAACATAAATAAACAATACATGATAACCAGGGTTATTAAACATTTAGAGGTGGGGATTGTACGTGTGTTGTGTCTTTAGATGAACCTACTGAGGAGCAAAGTGTCAGGGGAGATTTAGGGTCTGATTCAGAGCCGTACGCTCTGAGCAGAGCGCACGCTCTGAATGAGGGCCGGCCTCCATGAAAATGGAGCGTCCTCCTGGACGCTCGTATAGCTGTGGGTCACCACCCACAGGCTACACGAGCGTGCAATTTGATGGCCGCGATGGTCGTGGCCATCGCGACCATCGAAACTGCGAGCCGGAGCCTGCGGTTGAGGTTTTCAACCGCAAGCTCCGGAGTGATTTTGGCTCTATCAGAGCCAAAATCACTCCCACTGACATCACTAGTGATGTCAGTGGGCCGGCTTCTGACGGGAGGCGTTCCCGTGGGAACGCCCCCGTCAGGGAGGCACGCCCCCGGCACGCCTACCAAAGGGGGCGTGCTGTCAATCAACATCGACAGCACGCCCCCTTTGATCAGACACAACGAGCGAAGGACTTTCCTTTGCTCGTCGCGTCTGGCGCATGCGCACGACGGAGCTCCCTCCGTCGTGCGCATGCTCAGTCCAGAACATCGACCCACTTGCGAGCGGACAGCCGCTCGCGAGTGGGTCTGAATCAGGCCCTTAGTTTTTTCTTCAAAATGCTGGTAACTATATTGGTTTTAAATTCCCAGGTCTGCGCCGGACACATTTCCAATCCCTGGCATCAAACTTAGGGCCTGATTCAGACCCGGACGCTATGCTGCGCTCGCATTGAGCGACTTTTTCACAATCTGCGCATGCGTATGAGTCGCAATGTGCATGCGCGGACCAGTCATTGCGATGGAAAAGTGCTCGCCCGTGGCCCACAGTCGGGCCGCTATTTTGAGTGACAGATAGTGCCATTTGTGGGTGGTAACAGGGGAAGGGGCTTGTAAACGGGGGGGTGGATGTGCAAACGCAGGCGTGCCCGACCGTCAGAACGGCGTTTAAGGAGTGTGCATAATTAGCAAAGTAGCGTCATTACACACATGACTGGGTTGTATTTTAGCCAGAACTGCTCGCAATGTTGTGGTGGGAAAAGGCTGCCACAAGCGCTGCGAGCAGCTCCGATGGCTCTCCATGTTCCCGATTAATCCCACAACTGCCGGAGATGACGTGTGTTGCGAGTGGCAAAGGGGCGTCTTTATACAGGTGCGAGCCATAGTGCGGCCGCTCGCTATTACTTAGTGGGCGCTTTATGCGACGCAGTACGCGCACATGATTTAAATAGCCGGCCCCTTTTAGCCAGCGAGCGGCCGCAAATAGTGTCCGTGTCTGAATCAGGCCCTTAGAGCATAATTGTGCTGGCACCTCGTCTTGTCACCGACCTCCCCTCGTGTCACCCAGATACAAGTCTCTTTCCTTCCGAATCATCTCTGAACCGTCGGTCCTGGAAGGAGGCTTGGTGTTACCCGCACTTGGCATCGCGATTCTTACTAAGCTCCACCATGCACCCGCAGTCTCTCTCTCAGTCTATTTTTGTCACAATGTAGGAGGACAATGTCATTATTTTCTCTCCTTTAACGTCCATGAACAAGAACATCCAACCTGCTATCGCTGCTCACCAATTAAGGGCTTTGCTGACAGATTTCTTGACTAGGAGAATGCATAGCGCTTCCAGCCTCCGTGCCATGGCTCTCTATAGGAGTGGATGGAAAAACACAGGTCCCTCTCCGCCGGGATTGGAGGGGAAAAGCTGCATCTGGGCTGAAAATGAACAATAATAAAATAGGCTGTCTGTCAATCAATATTAAGGAGCATCAGGTCGAGGAGTTGCAGGGTACCAGGCTGACACCTCTGCGTCCCACACAGCCGTCATGAGCTCCACTGCACTGTATTCTGGCGCTGAACGGATCATTGACATCATTAACGTGCACGCGTCAGAAACCCTCCAAATTCTCCAGTTCTCCCCTGGAAGTTCAGGGCAGCAATGACGGGGGGACTGGAGCTCTCTAATTGCCACAAGTTAATTGTATTCATTTATGACACTGGGAAATATTATACAGACCAGTACTTCTGTTTAATTAGCTGTCTATGGGCCTCATTCTGAGTCGGTAGCAGCCGGCAATATTGGACGCAGTGGAGCGATTTCCCAGTCCGGGAGACTTGTCCTCTCTCTTGCGGGCAGCCAGGAGTGCCACCTGATTTGCCGGGGAATGGGCAGGTATGTAATAGTGGTGGGGTACAGGGATGGAGAATCGCTCACATACAAGGCCATAGTCAGACAGATCATTTGTACCTGCCGTAGGGTGCTAAGCGCTAAACGGTAATTTTGCGACTGAAGACATTCAAAGTGGGAGTCTCAGTCCTTGCACATTTGGATGTATACCATGGAAGGGTTTTGTAGTGACATTAGCGCAAAGTTTAAGGCGCGCCTGTGGCAAAAGACGCAGACACCGATGTGGATCCGCCTTAGATCTGGCGGTTTATGTTTAAAATGGAGTGCGCTGCTAGTCATACACTATGCTAGTTTTCATGGGGAGGCTTAATTCCCTAACCAAGATGGCTGCCAAACCTAATACTGCGTATGCAAGGTGTCATCTTGTCACCATGTATGAGCAACGCGGTGGTACACGGCTGTGTACCACTTTGCTCCAGTAAGACTTGCGACTTACCTGCTCCATAAGCATTTCTAGAGTGATCCTGCACCCAGGGCTGCCATCAGAAATTATGGGTTTCGGGACTGACAAAATAGGCAGGGCCCCCCACCCCCTGTGACTCCAGCCCTGCAGTGTCTCTACAGTTCCAGCCAGCCCCCCTTCTGTCTCCCCAGCCAGCCCCCTTCTGTCTCCCCAGCCAGCCCCCTTCTGTCTCCCCAGCCAGCTTCCTATTGAGTTTCCAGCCCAACCCCTTCTGTATCTCCAGCCCAGCCCCCCCTCTGTCTCCCCAGCCAACCCCCCTTCTGTCTCCACAGCCAGACCCTTCTGTCTCCCCAGCCAGCCCCCTTCTATCTCCCCAGCCAGCCCCCTATTGAGTTTCCAGCCCAACCCCTTTCTGTCTTCCCAGCCAGCCCCCCTTCTGTCCCCCCAGCCAGCCCCCTATTGAGTTTCCAGCCCAACCCCCTTCTGTATCTCCAGCCCAGCCCCCCTTCTGTGTCCACAATCAGCCCCCTTCTGTATTTCCAGTCCAGCCCCCCTTCTGTGTCCCCAATCAGCCCCCTTCTGTGTCCCTAATCAGCCCCCTTCTGTATTTCCAGCCCAGCCCCCCTTCTGTGTCCCCAATCAGCCCCCTTCTGTGTCCCTAATCAGCCCCCTTCTGTATTTCCAGCCAGCCCCCCTTCTGTGTCCCCAATCAGCCCCCTTCTGTGTCCCTAATCAGCCCCCTTCTGTATCTCCAGCCCAGACCCCCTTCTGTGTCTCCAATCAGCCCCTTCTGTGTCCCCAATCAGCCCCCTTCTGTATCTCAAGTCCCAGCCCCCATCTGTGTCCCCAGCCACCACACACCTTGTTGCTCCGTCCAGGGTGTCCTCCCCCTCCAGGGTTGATGCTAGATCCTATGTGGCTAAAGGACCTCTGTGACATATCCACCACGTGACCGCCACAGGAGGCTGGACCGCTCCTGTGTTACCATCCACTAGGGCATAGAGGGGGAATAAATATTAGTGGAGAGCGCATTGAGCCACCATGGCCGAAGCGTGGCGAGCGTAGTGAGCCCGCGAGGGGACACTTTTGGCCCAACGTTCTCATACTTGCCCCTGCCCCTTTCAGCGTCGGTCACATGTATGTGACGTCACAGGTCCCCTGCAGCCCCCTATTCTAGTCATAACCCTCTGTCCAGGTCCAAGTCCTCTTCCTCAAGTGACGCAGCTCCTCAGTGGTGCGGCGCTACGTATTGACGTCACGCAGCGTTTCAGAAAAACCCCTTCTACGGCAGTCAGCGGTAGCCGGTGCTGGTGAGCCTGGTAGGGCAGCGGGTGTGCTGGATTGGACAGCAGGTGGGCTGGATCATGCAGCAAGAGGGTTCGGTCACGGTGAGCAGCGTTTCGGGATTGTGGGTGGTCCCCCTGTCTGTCCGGGCCTGGGACTCCAGTCCCGGCAGTGCCCCCCTGATGGCGGCCCTGCCTGCACAACTACCCACATCCAGCATACACTCACCGGCTGGTGAGCTGTATGCGACCCCGTTCCGCTCCATCCTACCAGTGTGTATCTGATAAAGTACTGCTGTACCCATCACTGCTTCACTAAACCACTTCATTGGTTAAGTAACTGGGCTGTTGGCAGATGTAAGGTACCCGCTAGTGTGTGCAGTTACTCTGCTCCAGCCGTAAGCCTGTACACACGCCATATTCCAACGGTTTAGCCTATTGTATTACATGACAGTTTATTTAAGGGTGAGGATCCCGTTGGCTCCTGTGTTTGCCACCTGCAATGTAGGCATGTGCCCATAAGGACTTAGCAGTGCCCAGGTAAAACCTAATGCCGGATGCCATCTCACAAGACGTAACAGTACAGTGTCACCCTTCTCTGCACTTCAGTCTAATTAGCTGTGTCCAGGGCGGAGCTGTGGATGGAGCAGCGCAGTGAGTTGTACATGTACTCAGGGCCAGATTAAGTTTTTGGGGGGCCTGGGGCACTTGACACAGGAGGACCTAACCCACTCCCGAAAATAAGCCTAAAAGCCACATTGGGGGGTATGTAGCTGATTGGTTAGTACTTTATCTCTCACAATTTTATCGCTCTCCCAGCTTTGATAAATACCCCACTTGTCATGTATTGTAGAAGAGGGTACTGTCCATGGATATCAAGGATAACGTTTTTTTGTATGGTTTCAATATTTGTCAAAGGTGCAGAATTGCTCTTACTGTAATGGTCACAGGACCTCATTCAGAGCCGGACGCTATTTGCAGTCGTTCGTTCAGAAAATAGGGGTGGCTATTCAAATGAACCGTTCGCTCTTTGCGGTCTGTTCACGCCTCTATGTCTGAATGAGCGAACAAAACTTGCGGTCGTTTTTTGGATAACTACACCCCCTGGCCACTCGCATCCTACGTCATGTCCGCTATTTATTAGATTAATCGAGTACATCGACCAGCGTATGAACTGCTCGCTATTCTTGTGGTTGGTTTTTCCTACCGCAATCTTGCGAGCAGTTCTGACTATAAAATAACCCAGTGACGTGGTCAATGACGCTGCTGTATTAATTATGCACACCCATAAAACGCCCGTTTTGACCTTTAAGCACGCCTGCGATCGGATCTCCACTCCCCGTTTTCAAGCACCTTCCCCTGTTACCACCCACATACGCCTCCTCCTGTCACTCAAAATAGCAGGCATTCGCTATTTAGCGAACAAACGATTTTCGGCAGCAATGACTGGTTCGCGCATGCGTATTACGATCCGTACGCATGCGCAGTTGTGCAAACATCGCTCAGAACGAACGAGCGGCCGCTTACGAGCGGGTCTGAATCAGGCCCACAGTTGTCCTAGGCAGAGACAATCTAATTGCTGATTGGTTACTTTGATGCAGATTTGCATCCGTCAGTAAATGCAAGTTTATAATCTGCGCCCTTACTGGATTGGTAGGACGCATTCTTTACGATATCGGTTTAGCTCACAAACTGGCTGCGAGTTAGGGCTGCCCCAGCGACGGGGTAACCATCGATGGTGGATGGAATTTAACCATCGGGGGAAAAAAAACATAGGACCTTATTCAGAGTCGGTCGCTAGAGCTGATGCGCTCGTAACCGACTCGATGGTTAGTCCTGCACATGCGCAACAGCTGCACTGCGCGTGCGCAAGCCCCGGAGCGACAGATAAACTCTGTTGCTCCGGAGCTCGCTACCAAAGGGGCAGCTGGCGATGTTGATCGACAGCTTGCCCCTTTTGGTAGGCGGGCCGGGGGGGTGGTTTCCAAAACGGAGGCATTCCTTTACGAATGCCTACCGTTTTGTGGGCGGCAGCACTGACATCATCAGTGATGTCAGTGGGGAGCTTCCTGCTCCATCAGAGCAGAAAGCTCACTGGGGCTTACGAGTGCCCAGACCCAACCTTAGGGTGTGGTCGTAAGCCCCGATGGTCGTGATGGTGTTCACCATCGCGACCATCAACCTGGTCGGTCGTTAAGCTGTGGGTGGTAACCCACAGCTTAATGATCGACAAGGAGGCGGCCGTTCAGGATGCAAGCGACTGCCCTGATTCTGTGCGACCGCTTGCATCTAACGACCGCCTCTGAATGAGCTCCATAGGTCCTAATTCAGACTTGTACACAAACCCATTGGTCTGCATACAACTCCGATGGCTAGCGATCGGCACGTGCGCAGGATCTGTACTGCTGATCGGTATCTGCGATGGCGGTCGCAGTGCCGTCTAAGCCACAGCATGTCAATCAAACCATTTGGGGAAGGGGCAGAGACAGGGAGCGTTTTCAAAACACGGGGTGTGTCCGGCCTGTTTTTTCGGGGTGTGCCAAGGCCAGTGTCTGCGTCTTCCAATGCAGCTTCACTGGCCCCGGCTGCGTACATTTCAGGCCATTTTGATTAACCTGAGGGGCACTCAGATGGCCGATGTGCACGCAAGTGATCCGATGGCTGCGTCCTTGGACACAGCAGCGATTACTGATACCGGGTAGAGGCGTCTTTGTACACAAGATGCCTCCTGCGGCATCAGCACATTATCGCGCAGCCGCTGCGTACAAATCTGCAATAACGTACATCTCTGAATCAGGCCCATAGATGGTTAAAATATTGATGGCACACGGCCACGCAAGCACAGTACAGAATAGCGATGGTTCATTATTCACCATTGGTCCTCCCCTATTGTGGGTAAGAACATCGACCATCAAAGGGAAACCATTAATGGCTGCTAACCTTCCATGGGCGATGGCCATTCTGACTGTGGGTACAACTGAACGGTATGCAGTTACCACGCCGACATTCAAAATGTTGAGAATCATCGATGCCTCAAAATAGACAATTATGGTGTTGGCATTGTTTAAAAGTCGACGTGTGCAGAATGCCGACATTATGGTTCGGCTGCTGGAAGAGAGGGTCAGGTTTAGGCTGCGTCAGCAGGGGTTTAGGGTTAGGTTGCAAGAGGGGTATGTTAGGGTTAGTTATTACGGGAGGGTTAGGGATATGGGGGGAGATGTATTAACCGCCGAAGCTGCGTCAGCGCACGTTATGTGCGCTGATACCGCTTCTCCCCCATGTATGATTGGGGGTCTAGGTGGTAAATGACAGGGGCACTATCTTGCAGATAGCAGCGCTGATAGGCAGGGCAATGTATGAACGGTCAGTTCGTCTAACCATTCCGCCCACTGCAGCTGTCGCTATTGACAGCTACAGCCTGGCGATGCCCTATCCCCACAGCAAGGACAGCGCTGTCCTTGCTGCAGTGGCTGCCAGTTCCAGGGCTGCACGCGGGATCTCGCGATACTTGCGAGATCCCGCGCATGCTCAGTGGAGCCGGCCAGGACTCAGAGACACCGCGCATCAGTACTGGGCTGGTGCGCTGTATACTCAGGCAGGGATCGCCGGAGGGGTTGTTTATAACTCATATACTAATACATCTCATTGTTAGTGCTTCCTGCTTCACCTCGGTAAAGAGGTGACGCAGTAAGCGTTATAGCGGCATGTTAAGTGCCGCGATAATACATCTCCGCCATGGTTAGTACACATAGGTTAGTTATATATTTGCTACTGCACGAGTGTGAAAATCCCAAAAAACAAGATGGTCCATCTTATGGGCCTGTTATGGGAGTGTTGTAGGCACCAACCGGTATTTCAGCATCTAAGGACGCCGACGCAGCGCTGTAGCTAGACGGCAGTGCGCCCAGTGCAGCACTGCCGCCCCTCTCACTGACTCTCTGCCCCCCCCCACCCCCGAGCGCTCACCCTACCTTCCGACGGCAGGAGGGAGGGCGGGATCTTCCGCCGATATTCAATGTCCGGCGCGCACCACAGCCGGAGGTCTCTATCTGCAGACCTCCGGCACAGAAAAGTGTGTGCCCGGTGCCGCTGGAGGATGGCGCCAGGTTCACATGACCCCTCAGCCCCCCCCTAGTTGCGGCCCTGCGCCGACGGTTGGCATCTCACTCCTCTCACAATCTGGCTGAATGATGTGCAGCAGGGAAGGGCTTTGTAGCGGCATTAGCATAAAGTCCCATTACGGGAGACCGCCAGTAGACGCAACCAAAGCCGATTCAGCAGGCGACTCACCATCAGACCCACGGTTTTGTTGAAATTATAATTATGTCGACATTTCATCAGTGCCGACAGGAGGACTGTTGACAAACCCCAAATAAACAAGTGATAATTTAAAAACAAAATATCTTTTTAGTTGTGTATTTCTTGCATGGCAGCGGATGGTCTCAAAAGTACCTCTTGTCTTGTCTGATTACTGTGAGTTTTATTGCCCCCCTGTGAGATGTTTAGCAGATATTGAATCTTCAAGCAAAGCACAGAAGAGGCGACTGGTCTGCAGGGCGGTAACTTTATGTCCACAGAACTTGCCAGCCGAGAGGTGCTGGGCGCAGGTGTTCCAGCGTCCGCCAGCTCACATCATCGTCGTAGCAGGGACATCAACCAAACGGGAAGTGAAAGCACCCAGCGCGCCTGCAGAGGGCGAATCCAAGTTCTAAACTTCTCCTGGCACCGGGGAGTGAAATCTGCATTCTGACACATAAGCAAAACCTTGGGAAGTGGAAAGGAAGAGTCAGCACAAAGCCAGGGAGAAAAATAAGATCAAAGAATTAGTTTCCTCTAGAAGAAAGAAATAAAGTCTCGTACAAATCATAGGCTACAGCTTTACAGGCCGCTGTCATCTCCCCAAGGAAAAAACAAAATAAAGTACTTTTTCAGGAGTAAAGTGGATGTGACTATTTTTATGGCCATCTCATATTTTACAGTAATAGATGAAATGAACATGAGTTGCCTAAAAAAGCACAAAATGTAAAGCTTTATAGGACGGGTTGGGTACAGGATGCCGGCAGTCCAGGGGCGGAACTAGCAGCGGCCCATAGCCCCTGCATCCGACAGCGCCGCCGCCACTGCCCGCCAACCCGGTCCCCATTAAGTGCTGGCTGGGCAACTGCTTTGTGATTACATACATTAGCATATTTTCGCAGCAGCCCTGTGTGCGTAATCGCAGCGGCGATCGCAGTAACAATACCTGCTGAGTCAATTAGTATCCTCTCAGTGTAAGTGGCTTTAGAAGTCTGACAGCAACACCTGACCAGTAAGAATGCTACGTTGGGAGTTCAGGCGGTTTAACCCAAATCCGATAAATATCATAGAAAATAAATGCTCCTTGCGGCAGGAGATCCAGATGAAATCGGACTGATCTCAGCATGCGCACGTCTCAGAATAGGACGCAGCTCTGTGCACACAACACGCCCATGGCTAATGTATGCTATGTGCGAGCGCCCCCCTTACCGTCCATTATACATATCCAGCCACAAGTAAGAAGCGTCCAAGATACGTAGGGGCAACTGTAAGTTACATACTGTATGCAGCCCATGGTGATAGAATTTTTTTTTTAATTAGCAACCAGAATTACGATAAGATGTGTACGTTAGTATTTTTTATTAGCACCTCTATATGTTTTGTTTGTCTTGTGAGACTTTTTGATAATATTAAAAGTTAAGTTTTAGTAGATTTTGGGCCTGACTCAGAGATGGAGAGTATTGCGCAGTCGCAAGGCAGCGGCTGATCAACACCGTCCAACTCAAATGAAATTGCAGACACCTCCTGCATGAATCTGCGATCCGAGTGCAGCGTCCGTAGACGCTGCCTTGGATCACCACTGCAATCATCAAACGCGGTGGTTGCTCCTTCGTCCAGGCTGCGTAAGCCAAGTCTTACTCAGCCTGAACCGGCTACTGGCAGGAAATCCAGAGACCCTGACTTCGCTCCTCCCCGAAAAACGTGGTGACTCATCCCTGGTTCCGGGAACGCTGGCCAGCCACAACCCTGCCCCCCCAAACGCTGCAGTATGCTGCGACTTGGAGGCCCGTAAAGGAAGATCGCAGGACCCGTTCTGCGCATACATAGAACGGGTCCTGCGCAGACTCCAAAATATCGGAGATGTACGCCAACCATCGGGCTGGAGTGCATCTCTAAACCTGGCCCTTTTTTAAGAGTGTCCCTAAAAAAAAAAGTTGTTATTTTTTTTGATTGTTATGAAGAGTACAATATGTGGCAGCTATATATACTGTAAATAGCATGTATAGTACATGGTCATACAGTATACGGAACATTTTGCAACTACATTCGACATACTCTTTAAAGGCAACATGTCAATTATTTATCCCAAACCAAAACAGACCCCCAGATCCAGCTGTGCAGCAAAGTATCGCAACAGCAGCAGCAGCAGCAGCACCGCCCCGCAGCCCTGCGCTTGGGGATTAATTGACAGTAATTTACAAAATAATGAATCAGTGATGTCTCCTGTTTGACAGTTTGTGGCGCTTCTCACTAGACGCTCTTTATCTTCACGCACTAAGGACCTCACACCGAACGTTAGCTCTTTGTTTTGCATGCACACATTTTCAGTGAGCGTGAGAGAGTTTGGCGGTGGAGCTGTCAGAACCACACGGGGAAAGGTTTTTATCTTTTTTTTCTAGCATAAACACTGTGAGGTTATTTAACTATTGAAAATACATTAATGCTCTACTGGTAGATATTTCCACAGTGATAGGAGCCAGCTGTGTGGGTGATAGAGCTCCCAATACTAGTCGGCCGCTGCACCTGTTAATACCTATGCTTGCCATGTTTCAGTCAAGGGCATCCCCTCATTTGACAACAGGTGCAGGCAGGGGTGTCTTAACAGAGGAGGGGGCCCGTGTGCACTCCCCGTGCGGGGCCCCCTCCTCTCCCCCCGGTGGCTGGCAGCCGACTGACGCGGCTAGCCAGCCCCCGGAGCATTAGTAGACTCCGGGCACTAGAGCGTGCCCAGAGTCTACTGCGCATGTGCAGAACGTAGGAAACATGGCCGCGGCGGCAATTTTCCGGCATTCTGTAGACTCTGGGCACTAGAGTGTTCCCGGAGTCTACTGCGCATGAGTAGAACACCGGTAAAATGGGCGCAGCGGCCATTTTCCCTTGTTGTGAGCAGCGCCGACACCCGACACGGGACCATGGACAGGTAAGTTAAAAAATATCTATAATGGGTGCAGCGTGTGCGAGTCACACGGGCCCCACACCGCACACCCTGCACCCATTATAGATATACCACTTGGTGCAGGTCGATGAATCTCATCGGGGTGTATTAATGCCCAAGGGAGCCCGTATGCAATGGACCCACTAATCTGTGCAGCGCCTCCACCAACCAAGCATCTTACCTTTCTCCAGCAAACAGGACCCACCTTCTCCACGGCGCTATCTTCCCAGGAACATTCAGGAAGATGGCACATGCGCACTAGAGAGCATAGGCGCTGGCATAGTGCATGAGGCTTAGCTATCAATGCGCAGTACCATCTTCCCAAACATGTCACTGGGAATATGGTGCCGTAGTGGAGGAGTGAACCGATTGCCAGAGCAAGGTAGGTATACTTTGGGTGCAGGATGTGCGGTGCGGCCCGTGTGCACTGCACAGCCTGCACCCATTATAATTACGCCTATGCTCATCACCCTCCCACAGCCACCACTACATGGGCCGCAACTAGGGGTATGTCCCTTAGCCCTGCACCTTGGGTGGCGGCAAAGTCGCTGCACCGGTGGCACCTGTACTTGGCTTGAGCTGTGGATGAATCAGGCATAATGACGGGTGCTAGATTAAAGTTATAGGTCCCGATGTTGGACGCAGTGGAGCAATGTTTATAAATATACAGTATATATAATCAGCAGCGTCTCCTGCCCTCTTGTCAGAGGGGGGCTTCCGCTGCTGCTGTCCTGAGTCCCGGCGCCTGCACAATTATTCTGGAAGGTGTCGGGGCCTGTGCATGAGCGGCGGTGGTGCAGCGCATTCGCACGCCTAATACCAGCTTCTCGGGGCTGCATTGGTTGAAAGGTCGAAAGGCAGAGCAGCGGCTTCCACTGGAAGCCGCTCTCTGCTGATCGCAGCCTAGACTGTCAGTCCCAGGGGGAGGAGATCCCCGTGTCAGGGGAGTGTGCACATAGAATGCTTTTGCGATTGGAGTCACTTGTAATAGAGCTGGCGGTGGACTGCCATGGCTGTTCCTTGGAGGTGACTGGGAGGCAGCTTGTCGTGAACACAAAAAAACCCACCAGTCTCACATGCGTGTTATGGGAGTGTCAGGGGCGTGTTATGGGAGTGTCAGGGGCATGTTATGGGAGTGTCAGGGGCGTGAGATGTAAGGGGCTGTGGTGAGATGAAGTGGCTGTGGTGAGATGCAAGGGGCTGTGGTGAGATGCAAGGGGCTGTGGTGAGATGCAAGGGGCTGTGATGAGATGCAAGGGGCTGTGGTGAGATGCAAAGGGCTGTGATGAGATGCAAGGGGCTGTGGTGAGATGCAAAGGGCTGTGGTGAGATGTAAGGGGCTGTGGTGAGATGCAAAGGGCTGTGGTGAGATGCAAGGGGCTGTGGTGAGATGCAAGGGGCTGTGGTGAGATGAAGTGGCTGTGGTGAGATGCAAAGGCAGGGTTGCCTACACTCCCGATTCGGGCGGGAGCCTCCCGATAAATGGGTGCAGCTCCCGCCCCCCCTGAAAGGCAGGCAAGCCTCCCGCATGCCACCGATCCCCTGTCTCCCCCCCACCAGTACCTGATAAACCCCCTTCAGCGGGGGGCCGCTGACGCGATTCGCGTCATTTTGGCCCCGCCCCCTGCTTCACAATGCCTGTATTTCGGCATTGTGTAGCGGGGGTGAGGCCAAAATGACGCGATCGCATGGCCCCTCCCCCTGTCACACCCGGAAACTGCCTTCAGCCCGCCCGGCCATGCCCCCTTTTGCCGGCCACGCCCCCTGTTCTGCCGATCTGGCTGCTCCCTCCCGGAAGGAGCAGCCAAATAGTCGGCAAGTATGTGCAAAGGGCTGTGGTGAGATGCAAGGGGCTGTGGTGAGATGTAAGGGGCTGTGGTGAGATGCAAAGGGCTGTGGTGAGATGTAAGGGGCTGTGGTGAGATGTAAGGGGCTGTGGTGAGATGCAGGGGGCTGTGGTGAGATGTAAGGGGCTGTGGTGAGATGCAAGGGGCTGTGGTGAGATGCAGGGGGTTGTAGTGAAATATAGGATGCTGTGGCAAAATGCAGGAGTCAGTAGTGAGCGGGAGGCTGTTGTCAGATGCAGGGGGCTGTGGTGGGATGAAATTGCTCCCTTGCGAAGCCGGGGCGAGTCACTAGTTTATACACACATATGTATATATACACATTAATGTATAAGAGATACATTTTGTTACTGTGACATAGATGACAATATCAGGGCCCGTCTCCTTGGGACAATGGGCCTGGTTCAGGTGTGGGTGCAATGCCGATATATTGTCGCACATTGCGCACGTGCAGCAGATGAATTGCAATTACGCTCGCACAGAGGATTCACTCGCAAAGTGAGTGACAGGTCGTCAGCATTTAGGGGAGGTAACGTGGGGTGCTTAGAGAAACACAGCTGTGTCGGACCATTTATGGGCACCCATAACTTAGCCACTGCGTTCTTGCTGGCAGCAGGTGCGCCCTCTGCGTGTCTGGAGACCGCCGTGTCTGTGACAGCTTAGACTTATTCAGAAGGCCGATGGCCGCCTGATCTGCGTTCAATGTTTTTTTTTTTTTTACGTGAGCGGCGGATATGAGAGGCTGTCAGTGGGCGTCTCTAAGACTGGACGGCGAGGGAGTCAGCAGCATATTTTTGCCATTACGAAGCAGTGAGAGATCGCACCTACGTTTGCATTTGCCTCCACATCTGAATCAGGGACAAAGGACCTCATTCAGAGTCGGTCGAAGCGGCCGCACGGTCGTACGCTACCGATGTTCGCTATACTGCGCATGCATAAAGTTCGCAATGCGCGTGCGCAAACTAGCCGCTACGATCAGAAATTTCTCTCTCCTTGAACACAGCCAGGTTTGTGGGTGGTAACAGGGGAAGGTGCTTGAAAACGGGGGAGTGGAGATCCGAACGCAGGCGTGCCTAATTATGCGAACTGTGTTTTGTGGGAGTGCATATGGTTTATGGGAGTGCATACTTAATAAGGTAGCGTCATGGCACATGTGACATGAGAGGTTTTTACACTGACATGATTGTAGAGCTTAAGAGAGGGTATGGTCAACCTTAAGCTCTACGACCAATTTCGATGGTTGCCGATGGTCTCGATTAATCCTTATATGCCCGGAGATGACGTGCAATGCGTACGAGAAGGGGGCGTATTTTTTTGTCTTCCAACCGCTTCCTCCCCTTGGTCGGCCAGCTACCGATCCGAACTTAGGGACGCAACTTGCAAGGGAATCATTTGCATATCCGGCCCCTTTTCCTGTACGACCGTGCGGCCGCTTCGACCGACTCTGAATGAGGTCCAAAATGTGCACGCCTTCAGCTGTACATAGGGGCACATGGTGACTGGAGCACTCGGGGGCTATAGACTATCTGTCTATAAGGTGTCCAGTTTGTACAGCAAAGAGCAACATCCTGACAGGACATGATGCTGGGAGAAGTGTTTCCAATCTTCCCTCACTTTTATTTTCTCCTGACCCCAATATATAGAATATGACCGTTACAAGAGCACCCTTCTGAGGTCGCCTTTCCAATCTGCCTCTTATTACGGAGGCTACAGCCAGGGTCAGCTCAGATCAAATTGATTTTCCTCAGCTGTCTGCAGGTTGGAGGTTTGCATCTCAGACATCAGCAGGAGTACAGCGGTGCAGCTCGGGGCTCCGTGGAGGAAATGCTTCCCCATCATTTGCTTTATCTACAGTAGCCGAAACAGGCAGCATGAACGTGCGGCTGTCCAACCAGGAATAGACAATAATTACCATTGCTGCTGAGAAACTCTTTAAGGTCCACAAACCCTCAAAATGTAAATGTTCATACAGTATATGAAGCATGACGGCAGAATACAAGCCTGGTATTGCTCTTCAGCTCTGTTACAAAGCTTAATCAACCACTATCTCCTTACCCTTATTATACCCAACCTACAGCTTTAGTAGAACAAGAATGAGTTGAAATTACAGTTGCTGTGACACTGCAAGAACAGGTTTGCAAGTCTGTCACTCATACTCTGCCTGTGCAGATAATGCAGGCTTGCCTACCCTCCCGAATATCGGGTGCCGCTCCCGACCCCCGGAAAGGCAGGCAAGCCTCCCGGGTGCCGCCAACCCCCCCAGACTACTAGTAACAACCTCCGCTGCCGGGGGGCCAGATGACGTGATTCGCCCCCAGCCCCGCCCCCAAAACGGCATCACAGTCCGGCCACGCTCCCCACAGAATGCAGGCATTCAGCTCCCTCCCGGAAGGAGGGAGCTGAATGTCGGCAAGTATGAGATAATGTAGGCTCTCCTTGTTAGCATGCCAGCCTGCTGCAAAGGGAACAGAGGCCCTGATTCAGAGCCGGACACTCTTTCAGAGCGCTTGCTCTGAATCAGGGCGGCATTTTTTTTAATGTGAGCCGGCCTCCTGGCCGCTCACTAAGCTTTTGTGAGCAGCCAGGTGATGGTTGGGCTTGCGACGAGACCCTTGTGGTAGGGTCTCGTCCATCGCAAGCCTCAGTGAGCATCCGGCTCACTACTGAGGCCGCCCCCAAATGGCAGGCGTTCCTTCGGGAACGCCTCCGTTTGGCCAGCCACCCCCCTGCCCGCCTCCAAAACGAGGCAAGCTATCAATCAAAATTGACAGCCGCCCCCTTTTGGTGCGAGACCCGTAGCGACGGAGCGCCCGTTGCTGGCCGGGTCTCGCGCATGCCGGAGCCGGCTCCGGCGTGCGCATGCGCAGTGAGGGACCATCGACCCGCCTGCGAGCGATGTGCGCTATCGAGCGGGTCTGAATCAGGCCCAGAGAGCACAATAGACAAATTTTGTTAACTGACACATTTACTGTACACATTTTAGTAGCTTCTATGTTATCAGTTCTTAGATATATTTTTATTAGAGATGAGCGGTTCGGATTCTGTGGAATCCGAACCGCTCCGAACATTGGGGATCCGAGTCCACCCGAACCCTGTTCGGGTGTTCACCGCCTGACTCGGATCCCCGTTCGGGGCCGAACGGCGGCCGCCTGATGTCGGATTCTCACTAGAGAATCCGACATCAGGTCTCCTCGCGTGTAGGGCAGAGCGCAGTGATAGCGCTCTGCCCTACACAGACACAGACACACAGCCGCCAGCGGCAGCTGTGTGTTTGTTACAGCAGCCAATGAGAGTCACACAGACTCTCATTGGCTGCTGCACGGAGGGAGCCGGCTGGAGCTCACACATGAGCTCCGTCTTCCGGCTCCCTCCTCAGCGTGTGACAGAGCGGACGGCGCGGGAGCGGGGATACAGGTAAGTTTTATTTTTTTTATTTTTTTACTTGTCAAAGGTCCGGGGGCGCTACTGGGGGGGGGGGTCTGCACTACTGGGGGGGTCTGCTACTGGGGGGGGCTATACTACTGGGGGGGCCATACTACAGAGGGGCCTGCTACTGGGGGGGCAATACTACTGGGGGGGGGGTCTGCACTACTGGGGGGGGGTCTGCTACTGGGGGAGGCAATACTACTGGGGGGGCCATACTACAGAGGGGCCTGCTACTGGGGGGGGCTATACTACTGGGGGGGGTCTGCTACTGGGGGGGCCATACTACTGGGGGGGCCTACTACAGGGGGGGCCATACTACAGGGGGGGCCCATACTACAGGGGGGGCTACTACTGGAGCAGCCTACTACTGGGGGGGCCTGCTACTGGGGCAGCCTACTACTGGGGGAGCCATACTACTGGGGGGGCATACTACTGGGTGGCATGCTAATGGGGGGCATACTACTGGGGGGGCCTGCTAATGGGGGACATACTACTGGGGGGGCCTGCTAATGGGGGGCATACTACTGGGGAGCATTCAACTGGGGGCACTGCATAGTGGACCGTACTACTAAGGGGACTGCATAGGGGGCACCACTGCTGGGGGACATTGTGTAAGGGACACCGCTACTGTGGGCATTGTGTAAAAGGGTCACTACTGTGGGCATTGTGTAAAAGGGGCACTACTGTGTGTCGTAACATAAATAAGAGACACTACTTTATGGTGTAATGTGAATCAGGCCCTATGTGCGGTGTAATGCTAATAAGATTGTGCACTGTGACTCCTAGGGCCGTAGCCCACTTTGTAAACAAGTACTGTGACTCTGCTGGCCGTACCCCACTGGGTGGGTGCACTACTTTTCATTTCTGCCACTGCTGTGTGGCAATGTGTCATAGATGTGCTTTATACTGTGGTGTCTGTGTCGTTGTGCCGCTGCTTTGTCGCTTAGTAACCAGTCAGCTCACTGCAACCTTTGGCCAATAATGTTGAAAACAATATTATAAGCTGTGATATGGTCTAAATTGACTGGAAATTAATGTTATTGAGGTTAATAATACTCTAGGAAGAAAAAAAAGACCAATTTATGTGATTTTAGCTTTTTTTGTCAATTTTTGTAAAAAAATCCAAATCCAAATCCAAATCCAAATCCAAAGCCAGTCACCGCAGTTTGGCAAATCCAAATCCAAATCCAAAGCCGGACGACGAATTAGAACCAAATCCAAATCCAAATCCGGCAAAAATGGTCCGGCGCACATCCCTAATTTTTATAGCTTCAATACAAAATGCCTTGTCTAATATGCGGGACCCTCATCCTCTAGGCAACATAGGCAGGTGCCTAGGGTCTGATGGGTCCCATCATCCAGATTCATCCTTTAATATTGCTTTAAGGACCTCAGTGCAAATGGGGCTCCAAATTCAGAGGTGTTGGAAGGAGTGGGAGACATATTGGATCAAGTGACCTGGTCTGGTCTGCTTGGGATTCCATTGTGGTGTTTCTCAGTAGAAACTAACAGGCCAGGTTTTAAGGATATTCATGTTTGAGGCAGCACAGATGGTTAAACTATAATGACTGCTGTACTAATGAAGGGCCTCATTCAGAGGTGGACGCAGTATTGATGTTTGAGCGATTACTGGCTACTGCGCATGCGCAAAAAGTCTGAGAAACCCCTACAGCGCATGCGTAGCACTGAGTGTGCGTATAGAACGCTTTTGCGATTGGAGTAATTTGTAATAGAACTGGCAGTGGACAGCCATGGCTGTTCCTTGGAGGTGACTGGGAGGCAGCGTGACGTGAACACAAAAAAACCTACCTGTCTCACGGGCGTGTTATGGGAGTGTCAGGGGCGTGTTATGGGAGTGTCAGGGGCATGTTATGGGAGTGTCAGGGGCATGTTATGGGAGTGTCAGGGGCGTGATATGGGAGTGTCAGGGACGTGTTATGGGAGTGTCAGGGGTGTGTTATGGGAGTGTCAGGGACGTGTTATGGGAGTGTCAGGGGTGTGTTATGGGAGTGTCAGGGGCGTGCTATGGGAGTGTCAGGGACGTATTATGGGAGTGTCAGGGGAGTGCTATGAGAGCGTCAGGGGCATGTTATGGAAGTGTCAGGGGAGTGTTATGGGAGTGTCAAGGGCGTGTTAATGGAGTGTCAGGGGCGTGTTATGGGAGTGTCAGGGGAGTGTTATGGGAGTGTCAAGGGCGTGTTATGGGAGTGTCAGGGGCGTGTTATGGGAGTGTCAGGGGCATCTTATGGGAGTGTCAGGGGCGTGTTATGGGAGTGTCAGGGGCATGTTATGGCAGTGTCAGGGGCGTGTTATGGGAGTATCAGGGGCGTGTTACGGGAGTGGCAGAGGCGTCTTATGGCAGTGTCAGGGGCGTGTTACGGGAGTGTCAGGGGCGTGTTATGGGAGTGTCAGGGGCGTGTTATGGGAGTGTAAGGGGCGTGTTATGGGATTATCACAGGCATTTTATGGGAGTGTCAGGGGCGTTTTATGGGAGTGTCAGGGGCGTGTTATGGGAGTGTCAGGGGCGTGTTATGGGAATGTAAGGGGCGTGTTATGGGATTATCACAGGCATTTTATGGGAGTATCAGGGGCATTTTATGGGAGTGTCAGGGGCATTTTATGGGAGTGTAAGGGGCATGTTATGGGAGTGTCAGGGGCGTGTTATGAGAGTGTCAGGGGCATCTTATGGGAGTGTCGGGGGCATTTTATGGGAGTGTAAGGGGCGTGTTATGGGAGTGTCAGGGGCATCTTATGGGAGTGTCAAGGGCGTGTCAAATGTAGCTGCACTCTAAACGCAGACCAGCAGCCACAGAGGCCATATGGTGTTGTAAGGGTCAATAGCCATGGTGCGCTGATGGTGGAGTGTTGAATACACCGGCGGATTTGCACTGTCCACAGACATTGAAAGTGGGCACCCAGAGGTTTCAGAAATAAATTGCTGCATTAACATCCACCTCTGCATCAGGCCCTTAGTCATCTGTGCTCACTCATGGATATCCTTAAAACCTGGATTGTTATTGTGTCCAGAGGACCCAGGTTAAGAAGCAGTGGTCTAGATGATTCACTCGTTTCTCAACTTTCCAGGAGCCCCGGAGCCTATACCTGACACCCAGCTGCTGGCACTGTCTCTTGCCCCAAAATGTATCAGAAGGTCATTAGAACAAAGGGGGATAAAGTTCTCTATCTCTGCAGGTTGTAGCTTGTAATCTAAGTTTTTTCCTGGGTACTCATTTGGGGGGTTACATGCTCTGGGTCCAACATTGAGCTACTGCCACACCCCAGCGGTGATTGTATTCATTCACGTGTTGCCCAGGGGCATCGCTCGGCTACTTCCATACAAGGGGCAATAACTGCGTAGTTACCAGTTATTTATACAGCGCACACATATTCCGCATCGCTTTACAGAGAATATTTGGTCATTCACATCTGTCCCCATGGAGCTTACAATCTATGTAGCTCATTCAGACCCGCTCGCTATTATGCGTACGCTCACTCCCAGCGTATGCAAATTCGGCTAAGTGACGGCATGGCAGGCATAAGCACGCCCAGTAGGTCTTGGCGTGCGATCGCTTTGTGTATGTAGACGCCCACCAGCCTGTCTTAAGACGCCCACTTGCGCACGTCATCTCCAGGAAGCGTATGCAAGCATTGGTACATTGGGTACCATCGGCAGCGAACGCGGCGCTTGATGTTGACTATACCCTGCCGCAAGCACTGCGAGCACTTCAGAGTGAAATCCCACCAAGTGACGTATACTATGACGCTGTCTGATAATTATGCACGCCTCTAAAACGGCGTTGAGACACTCAGGCACGCCTGTGTTCGCACCTCCACTCCCCCGTTTCCAGTGGTCAGCCCCTGTCACCACCCACAAACAGCCTCTCCTGTCACTCACTCTACTGGGCTGTCTATGCGCAGCGAGTGAACGCATCCTGATCTCTCGCATTGGCTCGCGCACACACATTGCGATGCGTACGCATGCGCAGTTAGCGACTATCGGCCAGCTACAAGCGTTCACATCATAGCGAACGGGTCTGAGGCCCTCATTCAGAGCCGGACGCTATTTGCGGTCGTTCGTTTAAAAACAAGGGGTGGCTATTCAAATGATCCGTACGCACATTGCAGTCTGTTCACACCTCTAAGTCTGAACGAACGAGCAAAACATACGCTCGTTTATTTGTTAAAAACGCCCCCTGGCCGCACGCATCCTACGTCATGTCCGCTATTTATTAGATTAATCGAGTACATCGACCAGCGTATGAACTGCTCGCTATTCTTGTGGTTGGTGTTTGCTACCACAAATTTGCGTGCAGTTCTGGCTATAAAATAACCCAGTGACGTGGTCAATGACGCTGCTGTTTTAAATATACACACCCATAAAACGCCCGTTTTGACCTTTAAGCACGCCTGCGTTCGGATCTCCACTCCCCATTTTCAAGCACCTTCCCCTGTTACCACCCACATACGCCTCATTCTGTCACTCAAAATAGCAGGCACTCGCTATATAGCGTACAAAGGATTTTCGGCCGCACTGACTGGTTCGCGCATGCGTACTAAAAAGCGTACGCATGCGCAGATGTGCAAACATCGCTCGGAACGAGCGTACTGCCGCTAACGAGCGGCTCTGAATGAGGGTCTGAATTAGCTCCTATGTTCCCTACCACATGTACACACATTAGGGTTTTTTTTTGTGCCAATTAACCTACTGGTATCTTTTTGTAGAATGGGCGGAAACGGAGTACCCGGAGGGAACCCACGCAAGCGCAGGGAGAATATACAAACTCCACACAGAGCCATATTGGGCTTAGTGCTTTGAGGCAGTAATGCTGACACCACACCAACCGTGCTGCCAAGAAAAGCTGTGTCTAACATAAGCCAAAATTCAATCATTTTAAATAACGAAGCCACATTCATAAATATACGGTATATAGGTCGTATTTCAAGTAGGACTGTTGTAAATATATTAATTCCCATTGCTGCTAATTAGAGAAAATAACGAGCTAGGCAGAAAATAAAAACTGAATTTGTACAATTATATAGATGAATATCTTCTTAAGCATTCATAGCACAAGTAGCCCAATGCAGTCTGCAGCAAAACTCCATATATAATATATATTTATTTCCATTGTTAAACAATTTTATGCCGTATTGACAGAGGGCACTGGGCACAGTAACTATAGCCAGCGAGTAGTGCCGACATCCCCACGTGCCCTCCCTTCTTACCTGTCAGCAGCAGCCTCTCTCCCCAGCCACTACAAGCCCGCGGGGGGGGGGAGGGCACGATGTTGACGATTGCACTGATCACGCCTGCCCTCCGGATCAGCCCCAGCTTGCGGGGCCCAGCAGCCCCCCCCTCCCCCGTGCAGGTCAGCGCTGCCTTGTGTCACCTAAACAGTACTCACAATACCTGGATTAGATGAGAAAAGTCTTTGTAAAAAAACGGGGATAAGTTTTCACCACTGTTTAGGTGGCGAAAAAAAGTGCAGAATTGGGGTTTAGGGGTGCAGAATAAAAAAAATAGCCTGCAGCCTTTGTAATGTCCCCTTAAAGTAATTTGTGTCCATTTTTTTTTTAAAGTTCCTTAGGACACCCCAAAAAAGGTACTTTAAGTTTGGGGTTGATAAAAAATATTGGGGGACAAACTTCTAAACTAGCGAAATTGATCCCTGGGCGGTTCCCATGTATGCGGCAGGTGTTTTCTAGAATGTGGCTGGTAGCAGCAGGTGCATTTTTGAAGAATTTTCAAAAACACTTTAGGGACTTAAAAATATGCTTATGTTTTATGTTGTAATATTTCCATGTGCCCCAAATTTGATGGACATAGTTATTTTCCCCCTAAAAAATCCTAAATGCTATTCTTCACCCCTTCTTCTAAAGCCGCATTTATGCACCTGCCGCGGCTATTTAAAAACCCCGACTACCTTCAGCAGCCCAAATCGGGGGTACCCATAGTGATCCTCCATGTCAGGATATCTTTTGGGGGGTCACAGCATGATTTCCCCAAAACTGACAGGACTTTTCGATACTTACCTTTCCGCCGGGTCCCATTTCCGCCGAATCCTAATTGAACACGGGGAGAAGCGGGCACGTGCCCTATACTAAAACGGCGATGATGTCAAAAAGTCCGACCTCTGACTTTTCGCCCCTTATTGAATATAGCCCTATATTGTAATGAACAATTACTTTTTTTGTGTTACACCAATGATAACACAGCAATAAAACATTTGTCTGTCTATTTTAATGCGGTTTTCACATTGTACAGCATGTGCAAAAATATGCTATTCTCACTATCAACTGCTTTTTGCACTAAATTTTTTCCCTGCGGAATCCTGCTTCCCATGTCCTAAATTTACCCCGCTTACACTAATGTCCCAATTCTGACACAGTATTTGCAACAAGGGCCCTCATTCAGAGCCGTACGCTCTGAGCAGAGCGCACGCTCTGCATGAGGGCCGGGCTCCATTTTCATGGAGCGTCCTCCTGGACGCTCGTATAGCTGTGGGTCACCACCCACAGGCTATACGAGCGTGCATTTTGATGGCCGCGATGGTCGTGACCATCGCGACCATCGAAATTGCGAGCCGGAGCCTGCGGTTGAGGTTTTCAACCGCAAGCTCCGGAGTGATTTTGGCTCTATCAGAGCCAAAATCACTCCCACTGACATCACTAGTGATGTCAGTGGGCCGGCTTCTGACGGGAGGCGTTCCCATGGGAACGCCCCCGTCAGGGAGGCACGCCCCCGGCACGCCTACCAAAGGGGGCGTGCTGTCAATCAACATTGACAGCACGCCCCCTTTGATCGGACACAACGAGCGAAGGAAAGTCCTTCGCTCGTCGTGTCTGGCACATGCGCACGACGGAGCTCCCTCCGTCGTGCGCATGCTCAGTGCAGACCATCGACCCACTTGCGAGCGGACAGCCGCTCGCGAGTGGGTCTGAATCAGGCCCAAGGTTCCAAACTGGGTCAGACCCGGCACATATCTACTTCAGATCGTGGCTTACGCTGCACACGGGTGCTGTGGAATTGGCCTGCCGGCGCTTGCAGATGACATCATCTCCAAGTTCAGAGGAACCAGGAAGTCCCCATGCTGTAAACGGGACCCAACCCTTGCCCCTTTCACACCTAGCAGCAACCCGGGTTAACCCTGCAATAACCTGGGATTTTGCTGCTGCATACATGCCTACTTTCCTGGAGGAAAAAGTAGGCAAATCTCCCACCCTTTGCATCCCCTCGCATTGCCCCAGACCCCCCTTCCCCGCATCCCCCTGCACAGGCCCGCCAAGAGCTGCGGCAGGCCCGGGTAAAAGGGGAGTGACCTATTCGCGGAAGGCGTGGCCACGCCCCCTTTGAGAAAAAACAAGTTTTGCAGCGCTGCTTGCGTGAGGAGGGCGCTCTGAGCCCCCTCAGCCCGGCGCATAACCAGTGGGGGGCGCGATCAGTTTGATCGCTCCCCCCACTGGCAGAGGAGACTACTGTGGCTGCTTCTTAGCAGCTGCGAGCCGTCTCCCAGTGCAGCCCAGCACGCAGCAGTGTGTGCTGGCCTGCTGTGATGTAAGAGGGGGGGGGGGGGGGAGAGTGGTGCCGGACCCGGGCCCCTCCTGGGCCCCTTAGCAAGCCCGGGCCCGGGTAATTAATACCCTCTCCCCCCCCCTCTCGGCGCCCCTGCCCATGCTCACACCCTGCAGCTGTAGGGGGGGGGGGCGATGACGTGTTTTGTACTGAATCTCATCATCGTGGCCCCGCCCCCTGCTTCACAATGCCATTAATCTCAGCAATGTGAAGAGGGGGCAGGCAGACAATGACACAATGGCATGGCCACGCCCCTGCTCTGCCCCCAATACTGCATTATCTCTCCGCCATGCCCCTCCCCCCGTAGAAGCCTGGCTGCCCTCTCCCACAGACAGCTGAATGTCGACAAGCATGTGTTGCTAGTCTGAAAGGGGTATGAGTCTCCCTACCAAATTTGGTGCCATTCTGGTTGCTAGGCCGAGCAACAGGCGCCTCTGAGTAGAAAACGTTTCATTATGGCCCGTCTGAGATTACAAACTTAAGTATTGCAGCCATCAGTCCGATAAGTATCCACGACTTTGTTAAATAACATTTATGAGTCCGCTCGGGCCGTAATGGGATAATTAGGGGGTTGCCCCACACCCCAGATGTCTCTATGTGGAGATAATGGCATGTAAATGATTTATAAGCTGCAGTTCTACAGATACAAAGTCTCTTAATGCTGAAATTCCCTCCACTTCCTCTGTCAGTTCTAGTCATGTCAATTAGGTGTCTGATGTAAATCTTCCTGCTTAATCCATTACTTAAATTGTCTGAAAAACTATGAAAGCAAATGACGCACCTTCCTCTCTGTGGGGACTGCAGATTGCTGTCAGTCTCAGATGGAACCAGGAAAAACACAGAACAGAGAATCATTAAACATTCACTGCTCACGATGCACTGACGACGTGATAGATGGGGAACTGTCAGGCAACCTCATGTAGTCGGGGAGAGAGAGGCCAGCATTCATTCATTTATTGTTGTCAGGAACAGAATGTAATAGAAAAACAAAGAATTCCGCAGACTTAACATCGCCGGCACAGCGTGTTCCTAACGACGTGTCAGGGATTGTGGCCCGCATGTAATTGGGTGATACCTTAATAAGACGTGTGAGTGATCCATCCTGTGATAGGAACTGTCTTGCGATGGGGTGACATATTGCGTTTGCTGTATTATACATGACGAGGACAGATGAGTGTTGTGTCTCTCGCTGTAGCGTGCATCCCTTAGGGAGACATTTCCCAACGCTAGGAGAGCAGAGTGGAGCATCTCGGATGAAGACCATTGGACATCAGACCTAGGGAGCATGGGGTCACCAGCAGGACATTGTCTGTTACAGAGACGGTTTTTACGTACCTTTTAGGTGTTTCTTTTGAGATCATTCTTAGGGCTGAGTTGTAGCTTGTGCGACTTTATGCTAATACTGCTACAAGCCCTGGTGGTGCATACAGTATATCCGTGCATCTGCATGTTCAAGGATTGAGGCGCCCACTTTGAGAGAGTCTTGGTGCATCTTTAAATGCAACCGTCCATCACTCCATTGAATATTACACCAGCCCCATGCTAGGTACAAAACAGGGGTGTAGTCAAATCTGTAAGGGCCCCATACCAACATTTTGAAAGCCCCCCCAACCTAATGTTCGTAGAGAGACACCTTTTTCTGCAGCAGTTAATTTTATTCCCCATAGTAGTATCCTAGTCAATGTTATGCTCCATAGTATGCCCCATAGTAGTATCCTAGTGAATGTTATGCCCCATAGTAGTGCCCAGCTAATTTTCTGTCCCATAGTAGTGCCCTAGTCTACAATACACAACATTATAGTGCCCCAGCACACATTATGCCACACAGTGCCCCAATTCACATTATGCCACACAGTGCCCCAATTCACATTATACCACCCACTTTTTCCCAGTACATATTGCAGTATGTCACATTGAAGTGTCCTCAGCTCATAATGCCACAATGTAGTGCCTCCAGTTCATGCTGTGCCACAGTGTAGTGGCCCCAGTTTATCTTTATGCCACACAGTTGTGCCCTCATTTCATATTATGTCACACTGCAGTGCACACAGTTCATACAGTGTAACACTTCAGTGCCCCCAATTTATATTATACCACATCACGGTGCCCCCAGTTCATATAATGCCACATTAAGTGCCTAGTTCAGATTATGCCACATTACAGGTCCCCTTTACCGTTATCACATCCACTACACACATCTTTCACTAAAAATAGAATTTCACCCCATTCAGGTCTGCTAGCAGGTGGTCTCAATTGCCTAGCAGGCAAGTCTGGGAATTTGGTAGACAACTGTATGACCTGTGTCCGGGGCCCCCTAAGACTCTGGGCCCCATAGCAATGGCACCCACTATAGCTACGCCCATGGTGCAGAATCTTTTCTAGTGACACTCCAATGACACATTCATCAGTCGGACCTGAGGCGTCTTAAGAGAGGAGGGGGCCTGTGTGCATTCCCCGTACCGGACCCCCTCCTCTCTCCCCGGCGGCCGGCAGCTGACTGACGTGGCTGGATGGCCACAGCAGAATCAGTAGACTCTGGGCACTAGGGTGTGCCCAGAGTCTACTGCGCATGCATAGAACGCCGAAAAAATGGCCACGGCGGCCATTTTCCGGTGTTCTGTGCAGCGCTGACACCCGACGCGGGACCACGGACAGGTGAGTTTTGGATAATATGGGTGCATGGTGTGCGGTGCGGGGTCCATCTGGAACCGAGGGCCCATGTGCACCGCACACCCTGCACCCATTATAGATACGCCCCTGAGTCGAACCATCTCCATGGGTCTGAATTGCCACCTCCCAGGAACATGCAATACATAATGCATTTCTGTGACTGTGTGTCCCAATCGCAAGCGACTTTTAGCAAATTAGACGCAGGCGCAAAACATTGACCATTTGCGCGAATTTCAGCATTGCGTCTGACTGTAATTCAGTTGGTTAGCTTGCTGCCTCACAGCACTGAGGTCCTGAGTTCAATTTCCAACAAGGCACATATCTGCGTTAACTTTGTATGCCCCCCCCCCCCCCCGTGCTTGTGTGGGTTTCCTCTGGGTGCTCTGATACACTCCAAAAACATACTGGTAGGTTAATTGACTCCTAACAAAAAAACAAAAAAAAATGACCAGCATGTGTGTCCAAGTGAGAGGGAGTACTGATTGTAGTCACCTCTGGGGCAGGTACTGCGCAATATGTGTTCACTATATAAATAATTGCTAATAAATAAAGATATAATGATGATAACTGGTGAGTTGTTTTGCTGCAGAGCTTTACATGGACAAACACCTGGAAAGGTAAAAGCTACCTGTACACGTCATCAGTAGATATCACAGCAGGATGCCATCCATGGGGGCAGCCAAGTTATGTTGATTAAGGGGGTTCTCCAGTTAATTTTTCTTTTTCTTCTTTGATTGCTGTGGGCAACACCCCCATTTCTCCTTTATAGAAGGTTTGATAAATCTCCTGCTAGGTCTGTCCATAGTGAGGGGTGCTAAGGAGAAGGGGAGTGGGAGGGTCCCGGAGGGATCCCAGGTCAGCGATCATCCCCACCTGAAAAATTCTCCCCTCTGCCTAATACTGCTGAAGCTGTATCTATACAGAAGCACAGCCACAGATCTCCCTCCAGCTCTACTGTAGGTCTATGGACACTCTGCACTGTACGGTCTGAAACAAAAGGTAGTACTGTAGGTAGCATCTGGTGACCCCTTACTAAGTGTTGCTGTAATTGGTTGGATACAGCCTATGGGGTTGATACATATTTGAACATATGTTTGTTGGCATTGTGTATCCCTGGCTAATAAACGCTTCACCATAGACTTCAATGGTGGGGATGACCGCAAGTAACTCACCCATTCCCAGCATTGAAGTCTATGGAGAAGCGTCCAAGTGCCACCAAATGGGGCAGGCTTACTGGGACCTGTAGTCCTCCTCTAAAGGACAATATTATTTTTATTTTTGACACAGTCAATTCTGCACCCATCACCCAGAGGTGCGGAGGACAGCCCCAGGCTATCAGCCTGGGGGGCCCCCTTTATTGGGGGGGACCCCACTTCCCAAGGAATCCTCGACCTGGGCTGACTAGTGTGGGATTGTGAATGCTTTGGTAGGGGGACCCCGTTAGGTGTCCCCCTCCACTGTGGCATTTTATCCCTACTAGTTATAGTCCAGTGCTAGTTGTGAATAATACGGGGGACCCAGGGGCGTATCTATAATTGGTGCAGGATGTGCGGTGCACACGGACCCCTGGGTATTTGCACACCCTGAACCCATATTATCTAATACTTACCTCTCCGAGCTCCCACGTCGGGTGTCTCAGCCCTACACAAAATGCTGGAAAATGGCCGCTGCTGCCATTTTTCCGGCATTTTGTGCATGTGCAGTGAGGAAATCGCCGGGAAAATGGAAACCGCAACATTTTCCCGGCGACCCGTATATGCGCAGTAGACTCTGGGCACACTCTAGTGCCCAGAGTTTACTGATACTGTAGACGGCGGTCAGATGCATCAGTCTGCTGCTGGCCGGCAGGAAGAGAGGAGGGAACCCCTGACGGGGAATGAACGTGGGTCCCCTCCTCTCTTAATACGCCCCTGGGGGGGACACATACTCATTTTGTCCACTGTATTTCCACAACCAGGACTGGATACATTTAATTTCCTCTTAACGCACAGAAGCCTGCATGGATCTCACTGATCTGTGCAGGCTCCTGCTAAAGACTCTCCTGCCAATGGTTACATTGACTAACTCACACCTTGTAATAATACTTGTGTTACAATTTGCGAGTTTTCCCGAGGTAACAATAGCATAAAACTCGCATTTCAGATCAACTTGCACCTTCCAACTCGCAGGCTATTACATCGAGTTTCGGAAAACAACGGCATCATACTCGCAGCGAGACGACGTGAGTCCAGACACGCACAAAAAAATCGACACCTGTTACATTTAACCCTCACTTCTGCCGCAGGCCTCAAGTTTCGCAACTTTGCAAAAGATCTTAAATACTATCAAGCAGTGGCAGGTCTAAACATTACATAGGGTTAAGGTTGTATGCATAGGAACACGAGCTACGGGTAAATGAAAGCCCCCATGACACCGTCACTCATGACATTGACACAGAGTAACATTGCCACGTAAATGTTCTGTATGGCTGCATTGTGTCACGTCTCAGTAGCCTGGGACATATGAGTGGCTGCTTCTGCTGATGAAGTTGATAAGTTCTCTATACGTTGCTATTTTGTGTTATGTTCCTGACGCCCCTTTCCCATTGTTGCCTACAAAAGTACATAGCAGAGAATAAGCTCCCCGCAGCACAGCCCTCCGCTCATATGAGATAATGATACCTTGCGCCGGTATAACGATAATTTGCCAACAAAACATTGACCCCCGACTGAGCTGCTATTTGTGCTCTAGAGGAAACATAAACTGAGCATCAAACAGCAGATTAGAAGCCATAATTCCTACTAAGAGGTGTTTTTCTGTAAAAAAAACCCCCAATAAATAGGGACTGCAGCACAAAGAGATTTTTATTCAAAAAAGGAGAAACATACGGTATACAATAAAATCACCTTTAAGGGCCTATTTATCAAAGACCAAAAAGGGACATGTTTTTGCTTCTTTCTCTATGTTAGTGGGGTTACCGCTGGCAATAATCCCACTGATGCTAAATATATACTTTTACATGGGGGAGACTATTTATCAAGAATGGCGTTAGAAGAACAGAAGATTTAGGGAAAAAAAACATTTAAAGGAGCACTGTTAAAATAATTAACTTTGGGCCTGATTCAGACCCACTCGCGAGCGGCTGTACGCTCGCAAGTGGGTCGATGGTCTGCACTGAGCATGCGCACGACGGAGGGAGCTCCGTCGTGCGCATGCGCCAGACACGACGAGCGAAGGACTTTCCTTCGCTCGTTGTGTCCGATCAAAGGGGGCGTGCTGTCAATGTTGATTGACAGCACGCCCCCTTTGGTGGGCGTGCCGGGGGCGTGCCTCCCTGACGGGGGCGTTCCCACGGGAACGCCTCCCGTCAGAAGCCGGCCCACTGACATCACTAGTGATGTCAGTGGGAGTGATTTTGGCTCTGATAGAGCCAAAATCACTCCGGAGCTTGCGGTTGAAAACCTCAACCGCAGGCTCCGGCTCGCAATTTCGATGGTCGCGATGGTCACGACCATCGCGGCCATCAAAATGCACGCTCGTATAGCCTGTGGGTGGTGATCCACAGCTATACGAGCGTCCAGGAGGACGCTCCATGAAAAAGGAGCCCGGCCCTCATGCAGAGCGTGCGCTCTGCTCAGAGCGTACGGCTCTGAATGAGGGCCTTTATTTCTTCAATGAGAACATAATGTAGTGCATTCATTTAAGTAAAAAAATACACATTATATAGTATATAAATTATATATTAATTGTATATGCTTTTGTCAAATCTGATAGAGCGCCCAAAGTCCAATAGAGACAATATACAATTTGCAACTCTCCGTTTGAATAATAGTTTATTAGCAGTAAATATACTGTAATCTACCATATAAAAAGGGATGATCAGTCCCATATGGAAAACATAAAGCAACAATATTGCATATATGTATAAATATTCAGGAATTTCACATGTAATGATTTCATGTAGAAAACCAAATGTAGCCAAATGTATCTCTTGTGCACTTAAAGGGGCCTATGTATCAAAGCTTGATGAGAGAGAAAATTGTGAGCTATAAATCACCAACCAATCAGCTTGTAACTTACATGTTATAGGCTGTGAAAAATGACAGTTAGGAGCTGATTGGTTAATAATTTTTCTCTCACAATTGTATCTCTCAAATACATAGGCCCCAAAATCTGAGTCAATTTTCTCCTTTCAATGCATCAAAAAGCTTTTGCAATAGAGTTTTTCTTTGAACAGATCCCTGTAGATCTCACAAACAATAATAAGGATATATCCAATATTAGCATATACTGTATATGTATATGGCTCCACACTGCCTAAAGATGAATAAAAGTGTAGGAGTAGATAAAGATATATAGCTTATAATATGGATATACTGCAGGCTGTTTGTAGTCATCCCAATACTAAGGGGTCTATTTACTAAGCAGTGTTAGGAGACAGAGGCCCTGATTCAGAGCCGGACGCTCTGACAGAGCGCTCGCTCTGAATCAGGGCCGGCCTTCTTGTTTTTTAGAGTGGCCTCCTGGCCGCTCGCGTAACTGTGGGTGACCACCCACAGCTATAGCGAGCGGCCAGAAAGATGGTCGCAATGGTCAAGACCATCGCGACCATCGGGCTTGCGACGAGACCCTTGTGGTAGGGTCTCGTTGCCACAAGCCCCAGAGAGATTTCAGCTCTCACAGAGCCGAACTCTCTCCCATTGACATCACTCGTGATGTCAGTGGGGCCGCCCCCAAACGGAGGCGGTCACATGGGAACGCCTCCATTTGGGCAGCCACTCCCCCGGCCCGCCCACCAAAGGGGGCGTTCTGTCACTCAACATCGACAGCATGCTCCCTTTGGTACGAGACCCGGAGCGACGGTTTGCCCGTCGCTATCCGGGTCTCGTGCATGCGCACGAAGGAGCCGGCTCCGTCGTGCACATGCGCACTGGGCCACCATCGACCGGCTTGCGAGCGCATAGCGCTCGCGAGGGGGTCTGAATCAGGCCCAGAGTGAAAAGTGATAAGATGCCAGCCAATCAGTTCCCAACTGTCATTTATCAAACACAGCCTGTGAGATGACAGTTAGGAGCTGATTGGCTGGCACCTTATCACTTTTCACTCTGTCTCCTTACACTGCTTAGTAAATAGACCCCAAAATCACATAATGCAGCTATAAATCACTGTGTCCAGTCCATATATACAAGTTATTTTACATACAGGGCTGCTGCTGTTTCTCACCCAGTGACAGTACACACTTTTCCTCCACTCCAGCAGCACAATGTACAGCACCGCTCACTGCGTTGTTCCCCGGAGTTCTGTCGCACAGTGCCGCTATGTCAGTGCACGTTCCACGCTGCACTGTGGGCTCTGTACAGATTAGAGATCACTGCTCCTTCGTTGGGGTTGAATGGCAAAGATATTCCTCCATAAAACGGTGGTCAGGTGCTTGGCTGATAACGAGGGGTGTGCTGGTACCAATTATAAATGCATAAGGGGTGAAAAGATGTGTACCCCGCAGATCCTTAATGCGTTTCTCTATCCAAGATAGAACTATATTGCTGTTTAGGAGATTGGCAATTACCCTTTGGAGCAGCCACTCCAATATACGTGAATGAGGTGGCGCTCTATATAAACACGATGTTTTTATTCTGTTGCTGGTATTAGTATATTGGTGGGACTGGACTGAAAGCCCAAATTTGACTGGTCCTCCATTTTGGATAACATGATGACTCATACAGCCCTGCAGTATACGCCCCAACTGTCCTGATCTCAGAGGCACAGTCCCAGCTCACGGACCGTAGCAGGAAATGAGGTCACTGCCTTCCACAAGATCATATTCATCTTCTAAAATAAAATGTACAGAGGGGTTATTCCAACTTTCTGTTTACTCTGTATCCATCTCCTTCAAATGTGAGTACTTAGAAAATGTCTAAGCATTCACTACAAACCAGTGACATCACAGACAATGCAGCCTATCCAGTCACTAGGAGCCATTACATCACGGACAATGCAGCCTATTCAGTCACTAGAAACCAGTGACATCACATACAATGCAGCCTATCCAGTCACTAGGAGCCATTACATCACAGACAATGCAGCCTATCCAGTCACTAGAAACCAGTGACATCACATACAATGCAGCCTATCCAGTCACTAGGAGCAATTACATCACTGACAATGCAGCCTATCCAGTCACTAGAAACCAGTGACATCACAGACAATGCAGTCTATCCAGTCACTAGGAGCCATTACATCACTGACAATGCAGCCTATCCAGTCACTAGAAACCAGTGACATCACAGACAATGCAGCCTATCCAGTCACTAGTAGCCATTGCAGCCTTTCCAGTCACTAGGAACCAGTGACATCACTGAGAATGCAGCCTATCCATTCACTAGGAACCAGTGACATCACTGAGAATGCCGCCTATCCAGTCACTAGGAACCAGTGACATATCTGAGTGGTCTATTTATTAATCCTTGGATGGAGACAAAGGGAAAACCAACAAGCTCCTGTCATTTTTCAAACAAAGCCTGTGACATGGCAGTTAGGATCTGGGCTGGGACTTTATCTCCATTCACTTTATCTCCATCCAAGGCTAATTAAATAGACCCCTGAGAATGCAGCCTATCCAGTCACTAGGAATCAGTGACACCACTGAGATTGCAGCCTATCCAGTCACTAGGAATCAGATACAGCACTGAGATTGCAGCCTATCCAGTCACTAGGAATCAGTGACATCACTGAGATTGCAGCCTATCCAGTCACTAGGAATCAGTTACAGCACTGAGATTGCAGCCTATCCAGTCACTAGGAATCAGTTACAGCTCTGAGATTGCAGCCTATCCAGTCACTAGGAATCAGATACAGCACTGAGATTGCAGCCTATCTAGTCACTAGGAATCAGTTACAGCACTGAGATTGCAGCCTATCCAGTCACTAGGAATCAGTTACAGCTCTGAGATTGCAGCCTATCCAGTCACTAGGAATCAGATACAGCACTGAGATTGCAGCCTATCTAGTCACTAGGAATCAGTTACAGCACTGAGATTGCAGCCTATCCAGTCACTAGGAATCAGTTACAGCTCTGAGATTGCAGCCTATCCAGTCACTAGGAATCAGATACAGCACTGAGATTGCAGCCTATCCAGTCACTAGGAATCAGATACAGCACTGAGAGTGCAGACTATCCAGTCACTAGGAATCAGATACAGCACTGAGAGTGCAGCCTATCCAGTCACTAGGAATCAGATACAGCACTGAGAGTGCAGCCTATCCAGTCACTAGGAATCAGTTACAGCACTGAGATTGCAGCCTATCCAGTCACTAGGAATCAGTGACAGCACTGAGATTGCAGCCTATCCAGTCACTAGGAATCAGTGACATCACTGAGATTGCAGCCTATCTAGTCACTAGGAATCAGTGACATCACTGAGATTGCAGCCTATCCAGTCACTAGGAATCAGTGACATCACTGAGATTGCAGCCTATCTAGTCACTAGGAATCAGTGACATCACTGAGATTGCAGCCTATCCAGTCACTAGGAATCAGTTACAGCACTGAGATTGCAGCCTATCCAGTCACTAGGAATCAGTTACAGCTCTGAGATTGCAGCCTATCCAGTCACTAGGAATCAGATACAGCACTGAGATTGCAGCCTATCCAGTCACTAGGAATCAGTTACAGCACTGAGATTGCAGCCTATCCAGTCACTAGGAATCAGTTACAGCTCTGAGATTGCAGCCTATCCAGTCACTAGGAATCAGATACAGCACTGAGATTGCAGCCTATCCAGTCACTAGGAATCATATACAGCACTGAGATTGCAGCCTATCCAGTCACTAGGAATCAGATACAGCACTGAGAGTGCAGCCTATCCAGTCACTAGGAATCAGATACAGCACTGAGAGTGCAGCCTATCCAGTCACTAGGAATCAGATACAGCACTGAGAGTGCAGCCTATCCAGTCACTAGGAATCAGGTACAGCACTGAGAGTGCAGCCTATCCAGTCACTAGGAATCAGTTACAGCATTGAGATTGCAGCCTATCCAGTCACTAGGAATCAGATACAGCACTGAGATTGCAGCCTATCCAGTCACTAGGAATCAGTTACAGCTCTGAGATTGCAGCCTATCCAGTCACTAGGAATCAGTTACAGCTCTGAGATTGCAGCCTATCCAGTCACTAGGAATCAGTGACATCACTGAGATTGCAGCCTATCCAGTCACTAGGAATCAGATACAGCACTGAGAGTGCAGCCTATCCAGTCACTAGGAATCAGATACAGCACTGAGAGTGCAGCCTATCCAGTCACTAGGAATCAGATACAGCACTGAGAGTGCAGCCTATCCAGTCACTAGGAATCAGTTACAGCACTGAGATTGCAGCCTATCCAGTCACTAGGAATCAGTTACAGCTCTGAGAGTGCAGCCTATCCAGTCACTAGGAATCAGATACAGCACTGAGATTGCAGCCTATCTAGTCACTAGGAATCAGTTACAGCACTGAGATTGCAGCCTATCCAGTCCAAATTTACAGACTTTTAATCTACCTTCCCCAGGAGAAGCCTGGGGAGCGGCAGCAGTCGGGTAGTAATGAGGGTGGGGCCAGACCATTTCAGTCATTAGGCCCCACCACCTCAATGAGAAACCCTGAACATTGCATATATTTTAATAGGGGGCGGGGCCAAATTACGTGATTATCATATAATTGCATCATTAAGCCGACCCCCAGATTTCAGATAAGTTTCTCCCCAGTCTGCCCACTTTACTAGGAAGTGAGCGAGATGCGGGAGAAGTGCCTACTCTTCTGGAGATGCAGGGGCTACTCAAAACATTTTCAAGAGTGTAGGCAAGTATGATCCAGTCACTAGGGGGCATAACATCTCTGAGAATGCACAGTATCCAGGGTCGCTACAAGGTTTCTGGGCACCCTAGGTAACATTTCACCCACCACCCCTGCTCCCTCAAAATTCATATGTCACACATTAGTGACCCCAATTTATAATATGCCACACAGCAGTATCCCAAATTCATAATATACTATAAAGAAATGCCCCAACAAATACATTACACAGCTGAGCCCCAATATAATATTGTACTTCCTAACCCTGCCCCATTTAATAATATGCCACACATAAGTGCCACAAATTTATTATACTGTATGCCACAGAGCTGTATCCCCACTTCATAATTATGCTGCACATCAATGTCTCCAATATATAATATGCCACACATTTGTGCCCCAATACATATGCCACACATTGGTGTCCCCAATACAAAATATGCCACACATTTGTGCCCCCAATACATAATATGCCACACATTTGTGCCCCCAATACATAATGTGCCTGAATATATAATATGCCACACATTTGTGCCCCAATACATAATATACTACACATCTGTGCCCCAATACATAATATGCTACACATTTGTGCCCATAAATACATAAAGTGCCTGAATATATAATATGCCACACATTTGTGCCCCAATACATAATATACTACACATCTGTGCCCCAATACATAATATGCTACACATCTGTGCCCCAATACATAATATGCTACATATTTGTGCCTCCAATACATAGTATGCCACACATTTGTGCCCCCAATACTTTATATGCTACACATTTGTGCCCCCAATACATAATATGCTACACATTTGTGCCCCAATACATAATATGCCACACATTTGTGCCCCCAATACATACTATGCTACACATTTGTACCCCAATACATAATATGCCACACATTTGTGCCCCCAATACATAATATGCCACACATTTGTGTCCACAATACATAATATGCCACACATTTGTGCCCCCAATACATAATATGCCACACATTTGTGTCCCCAATACATAATATGCCACACATTTGTGCCCCCAATACATAATATGCCACACATTTGTGCCTGAATACATAATATGCAACATATTTGTGCCCCCAATACATAATTTGCCACACATTTGTGCCCCAATACATAATATGTCACACATTTGTGCCCCCAATACATAATATGCCACACATTTGTGCCCCCAATACATAATATGCCACACATTTGTGCCCCCAATATATAATATGCTATACATCTGTGCCCCAATACATAATATGCTACACATCTGTGCCCCAATACATAATATGCTACACATTTGTGCCCCAACACATAATATGCTACACATTTATGCCCCAATACATAATATTCTACACATTTGTGCCCCAATACATAATATGCCACACATTTGTGTCCCCAATACATAATATGCAACACATTTGTGCCCCCAATGCCTCACAACTGTGCCCCAAATTTATTGTATGCCACATATCTGTGAATTATGTCATACAATGCCCCAAATACAAATACCACAAATGTGCCCCAAATTATTTATATGCCATACAGCTTTGCTCCAATACATAATATGCCGCACATCCATGCCCCAATACATATTTATGCCACACATCTGTGCTCCAATATATGTCAGCACCCATTAAAACTCCCCCCACACACACACACTCATCCTGCCAGCACTCATTAGCCCACATACACACACTAACCCTTTCAGCGCTCATTAACCCACACACAACCACTCACCCTGCCAGGAGTCATTAACCTACAGGGTTGGGTACGAGATGCTGGCAGTTCCAAATCTGAACTGCGTCTATGGGCCTGATTCAGAGCCGGACGCTATTTGCGCTCGCTCGTTCAGAAAAATGGGCCGTATATTTAAATAGAGCGCTCACTCTTTGCGGTCTGTTGACGCCTCTATGTCTGAACGAGCGAACGAAACATGCGCTCGCTATTTTTAAAAAAACGCCCCCTGGCCGCTCGCATCCTACGTCATCTCCGTTATTTATTAGATTAATCAAGTACATCGAAAGGTGTATGAACTGCTCGCAGTGCTTGTGGTAGGATTTTCCTACCGCAATCATGCGAGCAGTTCAGGCTAAAAGACAACCCAGTGACGTGGTCGATGACGCTGCTTTGCTAATTATGCACACCCATAAAACGCCCGTTTTGACCTTTAAGCACGCCTGCGTTCGGATCTCCACTCTCCGTTTTCAAGCACCTTCCCCTGTTACCACCCACAAACGCCTCATTCTGTCACTCAAATTAGCAGGCATTCGCTATTTTGCGAGCACACAATTTCCGACCGCAATGACTGGTTCGCGCATGCGTATTACAACCCATACGCATTCGCAATTGTGCGAACATCGCTTAGAGCGAATGAGCGGCTGCTTACGAGCGGCTCTGAATCAGGCCCTATGTACAAACATGGGGCACATTAATGGTGTGACTCATACGCATGCACCGACAGAAAAACACAGCTCCATTGCGTCCGATAGTGCGTCTCAAATGCATCTAAGGTGTATATTAAATATACAGCAGTTTTGCAATTTCGAGGGGGTTTTCCGCGTTTTACCTTACATTTATTATTTTATCATGTGGGCACCATTTATATAGCCATAAAAATAAAAACATTTTTAAACATCAATTAACTAATGTTGCCCCTTTAATATAAATAATAAATAATATTGCTCTCCTAATAAAATTAAATAAATGTCCCATTCATTTAGTAATAAAATAGTACTTCCCCCATAAGAAAATTACAATATCAGTGTTATCTGCTTTATTTATTACATAATGATTGCACTCATTATAAGGAGTACATTTACTAAAGTGAGAGTTTTTAGAAGGGAGTTTTAGAAGTGATGTTGCCCATAGCAACCAATCAGATTCTAGCTATTATCTTCTAGAAGCTGCTAGTTAAATGTTAAGTAGAAGCTGATTGGTTGCTATGGGCAACATCACTTCTAAAACTCACTTCTAAAAACTCTCACTTTAGTAAATTTACCCCTTAGGGCTCTACCCCCAGTACCACTTATTTTTAGTAAAGCAGATCGCATTTCCCATAATTGTAATGGGAAATGTGATCTGTGTGCAAGTTACTAAAAATAAATTGTAAAAAAATACCGGGGGAAGCCCTGTGATAACAACGCCACCTGGAGGTGGCGTTATCCAGGGTCTCCCCCGGTTACCGGGCTCCCACTCTGCTCTAACGGAGAGAGCAGAGCCGGGAGCCGTTACCAGTAATCAGCTATGTGGTCTAAGTAGACCGCAAGCTGATTACTGTAAAAAAAAGAAAAAAAAATTAAACATTTTTTTTTTTTCTTACCTGAATCCAGGGACCGGTGATCGGGCCTCCGGTGATGGCTCCTCCTGGGGGGTAGTAGCGGTGGTCGGTCGGCGCATGCGCGAGCTCTTAGTCGCGGTATTTTTTCCGAAAATACCGCGACTAGAGTGCGGATGGGATCCGCAGGGACAGAGCTTTATCGCAAGCTCTGTCCCTGCAAGGGATTTATAGTAAATCCTTGTGATATTGCCTGAATTCGCAATGCGAATTCACTCGGTAATATCACACTACAATCCGCATTCAATATGCGGATTGTAGTAAATAGAGCCCTAAGTGTATTATGATTCTCACCTTTTGATTGGGCAGATAGCTGCGGCGTCTTTTTGGTGGTTTCATGAGGGCTTGAGTCAATAGCCCAGTAAAATGTCACCACAAAACTACGGTAAAAGAGATGGACAAAACCCCATCACGCCGCTAAATGATAAATCAGTGGTTTGGTGCTGTAATCAGCTGGCGATGAGCGGGGGTTTCTATACGCCAGAACACCCCCCTGCTTAGCAAATTTACCCTTTTGAAGTTAAGTAAATTTAATAACTATACAGATAGAATTAAATTATTATTTACAAAATTCAATTGTAGACTGTAGCACTCACACGATATAAACCAATTTCCAAACTATGCACGCACAGGAATAATAGTTCACATTTCTGACGAACGTGTTACAGATTGTTCCTGCACTGTGATAGCAGCAGGTGTCCTAGCAGTATTCACTATTTCTGCTGATGATGTTCCTGCCCCCGTTTGTTTCGCTGCAGCCTGGATTCTTTCAGTGTCTACCAGACAAATAAAATACTGCAAGAGCGCAGCACATATGTGTTGTGATTTTACGGGGGTTGTGGCTGGATCAACCTCCCCCCACATGCAAATGGGAAGGAATAATTTACTGCATAAATGTATTTTTATTATCAGCGCAGTGAGCATTCTGTATATTGTAGTAAATGGATAACATGTATTAAAGTACTGACATTTCTGAATTTGGATGCACACTGAGGCCCTCATTCAGAGGCGGTCGCAAGAAGCGATCGCTCTCTCTGAATGAGGGCGGGCGCTTCTTTTTTTTTGTGCGGCCTCCTGGTCGCTAGCTAAGCTGTGGGTTACCACCCACAGCTTAGCGACCGACCAGGTTGATGGTCGTGTTTGTCATCGGGGCTTTGCAACGAGACCCTAAGGTTGGGTCTCGGCAACCGCAAGCCCCAGGGAGCTTCCTACTCGATCAGAGCGGCCGCCCACAAAACGGCAAGCATTCTGTCAGGAATGCCTCCGTTTGTGTAACCACCCCCCCGCCCCGCCTACAAAACGGGGCGAGCTGTCGATCAACCTCGCCAGCCGCCCCTTTTGTAGTGAGCTCCAGAGCGAGAGAGTTTCTCTCTCGCTCCGGGGCTTGCGCACGCGCAGTGCGGCCGCTGCGCGTGCACAGGACCAAAACATTGAGCCGGTTGCAAGCGCTCAGCGCTTGCGACCGACTCTGAATGAGGTCCTGAATGCTTATATAAAGCTATGACACAGGATATTACAAGAGTATTGTAGCAGGTGGATAAAGAGGGCACTCAGGAAGAAGATGAAGCCCGGATCATCCTAATGGTGCGTACACACGGTCAGATATAACAGGACGATATGAACGATTACAATATCGATAATAACGTTATCGTTCATATCGTGCTGTTTTTGGGCCCTTCCAACCCTCAAACGATGGTCAATGCGCGGGCACGGATGGTCGATATCGATATCGACCATCGCCAGTGGATTCAGGCCAACCTGGTCGATATCGACCAGGTTATCCTGGTTACTATAGGGACCCGCGATCGTTGATCGCGGGTCGTTATAGTCGTTTGAGGTTTGTGCATGCGCTGGATGTTCGATATCGAGCATCCGCACATGCAGGACGATCAGACAACGATATCTGATTGTTGTCTGCTCTCTCCGTGTGTACGGAGCTTTAGAATGCATTGGTCAGCTCTGTGCTGGCTCTCTAAGCTGCAAGGTGCAGTTCCAGTTTCAGGTTTAGACAACCCAGTGTTCCCTGTGTCCAGGGGCTGGCTGGCAACTTTTAGCCTGGTGGGCAAATGCATGCAGGCGGCCCTGGCAGAGGAGTAGCGTGTAGCCAGGGTGCCCGAAGAACGTGCGTGCTACGGCGCCGCCCCCCCTCAAGTGTTTCAGGGAGGAGGCGGGTCCATATGGGATTAATGTAAGGTAAAAATAAAGATTAGGGGCAGAACCCTGTCGTAGTGCCCATATGCAGTGCCCCCGTGTGCCATAGGAGAGAACACCCTTATGCAGGCCTCCAGTAGTGCCCCCAGTAGTGATCCCCCCCTATGCAGTGCCCCTTGTGCCCCCAGTAGTAAGTCCCTTATATAGTGCCCCCAATAGTGGTACCCCCTATGCAGTGCCCCTTATATAGTGCCCCTAGTAGTGATCCCCCTTGTAGTGCCCCCTGTAGTAGTAGTCCCCTCCTTGTAGTGCCCCCAGTAGTAGTAGTCCCCCTTGTAGTGCCCCCAGTAGTAGTAGTCCCCACCTTGTAGTGCCCCCAGTAGTAGTCCCCCCTTGTAGTTCCCCCAGTAGTAGTAGTCCCCCCTTGTAGTGCCCCCAGTAGTAGTAGTCCCCCCCTTGTAGTGCCCCCAGTAGTAGTAGTCCCCCACTTGTAGTGCCCTCAGTAGTAGTCCGCCCCCTTGTAGTGTCCTCAGTAGTAGTAGTAGTCCCCCACCCCTCTTGTAGTGCCCCCAGTAGTAGTAGTCCCCCCCTTTGTAGTGCTCCCAGTAGTGGTCTCCTCATTGTAGTACCTGACCCCCCCCCAGTAGGCACACGTAATATAAAAAAACAAATAAAAAACCCCCACTTACCTGAATCCCCGCTCCCGCCACCGCCATCTGCTCCTACGTCTGTCCTCCTGGGCCGGGCCGCTCTGCATTATGGGAGAGACGTCATATGACATCATGACGTCTCTCCCATTGCCCACTGCGGGAGCCGGAAGATGAAGCGGCTCTCGCAGTGGGCGCAGCAGCAGCTAATGAGAGTCTGACAGACTCTCATTGGCTGCTGATCAAAACAAACACACAGATGCCGGAGCCGGCGGCTGTTTGTTTGTCACTTGTGTAGCGCTGACCGAACTCCGTCCGGTCAGCGCTACACACGCGATGCAGTCTGTGTCACAGTGACACAGACGGCCCACGGCCCGCATGATGCTGCGGCCCAGGGGGCACATGGCACCCTGCCCCCCGGCCCAGCCCGACACTGCCTGTGTCCATAGCTATACCCCAATATCAACCATCAGCTTGTACAGCCGGGAAGCAGTCGGGAAGCCTGTCATTTTTCCTACGCCGGGAGCCCGACACCCGGCTTACAGATCGAAGCTAAGCTGGGCGCCGGGTGCGGACAGCCACGGGGGGGGGAGGGTTAGGTTTAGGGCTCCCGGAAGGACTTAGGGTTAGGCACCTCCCCGGGAATTTAGGGATAGGCTAGGGGGAGGGTTAGGATTAGGCATCCCCGGTGGGAGGTTAGGGTTAGGCACCCCCCTGGGGGACTTAGGTTTAGGTGGCGGGGAAGGGGGGGTTAGGTTTAGACACGTGGGGGGGAGGTTAGGGTTAGGCACCCCTAAGGGAGGGTTAGGGGGTAGAATAGGGTAGGAAATACTTACCTTGGGACGATCAGGATTTTCACTGCTGCTGGGATGCCGCTGTAGGGATTTGAACTGCCGGCCAATCATACTGAATCCGTACAGCCATGGCCAAAAATTTTGAAATTGACACAAGTATTGGTTTTCACAAAGTTTGCTGCTTCAGTGTTTTTAGACCTATTTGTCAGATGTTACTATGGTATACTGAGGTAACATTACAGCATTACATAAGTGTCAGATGTTACTATGGTATACTGAAGTAATATTACAGCATTACATAAGTGTCAGATGTTACTATGGTATACTGAGGTAACATTACAGCATTACATAAGTGTCAGATGTTACTATGGTATACTGAAGTAACATTACAGCATTACATAAGTGTCAGATGTTACTATGGTATACTGAGGTAACATTACATATGTGTCAGATGTTACTATGGTATACTGAGGTAACATTACAGCATTACATAAGTGTCAGATGTTACTATGGTATACTAAGGTAACATTACAGCATTACATAAGTGTCAGATGTTACTATGGTATACTGAAGTAAAATTACAGCATTACATAAGTGTCAGAGGCTTTTATTGACAATTACATTAAGTTTATGTAGAGTCAATATTTGCAGTGTTGACCCTTCTTTTTCAAGACCTCTGCAATACACCCTGGCATGCTGTCACTCACCTTCTGGGCCACATACTGACTGATGGCCGCCCATTCTTGCCTAATCAATGCTTGGAGTTTGTCAGAATTTGTGGGTGTTTGTTTGTCCACCCGCCTCTTGAGGATTGATTGACCACAAGTTCTCAATGGGATTAAGGTCTGAGGAGTTTCCTGGCCATGGACCCAAAATATCGATGTTTTGTTCCCCAAGCCACTTAGTTATCACTTTTCCCTTATGGCAAGGTGCTCCATCATGCTGGAAAAGGCATTGTTCGTCACCAAACTGTTCTTGGATGGTTGGGAGAAGTTGCTCTTGGAGGATGTTTTGGTACCATTCTTTATTCATGGCTGTGTTCTTAGGCAAAATTGTGAGTGAGCCCACTCCCTTGGCTGAGAAGCAACTCCACACATGAATGGTCTCAGGATGCGTTACTGTTGGCATGACACAGGACTGATGGTAACGCTCACACTGCAAATATTGACTCTTTGCATAAACTTAATGTAATTGTCAATAAAAGCCTTTGACACTTATGAAATGCTTGTAATTTTACTTCAATATACCATAGTAACATCTGACAAAAAGGTCTAAAATCCTCCATGGTCCCCCAGGCTGACCTGGTCCTGGGTAATTAGTACCCTCCGCAACCTCTCTTAGCCCCCCTGCCAGTGACCCACAGATAGAAGCTAGCACTGTAATTCTCAAATGTCCTGTGAGTTACTCGCAGCTAAAGATACTGTAACCTCTCGCTCATAAATCTCACCATTTATATTTGTACACCCCTCACGTGTCAAGAACCCTTGGGTGTTGTTGAGCAACGAGTCACAGAATATGGTAATATATTTAGAAGGTTGTTTATTGAGGGAGGATACAATGGCAGGGGAATGTAGATAAACGCGGAAATGCAGAAAAACTTGGATATGGAGATAATAATCCAGAGATCAGAATGGGTAAAAAGCAGAAACAAATAAAATTCTGTATAACTGAACAAAGGGCCTGATTCAGAGCCGGACGCAATTAGCGCTCGCTCGTTCAGAAAAAGGGGGTGGCTATTCAAATGAACCGTTCGCTCTTTGCGGTCTGTTCATGCCTCCATGTCTGAACGAGCGAACAAAACTTGCGGACGTTCATTTGAAAAATACGCCCCCTGGCCGCTCGCATCCTACGTCATGTCCGCTATTTATTAGATTAATCGAGTACATTGACCAGCGTATGAACTGCTCGCTATTCTTGTGGTTGGTTTTTCCTACCACAAATTTATTACCACAACTATTTTATAGTTCTGACTATAAAATAACCCAGTGACGTGGTCAATGACGCTGCTGTATTAATTATGCACACCCATAAAACGCCCGTTTTGACCTTTAAGCACGCCTGCGTTCTGATCTCCACTCCCAGTTTTCAAGCACCTTCCCCTGTTACCACCCACATACGCCTCCTCCTGTCACTCATATTAGCAGGCATTCGCTATTTAGCGAACAAACGATTTTCGGCCGCACTGACTGGTTCGCGCATGTGTATTACGATCCGTACGCATGCGCAGTTGAGCAAACATCGCTCGGAACGAACGAACGGCCGCTTACGAGCGGCTCTGAATCAGGCCCAAAGAGCAGACGGGAGGTAACCTGATGAATGGCAGAATAACCATAGCTTGGCAGGCACTCACAGGAAGTCCAGAAATATTATGACCCAGCAATGAATGCTGGTACCCGGGAGACTTTAATAGCAGGTGTCAGGTGAAATCCATGCTAGTGAGGATTAGGCCATTACCTGACACTGGTCGTAGAACAAGCTCAGGAGAGCAGCACCTCTGGCACCTTCCAGTACTGCAGCTCATAAAACAAGAGGCCTGACAATGTGCATCATTTATATCACACACACACTTCTATAGGACTTGTACAGGGCTCCAGTTTGCCCACCTTAACCCAGGGATGGGAGAGACTGAGCTACAACTGGGTTGTCTACCGTAGGGCATAACCAAGTAGATGTCATGGAGGACGCTTTATGGGTGTGATTCAGAGTTGGGAATAGAGTAAGGTTGGGCAAGCCACGGTGCATCTTGGTAAAACCATGCTGCATTGCAGGTGGGGCAGTATTAAAATGTGCAGAGAGATTTAAAGTGCGCACACACTAGACAATATTTTGCACGATTCGCCAGATTTGGACGAATTGGAATGACAAATCGTGCAAAATATGTGCAAATCCTGAGTTTCCACTGACGATAACAATGCCGATGTGCGTACCCGCGGGTCGTCCGTCATATCTTCAGATCTTACCTACAGCAAGTAAGATCTGCCAATCTTGTACACGATGCACTGGAAATTGTTAAGGACTCACGATAGATAATTGGTCAGATTGGACACTTGAGTGCCAGGGAGCTACCGGGGAGAGTTCAAGGGAAATCGCTCACGATATCACATCGTGAGAACATCGTCTAGTGTGTACCCACCTTTAGATTTGGGAGGGGCATATCCAAACTGAAATCTAAATTGCAGTGTAAAAATAAAGCTGTGCAACATTTGTGGGTTACATGCAAAAGCAGCCGGTATTTACCCCAGATGCAAAAAAAATAAAAATGTATTTGCACCCCTTGCATTGCTGCAACATGGTTTGTCCAGGTACCCCGTTACCTGCTCTATCTTACTCTATTCCCAAATCTTTATCAGGCCCTAAGACAACACACCAGTGCCAACAAAGGTTACATCCGAGTTGCACCTGTATATGTTAACGTTTCGGAATGACCGGACAGCGTGCCCCTATTTGTCACTGCATACCTTCACACCTTATAGTTACAAACTTGGGTCCCCTCAGCTACTACAGATGTGTCCAGATACATCTATGCTCACATTGCACCAAATAGTCCCGCTTGGCATACCACGGATTTGCAACTAAGAAGTGCGTCCTGCCACCCAGTTTTGTACCAAATTTGTGTGTTATTTACATTGCTAATGCGACAAAAGTAGATAGAGATAGGGGAGGCCAGGAGATGCTGGGGATAACTAGGGACATAATATAGTGCACCTGAGAGAGGGCCATGGCCTCATGGGGAAGGTCCAGGGAAGAGATAGGGGAGGCCAGGAAATGCTGGGGATAAATAGGGACATAATATAGTGCACCTCAGAGAGGGCCATGGCCTCATGGGGAAGGGCCAGGGAAGAGATAGGGGAGACCAGGAGATGCTGGGGATAAATAGGGACATAATATAGTGCACCTGAGAGAGGACCATGGCCTCATGGGGAAGGGCCAGGGAAGAGATAGGGGAGGCCAGGAAATGCTGGGGATAAATAGGGACATAATATAGTGCACCTGAGAGAGGGCCATGGCCTCATGGGGAAGGGCCAGGGAAGGGATAGGGGAGGCCAGGAGATGCTGGGGATAAATAGGGACATAATATAGTGCACCTGAGAGAGGGCCATGGCCTCATGGGGAAGGGCCAGGGAAGAGATAGGGGAGGCCAGGAGATGCTGGGGATAAATAGGGACATAATATAGTGCACCTGAGAGAGGGCCATGGCCTCATAGGAAGGGCCAAGGAGGAGATAGGGGAGGCCAGGAGATGCTGGGGATAAATAGGGACATAATACAGTGCACCTGAGAGAGGGCCATGGCCTCATGGGGAAGGGCCAGGGAGGAGATAGGGGAGGCCAGGAGATGCTGGGGATAAATAGAGACATAATATAGTGCACCTGAGAGAGGGCCATGGCCTCATGGGGAAGGGCCAGGGAAGAGATAAGGGAGGCCAGGAGATGCTGGGGATAAATAGGGACATAATATAGTGCACCTGAGAGAGGGCCATGGCCTCATGGGGAAGGGCCAGGGAAGAGATAAGGGAGGCCAGGAGATGTTGGGGATAAAAGAAGAGGAAGCTACAAGTGAGAATGATAATAAACAGGAAAAGTGACAGGCCCAAACAGCGCCCCCTTCCCTGCGGCGCCCTGTGCCATGGCACTGGTCGCACTACCCTAGTTACGGCCCTGGAGGACACTATTGGCAACTTTCAATGCAGCTATGATGCAACAAAGACACCAAATTCATTCATTACCTGCGGCGAAGCATCTAAGTCGCGCTATGAATCTCGCGCTATATGGCCCAAAAAGGATAGAGGTATGAGGACACATCTCTACTCTTCTCTCTCTGGGCCTGATTCAGAGCCAGACGCTCTGACCAGAGCGCTCGCTCTGAATCAGGGCTGGCCTAGCTGAAAATGGTGTGGCCTCCTGGCCGCTCGCATAGCTGTGGGTGACCACCCACAGCTTATGCGAGCGGCCAAAAAGATGGTCGTAATGGTCATGACCCTTGTGGTAGGGTCTCGCTGCCGCAAGCCCTGGAGTGCTTTTGGCTCTATCAGAGCCAAAAGCACTCCCACTGACATCACTAGTAATGTCAGTGGGGCCGGCCCCAGACGGTAGGCGTTCCCATGGGAACGCCTCCGTCTGGGCAGCAACGCCCCCGGCACCTTCGACAGCACGCCTCCTTTGGTGCGAGACCCATAACGACGGCTACCCCATCGTTCTTCGGGTCTCTCGCATGTGCACGACGGAGGTGCCTCCGTCGTGCGCATACGCATTTGGGCACCATTGACCCGCTTGCGAGCGTACAGCGCTCGCAAGCGGGTCTGAATGAGACCCTCTGTCCACTTACAACGTCACAACCCAGTAGGGAACAGAAAAGCCAGGAGCTAAGGGACGATACGGCCCTGGTTTACATACCATTAAAGATTAAAATGCAAACACGGGTCTACGACAAGACTTAGGCCCTCATTCAGAGCCGTACGCTCTGAGCAGAGCGCACGCTCTGAATGAGGGCCGGGCTCCATTTTCATGGAGCGTCCTCCTGGACGCTCGTATAGCTGTGGGTCACCACCCACAGGCTATACGAGCGTGCTTTGTGATGGCCGCGATGGTCGAGACCATCGCGACCATCGAAATTGCGAGCCGGAGCCTGCGGTTGAGGTTTTCAACCGCAAGCTCCGGAGTGATTTTGGCTCTATCAGAGCCAAAATCACTCCCACTGACATCACTAGTGATGTCAGTGGGCCGGCTTCTGACGGGAGGCGTTCCCGTGGGAACGCCCCCGTCAGGGAGGCACGCCCCCGGCACGCCCACCAAAGGGGGCGTGCTGTCAATCAACATTGACAGCACGCCCCCTTTGATCGGACACAACGAGCGAAGGACTTTCCTTCTCTCGTCGCGTCTGGCGCATGCGCACGACGGAGCTCCCTCCGTCGTGCGCATGCTCAGTGCATAACATCGACCCACTTGCGAGCGGACAGCCGCTCGCGAGTGGGTCTGAATCAGGCCCTTAATTCTGTTTGTACCTGGTGGATGAGTCAATTTTTTTATATACATTTAACATAGATGTCTGACAGGTACATGAGGAAAGCTGCTTTGTGTAACCTCACAGTCGCCCATAAATTTGACATGACACTCAAAGCTCTCTTGGCATGTAACACCCTGGAAACGTGGCGGCTTTATCCATCCCCCCAGAACAAACTATGCGAACATGCAACTTTCCAATGAGTATAATCGGCGGTGTTCTTCTAACTGAATGTAATTATACGGTTACCACACAGTTATTCTTCTCTTATGACACTTGAAAATGGAAGTGACAAGTGAAAGGGAAAAAAAAACCCTGCAGAGCGAGAAGGGGGTAGATTAATGGAAAAGGATAAACAGACAGAACTCAGGGACTGAGAGAGAACGTTATTACATGGTGGTTAAAAGAGGAAAAAAATGATTGCAGAAATCAGGAGGTGTTAACTTGTCTGAGACGGCGACTGATATTAAAGGAAGGTTTAAAGCTGCGCGGCGGTGCATGACATTTGGATGACACATAAATGACCCCAGAATTATGTCTTCATTTATATTAATGAGGCTTTGGTGAATTATTTACCCTGAATATAATATGTGAGAGATATATGGCAGGTTTGTGCCTTTGTCTGTCTATATGTTTGTTTGATTTTTGATTTATGCTATACGAGATTTTACTATGCGAAAATAAATAATAGTTTTTTATATGATGGACCAAATAAAGTAGCACAACAGCAAAATATACACCTCTATTTACATCCTTGCACGCTGAGGAGCACATTTAGTGTTGGACGTACTGTATGCCAGTTGTTTTTGTGTAAGATAACACATTTATGTACAGCAGATGAAAACCAGATATGCGAACATATAAATATATATATATATATATATATATATATATAGGGGGTGTGCAGGAGGAGCAGTGGCAGAATTCCCAGAGGCAGTGGAGTCACTGGCCTCCAGGCGCCAGCTGTATAGGGGGCACCAGACAGCAGGGGCACATGGATAAATCCATCTATAACTGCTGCCAGTGGTTATATTTGTCTCTATTTGTGGCCCGTGGAGCCGCTGTGTCCTGTTCAGGCACATTGCAATAAAGTTTTTTTTGTTTGTCGTGAGTCGCAATAAACAAAAAAAAACTTTATTAAATCAACTGCCAGTGGTGCGTTCAGACATGCATTGCAGTTTCGCAGCAGTCACAGTGGAGCTGCGGCTTGTAAAGGAGCAAGAAGACGCAGGCAGCTAAAGTCCCAGGAGAAGGTAAGTGGATGGAGCCAGAGGGATGCTGGGGCTGGCTGAAGAGACAGCAGGGGCTGGCTAGAGGCACAGAGAAAGGGGGGGCTTGCAGGTGATACAATGGGGGCTGGCTGGAGAACCAGAGAGAGGGGAGCTAGCAGGAAAGACAGAGAGGGTAGTCACTGGGCGCTGACTGGAGAGACAGAGAGAGAGGAGAGCTAGTAGGTCAGACAGAGAGGGGATGTCACTGGGCGTTGACTGGAGAGACAGAGAGAGGATGCTGGCAGGTGACACAATGGGGGCTGGCTGGAAAACCAGAGAGAGTGGGCTGGTAGGTGAGACAGAAAGAATGATGCCACTGGGCACTGACTGGAAAGACAAAGAGAGGGGTCTGTCAGTGGGGGCTGGCTGGAAAGACAAAGAGGGGTGGACTGGTAATGGGGGTTGACTGGGGATACAAAGGGGGTCTGGCTGGAGCTAGAGACACATGGGGTGGAGAAAGCCAGAGTCTACAGGTGGGGGGGGACCACCATCTATTGTGCCTCCAGGCACCTGGCATGAGGAGGAGCAGACAGTTGTAGGCTGAGTAAAGTAAGGGACATTTGTCATGACAAGGGCCATTTGGGCATGTATGACATGTGGCTGTGAAACCACCTAAAAATTACTAAAATCCCCCCAAACCCTCACTATTAAATATAATGTCCTACTGGTTTTAGGAAGGTTTCAGCTATTCTCTCTGACTGATCTGAAAATTAAATGTTACCATAATTTAATCTAAGTTACCAAACAAGCAACTCTCTGCCTAAGTGGCATGTAAACCCTTTAAGAACACACAGACAGAACATTATTAAATGTGGTTTTAATATTGCAAAAAAGTCACATTGATTTTTTAAATAAAATTGTGACATCAAATTCACCAACAGAAATATAAATACTAAAAAGATTCTTCAAAGCTAAACAGAAATAAACAGAAAAACTACATTTGTGTACTTCTTTTGGCAATCTGCCACTTGAAGGGAAACTAGAAAGTGGACAGTACAGCAGCTGACTGACCCACACAAACAGTCAATAGCAAAAATAATTTAATTGCTGTTTTAAAACCTTATTATTTCTTGCCCAACCCCCCCCCCCTCCCCTTTACTGTGACATCACGGCAAGAGGTGTGCTGGTATGCTGCTCCCTTTTATAACTGTTATATTGTCCTCTGTCAAGAACAGTTTTTGTAATGGATTATACAAATATATTATATCTTTGTTGTGGAACATGGCAGTGATATATCATTAATGCCTGTAAAAATGGTAGGCATTTCTTCAAATGTGCAAATTAAACATGAATTATGATTACGTTAAACAGTATGGGTTCCATGGGGAGATAGATTATCTATGTAGGTTCATTATAGGGCCAGTATATGTCAATGGAACATTGTTATGTGGTTAGTTTATATGTTTAGAAATTAAAGGAAGATTGCCCGTGAAGGGTGCGAGGTGCTGGTCCATTGCCGGTGTTTTAACACTTTTGCAACGGAAACTCAAAATCTTCGCATTTAATTGGATAGACCCCTTAGAATACATAATAGAGGTGAATCAGTTTTGTATTAAATGTACCACCAAGTAGACCATCTGAAAAATCTATATAACATAGCTTCAATTCTCAATTCAATTATGCAATAACACTTGGAAATAATTCTGTTCTGTCACTGAATTTGGCAGCTTCTAATAACTTAGAAATAAATATATGCCACTAACCGAGCTGGAAGACCAAAGTTGGACAGTAGGTAGGACAAGATGACCTCCAAATACTAATGGCCGTCATGCAAGTCATCGCCTACTGCCCTCCTCGTGGTTTGGAAGCACCTGCTGTTCTGACAAGGCTGGGCGGTATTTACTTTGGGGAATCATTGCAGTGTTTGCCCAACCTGATCGCACATCAGCCGGAGGTGGCATGGAGACATAGGCATGCCAGTAAGCAGATTGGATACAGTAATTACATTTTAGTGACTGGGGCCTCCACAAATATCAATCCAGCCATGTATAGAACTCATGTTTTGACAAAAAACCTACAAAGGTGTGCTTCTGTTTACCAATTAACTTAGTCAATGGGGTCAGACTCCATCATTTGAAGTCTTAATTACTGAATTGAATCTCAGTCATTATAAAGCATTCAAATATGTAATTTATGTGGGAGTTCAGCCATTTGTTCCAGCCTGTAGCCAGTAATATAACCTGTAATTTATTACATGGTTTGTAGAGTTGGCAATTTAGTTTTGCCTTTAGTCGCGCCCCTCTCACATCTAAATCTATCTGCACATTTCGGGCCTGAATCAGTGGCAGGGCCGGACTAAGGCTTGTGGGGGCCCCCAGGGCACCTAAGTTGTGGGGGCCCCCTCCAAGCCACACGGTGCTTGTGCCTACCTGACAGTGCTGCTAGCATGTAATAGAACAGCCACGGCTTGTGAGGCCAGCCCCCATTCGGGAACAGGTTCCGCTGGACACCTGTTCTCGACAGGATCACATCAACCCTGTGTGGGGGCCCCTCTATTTGTGGGGGCCCAGGGATGACCGCCTCTGTTGCCCTCACCCCCCCCTTAATCCAGCCCTGATCAGTGGTGGACACAGTGGCGAAGTCACACACAAATGGCCAATGTTTTAAGTCAAGCCTTGCGCCAAGTCCCACCGCGCATCATGCCCCGATTGTCAGTGCACCTCAAGCACCCAGCCATTGTCACCGAGTTCTCCAGAACTGCACATACTCTGAAATAACTAGCTGCTGCGCAAATACAAAAACCCATTAATAAAAGTCTATTCTTGACCTTTTGTGTAGGCTGCCTGGAGTGACTCATTTTGATAACCCGATCTCTATGTTACAGACATAATTATGTACAATAACATATCTATTTTCTCTATATTTTCTTTAGTGCCCCTTGAGACATTTGGCAGTAAGACCAATACCTGCAACACATTAATTAAGGTGGCAGCAGTGTGTCTGCTCGAGGAGCCTACATCCATCTCTGGTCCCACAGGGCTGAAAGGATTCGTGCAACATCAACATATCATTTGTCGTTCATCCCAAATTAAAAGCTTCCTAAACTGTAAGCAATCCTAATAAGTCAGCAGTACCAGATGTGCCATTTAGATAATAATTTTAATGTCATTTTCTTCAATCAGTTTTGGCATAACATTTGTAACCGAGGCCTTTTACAGCAATATTTATATTTAAAGCCCTTTACTTGGAGCATTTTCCATTTCCAGAGTATTAACAGTCAAAAATAACAGGGGATTTATAGTGCGGATCTGTCTATCTCCCCTGCCACCAGTGTATGGCATGCAGTGTGATCTGCTACGAGGAATTTTCTTACCGCCTTGGGTGGTGGAGAAATAAAGAAACATTGGGCTATAACTTTTAATTCACCTTCGGTAATGCTGTCTCAGCATGTTGCTGTATAAAATTCCACCATTAACGCGTGATTTTTATACTTCAATAATCCCAGCCCCTCACACTGCTGATGTAGTTAAGCAGCTTGAGGCAATCTGTGAATCTCCAGCTGTTGTGGAACTACAAGTACCAGCATACCATGGCCTGTGCTAGTTTGTTGTGATGGTTCCTCTGAAATTAAGCTTTAATGTAAAGTGCATTGTGCCTTATAATCAGCTTATCTCTGGGTCCCCGTGTGCAGCGGGCCACAGTGCCAGGGTCTTTGGGATCTCCTGTGCCAGAGTAGATTTATTGCAAGATGGCTGCCGGCAGCAAGTAGAGGGGTGGGGGAGGGGGAGAGTGAGACTCACTGCTCGGCACACAGTGGGACCTATTCTGAGTGCAGGCTGTGCAGCACGTGAGGCGAGCCCACACACATGTGCACCACACACGATGCACGCATTATAGATATGCCACAGTCTATTTGGGGAATACAATATCAGAAGCCATGGCAGGCATGGAATGCTGGGAGAACAAGTCAACTAGCTCCAGCCAGGGCACGGATACCAAATGCATCACTTCACTCTCAGCCTGCACCATTTCCAGGGGTAGAACTGGGGTGTGGTCTATGTGGGTCAGGCAGTTAGGGGGGCTGGCAATGTCCATCCATTCACTCCCAATTACAGCAGCAGACCGTGGCATGCACTGTGAAGCCCCATTTATGCTTTCAGTTCCAGAACTAGAGATCAGCGGGGGCTTCGGAAACAGACGTTGCCAACCCAACAAAAATAACTAAGGAGCTCAGTGAAAGAGTATCACATCCATGACATGGATGATATAGCAGTATGCTCACCGCATAGCGATGATTGGGGCTTTCAATGTTACCGTTCTGTGTTTTCTCATTGATTTATTTCAGTGTTTCTTACATTCGGACCTCAGCACCCGTAACAGTCACTTTTTCCAGGCCACCTAGCTGGTGTACAGGTGCATTCATTCCGAACTGGCACATTCAAAAGACACCAATGATCTGGAAAACATGAACTGTTAGGGGTTCTGTAGACTGAGGGCCTGATTCAGAGCCGGATGCTATTTGCGGATGGTCGTTCCAAAAAAGGGGCCAGCTATTTAAAATGAGCGCTCGCTCATTGCGGTTTGTTGACGCCTCTATGTCTGTGTCAGAGCGAGCGAACGAAAAATGCGCTCGCTATTTTGTAAAGACGCCCCTTTGCCGTTCGCATCACATGTCATCTCGGTATTTATTTGATTAATCGGGTACATCGAAAGGCATCTGAACTGCTCGCAGTGCCTGTGGTAGGTTTTTCCTACCGCAATCACTGCGAGCAGTTCAGGCTAAAAGACAAACCAAGTGACGTGGTCGATGACGCTCCTTTACTAATTATGCACTCCCATTAAACGCCGTTTTTACCGTTAGGCACGCCTGTGTTCGGATCTCCACTCCCCCGTTTTCAAGCACCTTCCCCTGTTACCACCCACAAGGTACATTCTGTCAATCAAATTAGCAGCCCATCGCTGTTTAGCGAGCGCTCGATTTCCGACCGCAATGACTGGTTTGTGCATGCGCATTAAGACCCATACGCATGCGCAGTTGTGCGAACATTGCTCATAGTGAACGAGCGGCCGCTTACGAGCGGCTCTGAATCAGGCCCTGTGTCAGAGAACCACTGGTCTAATTAAATCGAGCAGGGCATGGAAAGGCCAAAAGTGAGGGAGACCAGATACTGGGCCTGATTCAGACGCGGCTCCGCAGTGCGCATGTGCGAGACCCGGATAGAGACGGGCAATCCGTCGCTCCGGGTCTCGCACCAAAGGGGGCGTGCTGTTGATGTTGAGTGACAGCACGCCCCCTTTGGTGGGCGGGCCAAGGGGGCGTGGCTGCCCAGACAGAGGCGTTCCCGTTTGTGGCCAGCCCCACTGACATCACAAGTGATGTCAGTGGGACAGCTTTCGACTCTGTTTGAGCCGAAAGCTCTCTGGGGCTTGCGGCCACGAGACCCTACCACAAGGGTCTTGTCGCAAGTCCGATGGTCGAGATGGTCTTGACCATCGCGACCATCATCCTGTCCGCTCGCATTAGCTGTGGTTGGCAGCCCACAGCAATGCGAGGCGTCCGGCTCTGAATCAGTGCGTCTTTTTTTTTTTTATGGAGCGGCCTCCTGGCCGCTCGCATTGCTGTGGGTTGCAACCCACAGCTAATGCGAGCGGCCAGGATGATGACCCTTGTGATAGTGTCTCGTGGCCGCAAGCCCCAGAGAGCTTTCGGCTCAAACAGAGCCGAAAGCTCTCCCACTGACATCACTTGCGATGTCAGAGATGCCGCCCCCAGACGGTAGGCATTCTCATGGGAACGCCTCCGTCTGGGCAGCCACCCCCCTGGGCCCGCCCACCAAAGGAGGCGTGCTGTCACTCAACATCGACAGCACGCCCCCTTTGGTGCGAGACCCGGAGCGACGGATTGCCCATCGCTATCCGGGTCTCGCGCATGCGCACGACGGAGCCGGCTCCGTCGTGTGCATGCACTCTGGGCCACCATTGACCCGATTGCGAGCGCTCAGCTCTTGCGACAAGGTCTGAATCAGGCCCACAGTTCATAAACTGAAGAAATGTACCTCCCGCTAATTCCTAAGCATGAAAACATTGATAGCACCTCTAATCTTGCTGGCCCCACTAGAGACCCAAGGGAGCTGACCAGACGTATAAAACCGTACAGATATTTACAATTTCATACGGCAGTAAACTTAGCTGTCCACACTTGCGTGCATTTTGCGTCCGACCCAGAAACAAGCCCCTTCCTTTGTTTGTACATCCATATGAAATATTTTCTGCTCAATGGTTCCAAGCGCCCAGCTGGGTCAGCCTGTAGGTCACAAGACGGGGAAGCTGGTAGAACTTCATTTGCTATAGAGTATAACAGTCAGTAAAAGCTGTTTGTGTCTTTATCTACATTGACAAACATCCTACAGAAAGACCTCGAGAGCTCAGAGTTAATCCTGCAGCTCCTTCACACATGGCTTAGAGATAAATGTAATTTTGCTCTAAGGATCTTCAAATAACAATCTTGCTAATGAGGATTGAGGCTCTCTCTGAGGTAAATTCAGTTGACAGTAGATTATAGCAACAAAGGGGTTAATTCACAGTCATACATATTTAACCCCTCTGCTGCTAACGGTTGTTGTCAGAGATGGTGCGTTTTGAGAGGAGAAAAAGATAGTGATTATAGCATTTTCTCATGTCAGAGTTTGGTTTAGCAGTGTTCGCTGAAGTGACAGATACACTGAGATTGTTTTACGGTAACTGCAAGCTTTCCCAGGCAATTTAACCTTCTAATTAGCTTCTGTCTCTTTGGAGGAAATTTGCAGTATTGGTAATGGTGAACTTTATAGCATGAGTGAAACGCGTGAATACCATGAAGCTTCTGCTTATTGCAAACTGCTTCTGTAAACTTTTCATATGAGCAGAAATGACTGAAATCAACTGAAATTTATTCACACACATTAAAATGGTATAACACTAGGCATGAGGCTATTACTCATGTGAGATGGGTCCCTCTAATTCCTGCAGATGATATCTTCTATGAATATCGCAATTTAATCTTCACTGTTGGATGCCTTTATACATAAGCTTGTTTCCTCAAATAACAATGACTTCATTGTATTGCAATGAAACACCACAAGAAAAATATCTCTATCAAATCATATAAAAAGTATCAAACTCACACTTTGTACCAAAAATAGTTTTCATCAAGAAAGCTCAGATTTCCTTTGAACAATGGCCCTCATTCAGAGCCGTTCGCTATTTGCGGTCGTTCGTTCAAAAACAAGGGGTGGCTATTCAAATGATCCGTTCACAAATTGCAGTCTGTTCACACCTCTAAGTCTGAACGAGCGTGCAAAACATACGCTCGTTTATTTGTTAAAAACGCCCCCTGGCCGCACGCACCATACGTCATGTCCGCTATTTATTAGATTAATCGAGTACATCGACCAGCGTATGAACTGCTCGCTATTCTTGTGGTTGGTGTTTGCTACCACAAATTTGCGAGCAGTTCTGGCTATAAAATAACCCAGTGACGTGGTCAATGACGCTGCTGTATTAATTATGCACACCCATAATACGCCCGTTTTGACCTTTAAGCACGCCTGCGATCGGATCTCCACTCCCCATTTTCAAGCACCTTCCCCTGTTACCACCCACATACGCCTCATCCTGTCACTCAAAATAGCAGGCACTCGCTATATAGCGTACAAACGATTTATGGCCGCACTGACTGGTTCGCGCATGCGTACTAAAAACCGTACGCATGCGCAGATGTGCAAACATCGCTCGGAACGAGCGTACTGCCGCTAACGAGCGGCTCTGAATGAGGGCCAATGTAATAAGATTTCACAGGTGATTTAAGTATGTAAGAATTAAACGGAGGGACAAAACTAAATGAAAGTGGTACTCAGTATATGATATTATACTTTTCCCTAAGTGGCAATATTATACTGCATTAAATAGTAACTAGATTGCAATATCCTAGTTTTCGCTCTGTGGGCCTGATTCAGCAAGGATCACCGATGCGATGGCGGCAGCAAGCGCGTACGCAGTTCTGCTGCGAAATGATGCAAATGACTGTGATCGCAATTCTGTCGCAGCACAACATAAAGACGGCCACTTCCCTTTACTCACATCCGTAATACCTTGCAAGTCTGCAAAACCATCGGTACCATCGAGTACCATCGGAGCCTCACGCACAATTAAGGCAGGTCAGACCTTACCCAGAAATGACTAAACCTAATGTACGCAGCTAGAGCTCAGGCTGCGCAGGCCGACGCTTTGGATAATTTATGCACACCCCTGTAACGGCGTCGAAATGCACTGGCACACCTGCGTTTCTACGACCACCCTCCCGTCCACACCTCCCCCCCCCCACAAACGGTGCTTCTTGTCAATCACTCTGCTATGGGTCTGTGTAGTTACTGTGATCGCAGTCCCGATCGCAATGGTTGGTTCGCGCAGATGCATACGCAGAAGGCAATAATTGACCGGGTGCGTGTGTGTTTTTGCGCTTGCGATCCTTGCTGTACCAGGCCCTGTATTCTCTGCAGAAAATGGTGAGTACTCACGCTAACCACAGCAGTAACGGTCAGTTCTCTTTACACCGGATTGTAGATTATGGGGAATGTTTGAAGGTTATCCCCCGAAAACACCAATTTTCAGGGGTCATCCGAAAATATTAAGTGGTATATTTACTAAAGTGCGGATTTATAGAAGTGAAGATGTTGCTCATAGCAACCAATCGGACTCTAGCTCTTATCTTCTAGAAGGTGTTAGATAAATGATAAGTAGAATCTGACTGGTTGCTAGGGGCAACATCTCCACTTCTAAAAACCCTGCACTTTAGTAAAAATACCCTAAGAATCCCATGATTGTATTCAGCAGATATCAGAGATCTAGGACCTCATTTAGAGTCAGTCGAAGCGGCCGCACGGTCATACGGGAAAAGGGGCCGGATATGCAAATGATTCCCTCGCAAGTTGCGTCCCTAAGTTTGGATCGATAGCTGGCCGACCAAGGGGAGGAAGCGGTCGGAAGACAAAAAAATACGCCCCCTTCTCATACGCATTACACGTCATCTCCGGGCATATAAGGATTAATCGAGACCATCGGGAACCATCGGGACTGGTCGTAGAGCTTAAGGTTGACCATACCCTCTCTTAAGCTCTCCGATCATGTCAGTGTAAAAACCTCCCATGTCACATGTGCCATGACGCTACTTTGTTAATTATGCACTCCCATAATCCGTATGCACTCCCATAAAACGCTGTTCGCATAATGAGGCACGCCTGCGTTCGGATCTCCACTCCCCCATTTTCAAGCACCTTCCCCTGTTACCACCCACAAACGCCTCCATCTGTCACTCAAACTACCGACCTGGCTGTGTTCAAGGAGAGAGAAATTTCTGATCGTAGCGGCTAGTTTGCGCACGTGCATTGCGAACTTTACGCATGCGCAGTATAGCGAACATCGGTGGCGTACGACCGTGCGGCCGCTTCGACCGACTCTGAATGAGGTCCCTTGTCCCTGGATGTTAGTTTTGGTAAATGCTGGCAATTTTTAATCTCTTATTGCCACGATAAGCGTGGCAATAAGATTGCAAGAGAGTGGCAATTATAATAATCCGTTCCGCATGAGAGCGCACCCAACTTTCATCAACAACGGGCGACTCAGCGTCGTACATATCTCAGCTGTATCTTCACTTGTGCCTCAGTGGCTGTTATCGGGTGGCTACTGGGCGTTCACATGTAGGATGTTCCGAGGCCGTGTCCTAGGCCGCGTGTAGCTACTCAGCGGTGAGCGTATGCAGAGATCTAAATATCAGATTGATCTCTTGCACCGAGGACAGAGCTGGTGCAAATGCGCGCTGATAGCGATGGCGGCTACTGTCACATGGGACGGCCAACTCCAAATACAGACGAGCATCCGCATTTCTTTCTGTGCACGCAATGCAGCCGACTTGTATACAACCCTGAAGCAGGCTCTAAATATTCCCGTCACGCGACACAAATGAGAAACTGTATAGCATACTTACACTGCTTATTCCTGGCCAACCTACTGAAACCCAGGTACCTATACCCTATGCCCAGAAATGTACCCTCTGTAGTTATACACTGTACCAGTGGCAGATCTTACGAGGCTGCACCCCTCCCCCCAGTAATATACTCCACTGTTAGTGGCCAGTGCAGTCCGTGACTGCACTGGCTTTACTGTGACTGGAGGTGGCTTCCTATTGCCAGTCACGCTGAAGACAGGCAGCCAGGGGGAGGTGTCTCCTCCCACTGGGACTGCCAGCCCGGGATGCGATCAGCAGAGAGCGGCTTCCAGTGGACTCCGGTGGCTTCCAGCTGTGGCGTAGGGGGTCCGGAACCCCACGACTTGACCACCCGTGGGTCACTTCGGCCCATGGGTGGAACAGCCGGACAGTACCGGGGAAGGGTGCGCCCTCTATGGGTGGTGCCCCTGTTCGACCGCTCAGGTCGAACACCCCTAGACCCGAATGACCTGAACGGCCCTGACCATTGACTATAGGTGCGTACACACTGGGCGAATAAAGTGGATGACTGAACGATAATGAAATCGTTATCATTCAGTCGTCCACTTTATCGCCCATTTTTAACATCAAAGCGATGATCGATAACAACGACGCGCATTCCCGCGGGTCATTCGTCATTATCGTTCATCGAGTAAACATGCCGGCCAACCTGACGATGTCGTCAGGTTGCTGCATGTTGTGGAATGGGGGAGAGAGCCCGGCGCTGAACGATATCGTTAATGCTATCGTTCAGCGGGTGTGCTCAATGTCATGAACGACACTGAGCGCACCCTGCCAGGGACACACTAGACGATATCGCTCAGGGAGCATATCGACTAGTGTGTACGCACCTTATGATGTAATAATTTGTCCCATTCTTTGCTGTGTAGACTCTATTGTGGTGACAGATTTATTTACATTTTATTCATATGAATCGGACGCCTTTTGCCTCCATCTCACAACCAAAGTAAAACTACAACAAAAACCCAATTACAAAATGTAATTATGTCCCTAGCAAGCTCTCATCTGGTTTCATCTCTTTAGAAGCAAAAAATCTCTGTGCTTGTTGCCATTTATTTCATGTGAGTTGTCTCTTTGTCTCTACAAGATTAATCCATGCGGAAGAAAGCGTTATTGCTGTTGTTTGATTTAGGCGTTTAACAAAACAGGTAACAGCAAGATGTAATGGTACATTGCTTTTATCTTCTAATTAAGGGTTAATTGAGAGGCTCAGAGAGCGACTGTTAACGGTCAACGCTGCGTAAATATCTCAGGAGAGAGCAGAAGCCTTTGCTGGTCTATCCCCTTGTACGTTTCCCAGGTCTATGGTAATGCCCGCTGCTCTCCTGGGCATTGCACAAATGTTCTTTCCGTTGCACTGGCCTGTCTTTGCAGTTGCCATGGCAACTGTCTCCTGTGCTGGCTTATGGGTACCATTCATTTTAAACCTGAACAATACACCCACTATAATGATAGAAAGTGAGATCTGAAAGCCATGCGTGGGATTTAAACACGCCAACAAACACAGGATATTTATGTGACTTCTCTGAGGGGAAAGAAAAAAATCAAATAAAGCTTCTGATAATTTGTGCTGGAACTCACAATTTATTGTGGTAAATAACCTCATCCTCGCTGTGATCAGAAAAGTATGATGCGGGGAACGAAAAGATTACTGACATGTTCATACAGGAGGTACAAATCTATTTCTGTGTGGCCGTGGAAATTGTTTTTTTTTGCAAATAAATGCATCCCTCCCGGGAAGAGATTGCACTCCGACAAGGCTGCCACAGATGTGGGATGTGCATTGTCCTAAATCACCAGTTCAGTGGCAAACGCAGGATTTCTAGAGGGTGGTTTTAGAGCGAGTGTGGTCAGTCCATGAAGAGGGCAGAATTAGTACTTAACCAGCTTTAATATGTGTCATACAAAGTGTATTGTGTGTCATAATTCCAGCATATACAAGATCACAGTAAGGCCCTGATTCAGAGCCGGACGCTCTGACCAGCGCGCTCGCTCTGAATCAGGGCCCACCTCCATTAATATGGAGCGTCCACCTGGACGCTCGTATAGCTGTGGGTTACCACCCACAGCATATACGAGCGTGCAGGATGATGGTCGCGATGGTCTTGACCATCACGACCATCGCCACTGCGAGCAACAGCCTGCGGTTGAGGTTTTCAACCGCAAGGCCAGGAGTGATTTTGGCTCTATCAGAGCCAAAATCACTCCCACTGACATCACTAGTGATGTCAGTGGGGCCGGCTTCAGACGGTAGGCGCTCCCTTGGACCATCGACCCACTTGCGAGCGGACAGCCGCTCGCGAGTGGGTCTGAATGAGGGCCTAAGTCATTTGATGTGGCAGTTAGCCATCCTGCCTGAGCTGAATGTTTTTATTTTAGATGTGGGCACCATTCCAGAGCATGGGAGCAAGTCCAGGAGTCTGGGGGAGCAGCAGAAGAACCTAGCACTGCCTTGGACACATATCTACATATTGGGCTCTATAGCAGTGCAACCCTATCATTGCATGTTTTCCAGATCTCCTAGTTGGTGCACAGGTTATTTATTACCGGCTGATACATGTTAAAAGATCCACAGGTGGTGCTAATTATTTTATTTGTGATACTGAGAAGAACATGTAGCACTAGTAAAATTCTATTATATTACAATTTCTACTGTGGTCATGGTATGTGCTGGGGAGGGGGGTTTCCAGGCAGACGGAACCCCCCCTGCGTTTGCCTATGCCAGTTGATGTCATATGCCTAATTTAAGGGCCATAAGCTGGGTACATGTACACACCGACAGATATATTGGTTCATCAATTGATCGGCCAATATATCTGGTGCCCATCGGCCAGTGTGTACTGGTGCATACACACGGTCAGATAAAAAGGACTATATAAAACGATAACGATATCGTTTGTTTTTATATATCGTCCTGTTTTAAGCCCCCTCCAACCGCATCGATGCGCGGGCACAGATGGTCGATATCGAACCAATGCCCGTGCATGCAAGCCAACTTGGTCGATATCGACCAGGTTACCCTGTTTACTATAGGGACCCGCGATCAATGATGTAGTAGTTTGGTGGTTGGTGCATGTGCTGGATGTTCCATATCGAACATCCAGCACATACAGGACGATCAGGCAACGATATCTGTGTACGGGCCATACCAGCGATATGTCTGTGAACGGTGTCGTTCATAGACATATCAGGGGCGCGGACAGCCGCGCCGGGCCCGGGGGCAGAAGGGGGCGTGGCCACACATTCCGTGATTAGGCCACGCCCCCTTCTGCCCCCCGGGCCCGGCGTGGCTGTCCGCGCCCCTGATATGTCTATGAACGAAAAAACCCAAATATTTTTCCCGCTCAAGCGAAGAGGCACTGCACGCTGGGGAGGGGGGCGCTGTGAGCCCCTCAGCCCGGTGCATAGCCAGTGTGATCGCTCTCCCCACAGGGATAGGAGACTGCTGTGGCTGCTGCTTAGTATCCCCGAGCAGTCTCCCAGTGCAGCACAGCACAGCACACAGCAGCGTGTGCTGGGCTGCTTTGATGTAAGAGGGAGGGGAAGGCGGCGCCGGGCCTCTCCAGCAAGCCCAGGCCCGGGTAATTAGCACCCGCTCCCCCCCCTCTCGGCGCCTATATCACTTCGGCTGTGCTGCACAGCTGATGGACAGATATTTCTTCAGACATATCTGTCCATCTGCAAGTGTGTACGGGCGATCAGCTGAATGCCCGTACACATGCAGAGGCAGCCGAACCCCGCCCCCCAGCCAGCGGGACCTGCGGGTGCCTGGAAGATGATGGTCGTTCAGTGTATATGAACGACCTTCATCTACAGATTTATCTTTGCAGTGTGTACCGACCTTACTGTAACTCTGAGTCTGACGCTGCAGTGTCTGCGCGCCTTCCGTCTGCTACAAGCCTTTCCCTATTGTACAGCCATGCTCAGGCATGGGCAAGGACTGAGACGCCCACTTTGAGCCTCTTTAGACGCTCATAACCCGCTTGATGCGCCTGTGAATGGAACAATTGTTCGCACCATCAAAACTTGCACCAGCTCTGTCCTAGGTGCAGATTCTCCATCTGCCTATGGCCTCCAATGCGAGCATCATGTGTTTGAGTTTGAAACCACTTCAGCGACATTCCCAAAAATAGCCCCATAAGACTGACCATCTCCGTGCGTCTGCATAGCCGCCTCCCTGTCTTCGCCCAGGAATGCCCTGTGTGTGCATTATCTCCACTCCATCGACAGAGCCTGGAGCCTGCTCTGTGCAGCCATTTCTCTTGCTCTCTATGGTTTGTCGTAGTGATGTCCATCAATCATGGGTAGTTAGCAGCCATTGAGGGCTTCCTCCCAATGGTCATTGGTTTTGTCCATTAATTGGGCGGGGGAGGTCCGATGGCAAAATCCCACAGTCATTATTCGCTTTCACATATGCAGACCTGAACCATCAATGGACTCTCACCGACCATTAAAAACCATCGATGGTTAAAGCTGTTGCTGGACAACCCTAGATTGTCGCACAGACCTGGCTAAAAACTGGGAGCTGTGTGAAATTTTGGAGGGGCAAACACAGAATGTCCACCAGTTTAGCCGCCCCCAATAGGACAATGGATGCTCCCCTAGAGCCGGTTGGTGGGCACCGCACTGGTGGTTAGGATACTTGAGGAAATTTGCCCAGCTCCAGTCTTCCCTTGTCTCTTAGATGTTGTCTTCCCAAACAATGTTATATCTTTCTATTGTAGACCATCAGGTCTAACCAAGGAGGGTAAGCTGCGTGACCCCTGCATATGAGGCCTGAATTAGATGAGCACGCAATGCCGATATTTACTCAATAGATTGGGCGATTGCGCATGTGTCACGGTCACACTGCGCAAGAGCCAAGGTACCTTAGCGATGCCACCTGCAGCGAGGATTACTTCGCAAAGTGATTGACATTCAGAGAGCGTTTGGGGGCGATTACGTGGAGTGGTGGCAAAAACACAGACATGTCGTGATCGTTTTCGGGGCATGTATCTGCCTACATCCCATACGCAGAAAATATGGTGCCAGCGTCTCAAGGTCTGATTCAGAGATGGAGGCAATGGAGATTACATATGCAGATCAAGCGATAGTTGGCTATCGCACATGCGTATAAGCCTCACTGCGCATGTGCAGCGATCGCATTGTGATTACGGACGCACAGAGGAATTCACCGGAAAGTGAATAACAGGTTGTCAGCGTGTGGGGGTGGTAACTGGGGAACGGGCAATAAAACGCAGGCGTGCCTGTACGTTTAAACGCCATTACATGGACGTGCATAAATTAGCCACTGCGATCTCCTACGCAGCAGGAGAGCCCTCTGCGTGGGAGGAGAGCTGCCGAGTCTGCGGCTGACCAGACCTTCTGCAAGGGCAAGATGGCCACTCAATGTGCATCGATGTTACCGGTATTTACGCAGGTAGGCAGCAGTGGGCGTCCTTATGCTCGGGTAAACTTTGTAACTATTAGCATATTTTCGCAGCTGCATTGCATATATATACGAAATTGCAGCTGCGATCGCATTTGCGCCCACCTCTAAATCAGGCCTTCGGTTCCCTCGCCCAATCTGCGCCACCGTAGGGTTACCCAGATAATCGATTATCGAAGGATCTGCGACCACCGCTGTGTATATCTATGCACTTGCTTGGATCTGTGAAGCCGTCGTTGGGCGCCTCTAGACATTTCCAGACGGCTGCAACATTAGCATATTTTTGTAAAATAGCTGCGAACGGGATTGCAGGTGCGATTTCATTAGCGTCTACATCTGCATAAGGCCCATGGTCAATAACTAAGAGTATTACACCACCAGGCCACTAAGGGTCCACAGCAATCAGTCTAGGCAGGGTAACTGGTAGAGCATCTGGGACTCTCAGGAGGTTGTCCTCCCAGCGAGGGGCACTGTCAGGACCCACTCTCCCTATGGTGTGGGACAAAGGTGAAGGGGAATAGCTGCAGTGAGGGTGGTCCTACAGCTCCTTGATGTTCCTTTCATTATATAATCACTTACATTACGGTTGTAACCTCTCATTTATTTTGCGCTGAGATGGGCGTTAAGGTTTAGAGGCCGATGCTCAATCTATGCTCCTGTGATAGAACCTGCTTGGAACTGATCTTATACATTGCGATTATAAAAGCCATTTCTAGTATTCTCCGTGGAACGCTGTTACATCCCTGCCTGTTTTCCATGATGTGTTCACCGGAGCTTCTGTCACACTCGGCTGACAATATACTGTATCTCATTGATGCTCTACAGTCGCAGAGTTTTCTGCTGCCCTAACGCTGCTGCATTCACACTTTGCTAAGAGACGTCACTGCTTTTCTATAGCTACTTATAAAAGCCCAGCGATGTACAGCTCGCACCTGGCCGACACCGCACCTGGCCGACACCGCATCACAGCCAATCTCTCCGTCGTTCCTCTTTGTCACATTGAATTTCTGCTCCTGTCTGTCTCCCAGGTGCCAGGGACAGTTTGCAACAGACGGAGGAGAACCGACAGCCACCTCTCTCCTCCAAATTCTGCTGCTCCGCCGACAGCACAAATCAATGGTTTCCATTACAGTGGGCGTGCTTTTGGCTAGGGGAGAATCGTCACCTTCCAAACAGCTTCATATGAAATTATCTGACGGCTCACAGCGGCCATGTGGCTGTGGGAGCTGAGTTACACTCCTTCCCGGCCAGACTGTGGTGACATTACTCTCAGAAGTGATACGAGTAATGCTGGTGTCAGCACTAAGTAGTCATGTTGGCCATTAGTTTGGCTAGAGAAGAAAAAAGAGACAGTTTTAGCAGGCAGGTCTCAAAGTTTCCAGTGGCGGACGGTGCCTCTTTTATTTTAAAGTCTTTCAAGGTCTGAAGCTATTTGGAAGTGATTGGTACCTACCATAAAGGGGATTTATCGCTATAAGCTGAATGTGCTTAATTTGGTCCAACTTGGCACCAGCTAGAAGCTGCCTCCCAACCCAACTGCACCCACAGCCCACAGGGATCTTGTGTATTTAATGGGTCTTACAGCTACATCTGTAGTTTAATCCCCGTCAGTAGAGCCTGGAGTCAGTAAAACGAATGAAAGGATTTGCTCTTATTTAGCAGCGGTCGACAGCTACTGAGCACTTTAGCTTCTGTAGAACTACAAGTTTCAGCAAGCCTAACTAGCCAGAGGTAGGGGAACTGTATAAAGCGAGAGGTAAGGGAGACCAAACCTCTCAGCTGTCCTGCTTTTGGAGGGACAGTCCCAATGTGAGGGCTCAGGGCCTGATTCAGACCCGCTAGCAAGCACTATGCGCTCGCAAGCGGGTCGATGGTGGGGCATTACACATGCACGGCGTACGCAATGCGCGTGCGCAAGGCCCGGAGCGAGTGAGAAATTCACTCGCTCTGGGGCTCGCTACAAACGGGGCGGCTGTCGATGTTGATCGACAGCTCACCCCATTTTGTAGGCGAGGAGGGGGAGGGGTGGCTGGCCAAACGGAGGGGTTCCCAAAGAAACGCCTGCCATTTGAGGGCAGCACCACTGACATCACTAGTGATGTCAGTAGTGAGCTTCCTGCTCTGTTAGCGCAGGAAGCTCACTGGGGTTCGCGACAGACGAGACCCTACCACAAGGGTCTCGTTGCAAGCCCGCCGGTCGCGACCATCACCTGGCCGCTCGCAAAGTCTGTGGGTGATCACCCACAGCTTAGCGAGTGGCCAGGAGACCGTTTTTTTTTCTTCTAAAAAGTGGCCACCCTGCTTCAGAGCTAGCGCTCGCTTTTTGTGAGCAGCTCTGAATCAGGGCCTCTGTCCCGCCTTCATGATTGAGACTGTCCAATTCACAGACTTACTTGGACATGAAGAGGTGGGAGCGGCATTCCAAAGGAAGGAAATGGTCTATCGCGTCGATAGCACTAGGTATGCCCCTGTGATGCATGGTCGCACCACTTTTTGAGGGAGATGTACTAAGCTCTGAAAAGTGATAAACTGGAGAGTGATAAATGACCAGCTCCTAACTGTCATGTTACACTCAGCTCCTAACTGTCATGTTACACTCAGCTCCCAACTGTCATGTTACACTCAGCTCCTAACTGTCATGTTACACTCAGCTCCCAACTGTCATGTTACACTCAGCTCCCAACTGTCATGTTACACTCAGCTCCTAACTGTCATGTTACACTCAGCTCCTAACTGTCATGTTACACTCAGCTCCCAACTGTCATGTTACACTCAGCTCCCAACTGTCATGTTACACTCAGCTCCTAACTGTCATGTTACACTCAGCTCCTAACTGTCATGTTACACTCAGCTCCTAATTGTCATGTTACACTCAGCTCCTAACTGTCATGTTACACTCAGCTCCCAACTGTCATGTTACACTCAGCTCCTAACTGTCATGTTACACTCAGCTCCTAACTGTCATGTTACACTCAGCTCCTAATTGTCATGTTACACTCAGCTCCTAACTGTCATGTTACACTCAGCTCCCAACTGTCATGTTACACTCAGCTCCCAACTGTCATGTTACACTCAGCTCCTGTCATGTTACACTCAGCTCCTGTCCTGTTACACTCAGCTCCTGTCCTGTTACACTCAGCTCCTGTCATGTTACACTCAGCTCCTAACTGTCATGTTACACTCAGATCCTAACTGTCATATTACACTCAGCTCCTAACTGTCATGTTACACTCAGCTCCTAACTGTCATGTTACACTCAGCTCCTAACTGTCATGTTACACTCAGCTCCTGTCATGTTACACTCAGCTCCTAACTGTCATGTTACACTCAGCTCCTAACTGTCATGTTACACTCAGCTCCTAACTGTCATGTTACACTCAGCTCCTAACTGTCATGTTACACTCAGCTCCTAACTGTCATGTTACACTCAGCTCCTAACTGTCATGTTACACTCAGCTCCTAACTGTCATGTTACAGGCTGTGTTTGAAAAATTACAGTTGAGAGCAGATTGGTTGGTCGTTTATCACTCTACACTTTATCAGTTTTCAGAGCTTAGTACATCTGGCCCCTTGAGTGCTCTGTTGTCCCGCTCCGGCCGCTGTAAATGTTGGCCAGTATCTGAGAGGACATGCTGCAATCGGAATCGGTATGATATCCCGGCGTCCGCATGGCCGGGAGTTCGAATCCCGGCAGCGGCAGCCCAACAAAACAGCAGAGCCCGGCAGCGGAAGCCCGGCAGCGCTGGAAATTCTGATCGTCGTAAGGTATCTACTAACCTAACCCCCCTAACCCTCTCTAGGGGTACCTAACCCTAACCTCCCCCCTGTGCCTAACCCTAATCCCTCCTCTAAGTGCCTAACCCTAACCCCCCCTTTCCCTGCTGCCTAAACCTAAGTCCCCCGGGGTGCCTAACCCTATCCCTCCCTCCCCCTAGCCTAACCCTCCCGGAGGAGTGCCTAACCCTAAGTCCCCCTCGGGAGCCCTAAACCTAACCCCCCCCCACGGCTGCCCGCTGGCGGCGCCCGGCATCCCTTCGATCGGGATGCCGGGCGCCGGTCTCCCTGCATCGGAAAAATGACAGGCGTCTAGATTTAGACGCCTGTCATTTAATCCTCACCGGGATAATGCAGTCGGGGAGCTGGCTGTCGGGCTTACGTCAGCCGGCTTCCCGACTGCATCCCCTGCAATCAGTAGCTGTATTTTCAGCTGAGCCAAACTTTTAGCACATTGAGCAGCAGATTTGTTGGTGTTAGATGCAAATTGTTATAATTGAATATACCTCTATAATGCCACCGCATTACACAGTTCTTTACAGGCAGCATTAATCATTCACGGGTTTGTACGTTACATCTGCAGCTGAGTGAGCCATTTTGTACTAAACGAGGTGCAAATGCAAACTTTATTTTCTACAAATCCTGCACGCTCCTGCATGCTGCACCCACGTACGGCTGGTCCAGAATTGTTTTCACACTGCAGTTTAGAGTTAGGCAGGGCCGGCTCTAGGGGTGTTCGACCAGTGCGGTCGCACAAGGGCGCCACCCGTAGAGGGGCGGCACCCTCCCCAGCATCCCGATTTCAACAGGACAGTACTGACCCGCTGTTCCACCTGTGGGCCGAAGTGGCCCGCGGGTGGTCAAATCGGGAGGCTGGGGACCCCCACAGAGGGAATTGATGCCGCGCGCACTGACAGGAGAGTGCTGGGGGAAGCCCATTCAGTGACGGAGTGCTGGGCTTTACCCCCAGCCTGATGTTATTTAAAGGCGTGCCATGCGGACACGCCTCCAAGTAACGTCACACAGAGGCGTGGCCTATGGTAATTAGGCCACGCCCCCAAATTCGATCTTAGGGCGCTCTCTCAGGGTCCGGCACAGGGTGCTCAGAACCCTGGAGCCGGCCCTGGAGTTAGGCTAGGCTGTGCCCCCCTCACAATGCTAAATCAGTTAACGCATTTCACATTCTCACCTTGCAGCACAACTTTTTTCTTTCCAGGTACCAGTTTTGCTCCCAGTAGCTCCTGATTCTAAATCAGCCCATGCTTTTAGCAGTCCCAAAACATGCTGGGGACGGGAGGGGGGTCTATGACCAATTTCATGGCTATTAATTATTCATAATTCTGCACAATGTTATAGACTACCATGTAGCGTGGCTATAATGTCTCTTTAATCAGGGACACATATGCATTACACAGGTTCTGTGGCTGGCTGCATTCCACCCTGGTTTTAGTCAGCCAAAGAGACCTGTATGTGTCTCTGATTAAAGTAATATTATAGCAACCCTACTGCCATGGCAACCACAGTCATATAGTGAGCAGAGAGACTTTGAGATACACTATGTAGACAGAAGTAATTGGACTCTACAGCAAATAGATTAACAAGATTTTATTGATGTCAGTACTGTGTAGGTCACTACGTACAGTGATTACTGCACACCGTTCTTGGCAAACTGTCCACAAGTTCCTGGAGAGCAGCAGGCGCTATGTTCTGTTATTCTGCCTTATGTACAGAAGTTCGAGTTATCCTAGAATGCGCCCCGTCACTCCAATTCCTCCCAGAGGTTCTCAGTGGGGTTAAGATCTGGACTCTGAGCTGGCCGGTCCATCCGGGTTACCAAATAATCTGTATACCAGTCCCATACCTCCCAACTGGCCCGCTTTTTCTGGGACTGTCCCGCTGTCCCGCCCGCGGGCCTCAGTGTCCCGCGGTGGGGGGGAAGTTGGGAGAGCACATGCAGAGCAGCGGGTGTGCAGTAGGAGAACAGATGCCGTGCACATGCGCACGGCATCTGTTCTCTTGTGTAGGGAGAGCCTGGGGGCTGCCCAGCATCTCGGCGACTGCTGGGCACACCCCCAAAGTGACGGAAACGGGGGAAGCCGCAAGGCTCCGCCCCGTTTTCTGTAAGCTCCGCGGCCTGTCCCTCCTTTGGAGGATGAAAAGTTGGGAGGTATGCAGTCCAGCGTCGCCTAGGATCCATGATAGGTGACATTGTCGTCCTGATAAAAACTTTTGTTGTTTCTGTATAACTGCAAGTGCATGGGCCTCCCTACCAAGTGTTCTTATCGAAACTTCCACATTAGTGGCCATTTGGAACTCGTGATCAATGGTATGCATGGGACTATTTTGCTTGGGTGTCCAATCACTTTTGTCTACATAGTGTATGCATACGTCCCAACATTTCATTCCCAGTAGGTTGGAAAATAGGGGGCTTGGCCTATCACCAAGGGGCGTAGCCTTGTGGGAAATGCCACGCCCGTGCGCCATGCCCTTGTTTTTGTCATGCTGGGGGCTTGCCCAATGCTCCAAGAGCTGTTGTACAGGCCTCCGGCCTCTTCAAAAGCCAACAGTGCGTCATCCATTCACCGCTGCTCAGCTATGCAGATCAGCGGTGTGACAGTGTTCTCCCCAACTTCCCCCAGCCAACAGGACACTTTGGCCCACGGGTGGGACAGCGAGACAGTGCCTCTGGACTATACCGCTAGAATTGGGACAGTTGGGAGGTATAGTGTATGTCTACAATAAGGGCCTGAATCTTAGGTAGTCACGGTGATAGTGTTTGCGCCATTGGAGTGAACGCAGGTGTGCGATGGCATATGCAGTTGCCTACGACAAAGCTATGATTAGAGACAGCACTTGCGACCCATGGACGTGTTTCAGGGTAGAGTCTGTGAGGTGGCCGGAATGAACGCAAAAAGAAGCCTAACCCTAAGCCAACTAGAGGCCCTAATTCTAACCTTCCCCTCCGCGCGGCTAACGCTAAGGGCGCCCCGGACTTACTTTCATTCGGGCTGGCGTCCTCGGAGTACCGACGTCGGGATTAACATAGGTGCTGTGACCACGTGTCTGTGGCTGGCAGAGAGATTTTAAAAAGGAGTTGATGTGATTTTATATGAGGCCAGTTAAGACAATGACAGCAGGAGCTTGCTTAAAAAGATAATTAATGTGCAACTGAGGCTGTTATTCAATTTGATTCGCCACCGCGATACTTTTTTAGCTGCTAAATAGCGTTTTTGTATACGTGGTGAAGAATAGTATTCTGGAGGGTTTTTTTGCAGAAAATAAGTTATCCCAGCAAATTTGGGGTACTTGAAAATGGGGGCCAGCATATTTTAAAGGTGCTAAAGTTAAGTTTAAAAAATCGTGAAAAATCCACCTTCTGCAAGCACCTGCAATGATAGAAACACCTGGGGCATACTTGGGGACCCCTTTGGAGTCTAGTTCACTAGTTTTTAACTTTGTCCCACAACTTTTTTTTTTTCGCCCCCAAAATGACAGTTATTTTTTGGGGTGTTCTTAAGTGTTTTTTTATTTTTTATTTTGACACAATTTCCCTTTGAAGGACTGTCTGAAGGCTGCACGGGGGTTCCCGCAACGTTGGACCCCAAAACCCCAATTCTACACTTTTTCCCGCCTGCTATTCATAGGCGAAACTTTTTCGCCTATTACATTGTATTGACTTTCCGCTTAGGCGGAAAGTCTTTCAAATTAAATACGGCGATACTTTTCCGCCTGGCGAAATGACGTCATCGGCGAAACTTTTTTGCCGATTACTGCTTTTCGCTCCAAATTGAATACGGGCCTGAGTGGCCTATTCAATTAGGCTGCGAAAGGCGTCATTTCGCCTGTTTCAAATATCCCCGTATTCAATTTCAAAGACTTTTTGCAGGTGTAAGTCTTTGTAAAAAAACGGGGATAAGTTTTCTCCACTGAATAGGTGGCGATAAAAAGTGCAGAATTGGGGTTTTGCAGGCTTAAAAAAAGTACCCTGCTCCCCTTGGAATGTCCCCTAAAAGTTAACTGTGTAAAATAAATTTCTAAAATAATCATAGGTCACCCCAAAAAAAGTGGATTCATTTTAGGGAAAAAAATAATAATTGGGGGACAAACTTAAAAACTAGCAAAATTGACTATGGGAGGGTCCCCATGTATGCAGCAGATGTATTCTAGAATGCGGGTGATTGCGGAAGGTGGATTTTTGAAGAATTTAAAAAAATCACTTTAGGGACTTAAAAATATGCTTGCACCCATTTTCATGTACCCCAAATTTGATGGGACTAGTTATTTTTTTCCCCCCAAAAAGCTAAGTACTATTCTTCACCACTTCTTCAAAGCCGCATTTATGCACCTGCCGCAGCTGTTTAAAAACCCCAATTACCTTCAGCAGGCAAAATCGGGGGGTACCCATAGTGATCCCCCATGTCAGACTGTCTTCTAGGGGGTGACAGGTTGATTTCCCCAAAAGTGACAGGACTTTTTGATACTTACCTTTCTGCCGACACCCGTTTTCGCTGATTCCTAATTGAATACGGGGTTAAGCGGGCACGCGCCCGATACTTTATCCCAGGAAAAACGGTGATGATGGCGAAAAGTACGACCTCGGACTTTTTGCCTGAAATTGAATATGGCCCTAAAAAGGAAAAAAAATAACCTCTTTGTGCTATTGCTGCATTAATAAGGTACTCATATATAGGTCAGTGAATAAATATGGTTAACTAAAATTGCATTTATATTTTATAACTTACATTGAAAATATGTACTTTTATGGCAAGTTATTATTTTGGAAGACTGAGCTATAAAATACAATGTCATGAAATTGAGGTGGGGCTGGGGAGGTGGAGCTGGGGAGGCGGGGCTGGGGAGGTGGAGCTGGGGAGACGAGAATGAAACCAGTGTGTTGTGTGTTGGGTAGAGGGAAAAGCACACTGCGCAGGCGCAGCTATCCGTAGCGGTTGCCGCCAGCGCTAAGCGAGGCTCTGTCGCGCATGCGCATGGGGCCAGCATTTACCCGCTTCTTGCACGAGGCCGCTCTGTTGAACACGAGGGAAATACAGTGTGTTCACAGTGTGTCCGCGGCTGTGGGCTTCGGTCGCCATCTTCCCGGCCGAGTAGTAAGTGGGAAAACTACGGAATAGATTAGAGGCGGAGGTGATGATGACATGGGTGGGTGTGAGAGGGCAGCAGAGGAGAAGTTGGGAGTCTGAGAGGGGGAACAAGGATCGTGCACGGCCGCAAAGTGAGTAATAACCGGAGACATCGCTGCTCGTCCCCAGAGTGCACTATACAACTTCCCAGCACACACCCCTCACCCATTCATCGTATTACTTATTATATCTTTCTCCCTCCCAGTATAGTACTGGTAATGGGGTTCTGTGTACAGCAGTGATTCCCAACCTCAGTCCTCAAGGCACACTAACAGTCCTGGTATTAGTGATATCCATGATTGTGCACAGATGGTTTAATCAAAATAACTGAGGTCCTAATTAAGTCACTTGTGCTCAAGTATGGCTATCCCTAAAACCTGGACTGTTAGTGTGCCTTGAGGACCGTGGTTGGGAACCCTTGGTGTACAGGTAATGGGGGTCTGTGTACAGTATAGTACAGGTAATGGGGGGGTTCTGTGTACAGTATAGTACAGGTAATGGGGGTCTGTGTACAGGTAATGGGGGTCTGTGTACAGTGTAGTACAGGTAAAGGGGGGTTCTGTGTACAGTATAGTACAGGTAATGGGGGGGTTCTGTGTACAGTATAGTACAGGTAATGGGGGTCTGTGTACAGGTAATGGGGGTCTGTGTACAGTGTAGTACAGGTAAAGGGGGGTTCTGTGTACAGTATAGTACAGGTAATGGGGGTCTGTGTACAGGTAATGGGGGTCTGTGTACAGTGTAGTACAGGTAATGGGGGGTCTGTGTACAGTGTAGTACAGGTAATGGGAGTCTGTGTACAGTATAGTACTGGTAATGGGGGGGGGTCTGTGTACAGTATAGTACAGGTAATGGGGGGGGTCTGTGTACAGTATAGTACAGGTAATGGGGGGGTTCTGTGTACAGTATAGTACAGGTAATGGGGGTCTGTGTACAGGTAATGGGGGTCTGTGTACAGTGTAGTACAGGTAAAGGGGGGTTCTGTGTACAGTATAGTACAGGTAATGGGGTGGTTCCGTGTACAGTATAGTACAGGTAATGGGGGGTCTGTGTACAGGTAATGGGGGGTGTCTGTGTACAGTATAGTACAGGTAATGGGGGGGGGTCTGTGTACAGTATAGTACAGGTAATGGGGGGGTTCTGTGTACAGTATAGTACAGGTAATGGGGGTCTGTGTACAGATAATGGGGGTCTGTGTACAGTGTAGTACAGGTAAAGGGGGGTTCTGTGTACAGTATAGTACAGGTAATGGGGTGGTTCCGTGTACAGTATAGTACAGGTAATGGGGGGTCTGTGTACAGTGTAGTACAGGTAATGGGGGGTCTGTGTACAGTGTAGTACAGGTAATGGGAGTCTGTGTACAGTATAGTACTGGTAATGGGGGGGGGTCTGTGTACAGTATAGTACAGGTAATGGGGGGTTCTGTGTACAGTATAGTACAGGTAATGGGGGGGTTCTGTGTACAGTATAGTACAGGTAATGGGGGGGTTCTGTGTACAGTATAGTACAGGTAATGGGGGTCTTTGTACAGTGTAGTACAGGTAAAGGGGTGTTCTGTGTACAGTATAGTACAGGTAATGGGGTGGTTCCGTGTACAGTATAGTACAGGTAAAGGGGGGTCTGTGTACAGTGTAGTACAGGTAATGGGGGGTCTGTGTACAGTGTAGTACAGGTAATGGGAGTCTGTGTACAGTATAGTACTGGTAATGGGGGGGTCTGTGTACAGTATAGTACAGGTAATGGGGGGTTCTGTGTACAGTATAGTACAGGTAATGGGGGTCTGTGTACAGGTAATGGGGGGTGTCTGTGTACAGTATAGTACAGGTAATGGGGGGTGTCTGTGTACAGTATAGTACAAGTAATGTGGTCTGTGTACAGTATAGTACTGGTAATGGGGGGTTCTGTGTTCAGTATAGTACAGGTAATGGGGGGTCTGTGTACAGTATAGTACAGGTAATGGGGGGTCTGTGTACAGTATAGTACAGGTAATGGGGGTCTTTGTACAGTATAGTACAGGTAATGGGGGTCTTTGTACAGTATAGTACAGGTAATGGGGGGTTCTGTGTACAGTATAGTACAGGTTATGGGGGGGTCTGTGTACAGTGTAGTACAGGTTATGGGGGGGTCTGTGTACAGTGTAGTACAGGTTATGGGGGGGTCTGTGTACAGTGTAGTACAGGTAATGGGAGTCTGTGTACAGTATAGTACAGGTAATGGGGGGGGGTCTGTGTACAGTATAGTACAGGTAATGGGGGGGTTCTGTGTACAGTATAGTACAGGTAATGGGGGTCTGTGTACAGGTAATGGGGGTCTGTGTACAGTGTAGTACAGGTAAAGGGGGGTTCTGTGTACAGTATAGTACAGGTAATGGGGTGGTTCCGTGTACAGTATAGTACAGGTAATGGGGGGTCTGTGTACAGTGTAGTACAGGTAATGGGGGGTCTGTGTACAGTGTAGTACAGGTAATGGGAGTCTGTGTACAGTATAGTACTGGTAATGGGGGGGGTTCTGTGTACAGTATAGTACAGGTAATGGGGGGGTTCTGTGTACAGTATAGTACAGGTAATGGGGGGGTTCTGTGTACAGTATAGTACAGGTAATGGGGGGGTTCTGTGTACAGTATAGTACAGGTAATGGGGGTCTTTGTACAGTGTAGTACAGGTAAAGGGGTGTTCTGTGTACAGTATAGTACAGGTAATGGGGTGGTTCCGTGTACAGTATAGTACAGGTAATGGGGGGTCTGTGTACAGTGTAGTACAGGTAATGGGGGGTCTGTGTACAGTGTAGTACAGGTAATGGGAGTCTGTGTACAGTATAGTACTGGTAATGGGGGGGGTCTGTGTACAGTATAGTACAGGTAATGGGGGGTTCTGTGTACAGTATAGTACAGGTAATGGGGGTCTGTGTACAGGTAATGGGGGGTGTCTGTGTACAGTATAGTACAGGTAATGGGGGGTGTCTGTGTACAGTATAGTACAAGTAATGTGGTCTGTGTACAGTATAGTACTGGTAATGGGGGGTTCTGTGTTCAGTATAGTACAGGTAATGGGGGGTCTGTGTACAGTATAGTACAGGTAATGGGGGGTCTGTGTACAGTATAGTACAGGTAATGGGGGTCTTTGTACAGTATAGTACAGGTAATGGGGGGTTCTGTGTACAGTATAGTACAGGTTATGGGGGGGTCTGTGTACAGTGTAGTACAGGTTATGGGGGGGTCTGTGTACAGTGTAGTACAGGTTATGGGGGGGTCTGTGTACAGTGTAGTACAGGTTATGGGGGGTCTGTGTACAGTGTAGTACAGGTAATGGGAGTCTGTGTACAGTATAGTACTGGTAATGGGGGGGTCTGTGGACAGTATAGTACTGGTAATGGGGGGGTCTGTGTACAGTATAGTACAGGTAATGGGGGGTCTGTGTACAGTATAGTACAGTTAATGGGGGGTCTGTGTACAGTATAGTACAGGTAATGGGGGGGTTCTGTGTACAGTATAGTACAGGTAATGGGGGTCTGTGTACAGGTAATGGGGGGTGTCTGTGTACAGTATAGTACAGGTAATGGGGGGTCTTTGTACAGTATAGTACAGGTAATGGGGTGGTTCCGTGTACAGTATAGTACAGGTAATGGGGGGTCTGTGTACAGTGTAGTACAGGTAATGGGGGGTCTGTGTACAGTGTAGTACAGGTAATGGGAGTCTGTGTACAGTATAGTACTGGTAATGGGGGGGGTCTGTGTACAGTATAGTACAGGTAATGGGGGGTTCTGTGTACAGTATAGTACAGGTAATGGGGGGGTTCTGTGTACAGTATAGTACAGGTAATGGGGGGGTTCTGTGTACAGTATAGTACAGGTAATGGGGGTCTTTGTACAGTGTAGTACAGGTAAAGGGGGGTTCTGTGTACAGTATAGTACAGGTAATGGGGTGGTTCCGTGTACAGTATAGTACAGGTAATGGGGGGTCTGTGTACAGTGTAGTACAGGTAATGGGGGGTCTGTGTACAGTGTAGTACAGGTAATGGGAGTCTGTGTACAGTATAGTACTGGTAATGGGGGGGGTCTGTGTACAGTATAGTACAGGTAATGGGGGGTTCTGTGTACAGTATAGTACAGGTAATGGGGGTCTGTGTACAGGTAATGGGGGGTGTCTGTGTACAGTATAGTACAGGTAATGGGGGGTGTCTGTGTACAGTATAGTACAGGTAATGTGGTCTGTGTACAGTATAGTACTGGTAATGGGGGGTTCTGTGTACAGTATAGTACAGGTAATGGGGGTCTGTGTACAGTATAGTACAGGTAATGGGGGGTCTGTACAGTATAGTACAGGTAATGGGGGTCTTTGTACAGTATAGTACAGGTAATGGGGGGTTCTGTGTACAGTATAGTACAGGTTATGGGGGGGGTCTGTGTACAGTGTAGTACAGGTTATGGGGGGGGTCTGTGTACAGTGTAGTACAGGTAATGGGAGTCTGTGTACAGTATAGTACTGGTAATGGGGGGGGTCTGTGTACAGTATAGTACAGGTAATGGGGGGTCTGTGTACAGTGTAGTACAGGTAATGGGGGGTTCTGTGTACAGTATAGTACAGGTAATGGGAGGTTCTGTGTACAGTATAGTATAGGTAATGGGGGTCTATGTACAGTATAGTACAGGTAATGGGGTGGTTCTGTGTACAGTATAGTACAGGTAATGGGGGGTCTGTGTACAGTATAGTACAGGTAATGGGGGTCTTTGTACAGTATAGTACAGGTAATGGGGGTCTGTGTACAGGTAATGGGGGTCTGTGTACAGTGTAGTACAGGTAAAGGGGGGTTCTGTGTACAATATAGTACAGGTAATGGGGTGGTTCCGTGTACAGTATAGTACAGGTAATGGGGGGTCTGTGTACAGTGTAGTACAGGTAATGGGGGGTCTGTGTACAGTATTGTACTGGTAATGGGGGGGGGTCTGTGTACAGTATAGTACTGGTAATGGGGGGGGGGTCTGTGCACAGTATAGTACAGGTAATGGGGGGTTCTGTGTACAGTATAGTACAGGTAATGGGGGGGTTCTGTGTACAGTATAGTACAGGTAATGGGGGTCTTTGTACAGTGTAGTACAGGTAAAGGGGTGTTCTGTGTACAGTATAGTACAGGTAATGGGGGTCTGTGTACAGCTAATGCGGGGTGTCTGTGTACAGTATAGTACAGGTAATGGGGGGTGTCTGTGTACAGTATAGTACAGGTAATGTGGTCTGTGTACAGTATAGTACTGGTAATGGGGGGTTCTGTGTACAGTATAGTACAGGTAATGGGGGGTCTGTGTACAGTATAGTACAGGTAATGGGGGGTCTGTGTACAGTATAGTACAGGTAATGGGGGTCTTTGTACAGTATAGTACAGGTAATGGGGGGTTCTGTGTACAGTATAGTACAGGTTATGGGGGGGTCTGTGTACAGTGTAGTACAGGTTATGGGGGGGTCTGTGTACAGTGTAGTACAGGTAATGGGGAGTCTGTGTACAGTATAGTACTGGTAATGGGGGGGTCTGTGTACAGTATAGTACTGGTAATGGGGGGGGTCTGTGTACAGTATAGTACTGGTAATGGGGGGGTCTGTGTACAGTATAGTACTGGTAATGGGGGGGTCTGTGTACAGTATAGTACAGGTAATGGGGGTCTTTGTACAGTATAGTACAGGTAATGGGGGTCTTTGTACAGTATAGTACAGGTAATGGGGGGTTCTGTGTACAGTATAGTACAGGTTATGGGGGGGTCTGTGTACAGTGTAGTACAGGTTATGGGGGGGTCTGTGTACAGTGTAGTACAGGTTATGGGGGGGTCTGTGTACAGTGTAGTACAGGTAATGGGAGTCTGTGTACAGTATAGTACAGGTAATGGGGGGGGGGTCTGTGTACAGTATAGTACAGGTAATGGGGGGGTTCTGTGTACAGTATAGTACAGGTAATGGGGGTCTGTGTACAGGTAATGGGGGTCTGTGTACAGTGTAGTACAGGTAAAGGGGGGTTCTGTGTACAGTATAGTACAGGTAATGGGGTGGTTCCGTGTACAGTATAGTACAGGTAATGGGGGGGTTCTGTGTACAGTATAGTACAGGTAATGGGGGTCTTTGTACAGTGTAGTACAGGTAAAGGGGTGTTCTGTGTACAGTATAGTACAGGTAATGGGGTGGTTCCGTGTACAGTATAGTACAGGTAAAGGGGGGTCTGTGTACAGTGTAGTACAGGTAATGGGGGGTCTGTGTACAGTATAGTACAGGTAATGGGGGGGTCTGTGTACAGTATAGTACAGGTAATGGGGGGGTTCTGTGTACAGTATAGTACAGGTAATGGGGGGGTTCTGTGTACAGTATAGTACAGGTAATGGGGGGGTTCTGTGTACAGTATAGTACAGGTAATGGGGGTCTTTGTACAGTGTAGTACAGGTAAAGGGGTGTTCTGTGTACAGTATAGTACAGGTAATGGGGTGGTTCCGTGTACAGTATAGTACAGGTAATGGGGTGGTTCCGTGTACAGTATAGTACAGGTAATGGGGGGTCTGTGTACAGTGTAGTACAGGTAATGGGAGTCTGTGTACAGTATAGTACTGGTAATGGGGGGGGTCTGTGTACAGTATAGTACAGGTAATGGGGGGTTCTGTGTACAGTATAGTACAGGTAATGGGGGTCTGTGTACAGGTAATGGGGGGTGTCTGTGTACAGTATAGTACAGGTAATGGGGGGTGTCTGTGTACAGTATAGTACAAGTAATGTGGTCTGTGTACAGTATAGTACTGGTAATGGGGGGTTCTGTGTTCAGTATAGTACAGGTAATGGGGGGTCTGTGTACAGTATAGTACAGGTAATGGGGGGTCTGTGTACAGTATAGTACAGGTAATGGGGGTCTTTGTACAGTATAGTACAGGTAATGGGGGGTTCTGTGTACAGTATAGTACAGGTTATGGGGGGGTCTGTGTACAGTGTAGTACAGGTTATGGGGGGGTCTGTGTACAGTGTAGTACAGGTTATGGGGGGGTCTGTGTACAGTGTAGTACAGGTTATGGGGGGGTCTGTGTACAGTGTAGTACAGGTTTTGGGGGGTCTGTGTACAGTGTAGTACAGGTAATGGGAGTCTGTGTACAGTATAGTACTGGTAATGGGGGGGTCTGTGGACAGTATAGTACTGGTAATGGGGGGGTCTGTGTACAGTATAGTACAGGTAATGGGGGGTCTGTGTACAGTATAGTACAGTTAATGGGGGGTCTGTGTACAGTATAGTACAGGTAATGGGGGGTTCTGTGTACAGTATAGTACAGGTAATGGGGGTCTGTGTACAGGTAATGGGGGGTGTCTGTGTACAGTATAGTACAGGTAATGGGGGGTCTTTGTACAGTATAGTACAGGTAATGGGGTGGTTCCGTGTACAGTATAGTACAGGTAATGGGGGGTCTGTGTACAGTGTAGTACAGGTAATGGGGGGTCTGTGTACAGTGTAGTACAGGTAATGGGAGTCTGTGTACAGTATAGTACTGGTAATGGGGGGGGTCTGTGTACAGTATAGTACAGGTAATGGGGGGTTCTGTGTACAGTATAGTACAGGTAATGGGGGGGTTCTGTGTACAGTATAGTACAGGTAATGGGGGGGTTCTGTGTACAGTATAGTACAGGTAATGGGGGTCTTTGTACAGTGTAGTACAGGTAAAGGGGGGTTCTGTGTACAGTATAGTACAGGTAATGGGGTGGTTCCGTGTACAGTATAGTACAGGTAATGGGGGGTCTGTGTACAGTGTAGTACAGGTAATGGGGGGTCTGTGTACAGTGTAGTACAGGTAATGGGAGTCTGTGTACAGTATAGTACTGGTAATGGGGGGGGTCTGTGTACAGTATAGTACAGGTAATGGGGGGTTCTGTGTACAGTATAGTACAGGTAATGGGGGTCTGTGTACAGGTAATGGGGGGTGTCTGTGTACAGTATAGTACAGGTAATGGGGGGTGTCTGTGTACAGTATAGTACAGGTAATGTGGTCTGTGTACAGTATAGTACTGGTAATGGGGGGTTCTGTGTACAGTATAGTACAGGTAATGGGGGGTCTGTGTACAGTATAGTACAGGTAATGGGGGGTCTGTGTACAGTATAGTACAGGTAATGGGGGTCTTTGTACAGTATAGTACAGGTAATGGGGGGTTCTGTGTACAGTATAGTACAGGTTATGGGGGGGTCTGTGTACAGTGTAGTACAGGTTATGGGGGGGGTCTGTGTACAGTGTAGTACAGGTAATGGGAGTCTGTGTACAGTATAGTACTGGTAATGGGGGGGTCTGTGTACAGTATAGTACAGGTAATGGGGGGTCTGTGTACAGTGTAGTACAGGTAATGGGGGGTTCTGTGTACAGTATAGTACAGGTAATGGGAGGTTCTGTGTACAGTATAGTATAGGTAATGGGGGTCTATGTACAGTATAGTACAGGTAATGGGGTGGTTCTGTGTACAGTATAGTACAGGTAATGGGGGGTCTGTGTACAGTATAGTACAGGTAATGGGGGTCTTTGTACAGTATAGTACAGGTAATGGGGGTCTGTGTACAGGTAATGGGGGTCTGTGTACAGTGTAGTACAGGTAAAGGGGGGTTCTGTGTACAATATAGTACAGGTAATGGGGTGGTTCCGTGTACAGTATAGTACAGGTAATGGGGGGTCTGTGTACAGTGTAGTACAGGTAATGGGGGGTCTGTGTACAGTATAGTACTGGTAATGGGGGGGGGTCTGTGTACAGTATAGTACTGGTAATGGGGGGGGGTCTGTGTACAGTATAGTACAGGTAATGGGGGGTTCTGTGTACAGTATAGTACAGGTAATGGGGGGGTTCTGTGTACAGTATAGTACAGGTAATGGGGGTCTTTGTACAGTGTAGTACAGGTAAAGGGGTGTTCTGTGTACAGTATAGTACAGGTAATGGGGGTCTGTGTACAGGTAATGGGGGGTGTCTGTGTACAGTATAGTACAGGTAATGGGGGGTGTCTGTGTACAGTATAGTACAGGTAATGTGGTCTGTGTACAGTATAGTACTGGTAATGGGGGGTTCTGTGTACAGTATAGTACAGGTAATGGGGGGTCTGTGTACAGTATAGTACAGGTAATGGGGGGTCTGTGTACAGTATAGTACAGGTAATGGGGGTCTTTGTACAGTATAGTACAGGTAATGGGGGGTTCTGTGTACAGTATAGTACAGGTTATGGGGGGGTCTGTGTACAGTGTAGTACAGGTTATGGGGGGGTCTGTGTACAGTGTAGTACAGGTAATGGGAGTCTGTGTACAGTATAGTACTGGTAATGGGGGGGTCTGTGTACAGTATAGTACTGGTAATGGGGGGGTCTGTGTACAGTATAGTACTGGTAATGGGGGGGTCTGTGTACAGTATAGTACAGGTAATGGGGGGTCTGTGTACAGTATAGTACAGTTAATGGGGGGTCTGTGTACAGTATAGTACAGGTAATGGGGGGGTTCTGTGTACAGTATAGTACAGGTAATGGGGGTCTTTGTACAGTGTAGTACAGGTAAAGGGGTGTTCTGTGTACAGTATAGTACAGGTAATGGGGTGGTTCCGTGTACAGTATAGTACAGGTAATGGGGGGTCTGTGTACAGTGTAGTACAGGTAATGGGGGGTCTGTGTACAGTGTAGTACAGGTAATGGGAGTCTGTGTACAGTATAGTACTGGTAATGGGGGGGGGTCTGTGTACAGTATAGTACAGGTAATGGGGGTTCTGTGTACAGTATAGCACAGGTAATGGGGGTCTGTGTACAGGTAATGGGGGGTGTCTGTGTACAGTATAGTACAGGTAATGGGGGGTGTCTGTGTACAGTATAGTACAGGTAATGTGGTCTGTGTACAGTATAGTACTGGTAATGGGGGGTTCTGTGTACAGTATAGTACAGGTAATGGGGGGTCTGTGTACAGTATAGTACAGGTAATGGGGGATCTGTGTACAGTATAGTACAGGTAATGGGGGTCCTTGTACAGTATAGTACAGGTAATGGTAATGGGGGGTTCTGTGTACAGTATAGTACAGGTTATGGGGGGGTCTGTGTACAGTGTAGTACAGGTTATGGGGGGGTCTGTGTACAGTGTAGTACTGGTAATGGGGGGGGTCTGTGTACAGTATAGTACTGGTAATGGGGGGGGGTCTGTGTACAGTATAGTACAGGTAATGGGGGGTTCTGTGTACAGTATAGTACAGGTAATGGGGGGGTTCTGTGTACAGTATAGTACAGGTAATGGGGGTCTTTGTACAGTGTAGTACAGGTAAAGGGGTGTTCTGTGTACAGTATAGTACAGGTAATGGGGGTCTGTGTACAGGTAATGGGGGGTGTCTGTGTACAGTATAGTACAGGTAATGGGGGGTGTCTGTGTACAGTATAGTACAGGTAATGTGGTCTGTGTACAGTATAGTACTGGTAATGGGGGGTTCTGTGTACAGTATAGTACAGGTAATGGGGGGTCTGTGTACAGTATAGTACAGGTAATGAGGGGTCTGTGTACAGTATAGTACAGGTAATGGGGGTCTTTGTACAGTATAGTACAGGTAATGGGGGGTTCTGTGTACAGTATAGTACAGGTTATGGGGGGGTCTGTGTACAGTGTAGTACAGGTTATGGGGGGGTCTGTGTACAGTGTAGTACAGGTAATGGGAGTCTGTGTACAGTATAGTACTGGTAATGGGGGGGTCTGTGTACAGTATAGTACTGGTAATGGGGGGGTCTGTGTACAGTATAGTACTGGTAATGGGGGGGTCTGTGTACAGTATAGTACAGGTAATGGGGGGTCTGTGTACAGTATAGTACAGTTAATGGGGGGTCTGTGTACAGTATAGTACAGGTAATGGGGGGGTTCTGTGTACAGTATAGTACAGGTAATGGGGGTCTTTGTACAGTGTAGTACAGGTAAAGGGGTGTTCTGTGTACAGTATAGTACAGGTAATGGGGTGGTTCCGTGTACAGTATAGTACAGGTAATGGGGGGTCTGTGTACAGTGTAGTACAGGTAATGGGGGGTCTGTGTACAGTGTAGTACAGGTAATGGGGGGGGTCTGTGTACAGTATAGTACAGGTAATGGGTGGTTCTGTGTACAGTATAGCACAGTTAATGGGGGTCTGTGTACAGGTAATGGGGGGTGTCTGTGTACAGTATAGTACAGGTAATGGGGGGTGTCTGTGTACAGTATAGTACAGGTAATGTGGTCTGTGTACAGTATAGTACTGGTAATGGGGGGTTCTGTGTACAGTATAGTACAGGTAATGGGGGGTCTGTGTACAGTATAGTACAGGTAATGGGGGATCTGTGTACAGTATAGTACAGGTAATGGGGGTCTTTGTACAGTATAGTACAGGTAATGGTAATGGGGGGTTCTGTGTACAGTATAGTACAGGTTATGGGGGGGTCTGTGTACAGTGTAGTACAGGTTATGGGGGGGTCTGTGTACAGTGTAGTACAGGTAATGGGAGTCTGTGTACAGTATAGTACTGGTAATGGGGGGGTCTGTGTACAGTATAGTACTGGTAATGGGGGGGTCTGTGTACAGTATAGTACAGGTAATGGGGGGTCTGTGTACAGTATAGTACAGTTAATGGGGGGTCTGTGTACAGTATAGTACAGGTAATGGGGGGTTCTGTGTACAGTATAGTACAGGTAATGGGGTGGTTCCGTGTACAGTATAGTACAGGTAATGGGGGGTCTGTGTACAGTGTAGTACAGGTAATGGGGGGTCTGTGTACAGTGTAGTACAGGTAATGGGAGTCTGTGTACAGTATAGTACTGGTAATGGGGGGGGTCTGTGTACAGTATAGTACAGGTAATGGGGGGTTCTGTGTACAGTATAGTACAGGTAATTGGGGTTCTGTATAGAGGTAATGGGGGGTGTCTGTGTACAGTATAGTACAGGTAATGGGGGGTGTCTGTGTACAGTATAGTACAGGTAATGGGGGGTCTGTGTACAGTATAGTACAGGTAATGGGGGTCTGTGTACAGTATAGTACAGGTAATGGGGGGTTCTGTGTACAGTATAGTACAGGTTATGGGGGGGTCTGTGTACAGTGTAGTACAGGTTATGGGGGGGTCTGTGTACAGTGTAGTACAGGTAATGGGAGTCTGTGTACAGTATAGTACTGGTAATGGGAGTCTGTGTACAGTATAGTACTGGTAATGGGAGTCTGTGTACAGTATAGTACAGGTAATGGGGGGTCTGTGTACAGTATAGTACAGGTAATGGGGGGTCTGTGTACAGTATAGTACAGGTAATGGGGGGTTCTGTGTACAGTATAGTACAGGTAATGGGGGTCTGTGTACAGGTAATGGGGGGTGTCTGTGTACAGTATAGTACAGGTAATGGGGGGTGTCTGTGTACAGTATAGTACAGGTAATGTGGTCTGTGTACAGTATAGTACTGGTAATGGGGGGTTCTGTGTACAGGTAATGGGGGTCTGTGTACAGTGTAGTACAGGTTATGGGGGGTCTGTGTACAGTGTAGTACAGGTAATGGGAGTCTGTGTACAGTATAGTACTGGTAATGGGGGGGTCTGTGTACAGTATAGTACAGGTAATGGGGGGTCTGTGTACAGTGTAGTACAGGTAATGGGGGGTTCTGTGTACAGTATAGTACAGGTAATGGGAGGTTCTGTGTACAGTATAGTATAGGTAATGGGGGTCTATGTACAGTATAGTACAGGTAATGGGGTGGTTCTGTGTACAGTATAGTACAGGTAATGGGGGGTCTGTGTACAGTATAGTACAGGTAATGGGGGTCTTTGTACAGTATAGTACAGGTAATGGGGGTCTGTGTACAGTGTAGTACTGGTAATGGGGGTCTTTGTACAGTATAGTACAGGTAATGGGGGGTCTGTGTACACTATAGTACAGGTAAAGGGGGGCTGTGTACAGTATAGTACAGGTAAAGGTGGGGTGGGTCTGTGTATAGTATAGTACAGGTAATGGGGGGGTCTGTGTACAGTATAGTACAGGTAAAGGGGGGGGGGGGCTGTGTACAGTAAAGTACAGGTAATGGGGGGGGGTGGGTCTGTGTACAGTGGGTTCCGGACTATTTATAGACAGTAAAAAGGTCGACAATATCTAGATATACGCCAGATGTTAGACAGTCAATAGGTCAACACATTAATTTTTCTTGTTGTTTAGGGTTAGGCACGTACCCCGGCTGTTAAGGTGCCCACACACATAGCGATCTGCACACGATCAGCCGATGTGTACGATTTCCCTTGAAACTCTCCCCGGCAGCTCCGCACACGATCTGCACACAATTTGGTGTCCAATCTTCAAACGATCTCTCCTGCAGTCAGACTGTTACAGCGCATCGAGTCCTAGAATGTCAGATCCGCCCTACTGCACGGCAGATCTGACGATGTGATGTGCGACCAGCGGGGACGCGCATCGCATCGTGATCGTGAGTGGGGACTCACGATTTACTCAGGATTTGGCCATATTTTACACGATCTATCGTTCCAATGTGTCGGAATCGGGTAAAATATCGCTGTGTGTGTGGCCAGCATTAGAGTTATGCTGGCCACACACATAGCGATATTTTACCCGATCTGGCCGATTCTGACACATTGGAACGACAGATCGTGTAAAATATGGCCAAATCCTGAGTCCCCGCTGGTCGCACATCGCATCATCAGATCTGCCGTGCAGATCACGATCAAAATACAGACTCCTCTGCAGGAGCCGGGTGCCGACAATAGTGACAGCCCAGTCTCTGGGGGCAGCCCAGCATTTCCTGCGATGCTGGGCTGCCCTGGAGTGAAGTCATCGAGATCCCCTGTGAGACCACGCCCCTTTATTTTAGTCCACGCCCACTTTCCGGACGCAGGAGAGCAGGGATAGTCAGAGTGTGGGTGTCACCAGACCCCAGTGATACCTCTGTCTGTGGACCGTATGGTACTGACAGCGAGAGGAGTGTCTTTGGGCCATACGGTACTGGCAGTGTGGAGGCGTCTGTGGGCCATACGGTACTGGCAGTGTGGAGGCGTCTGTGGGCCCATACGGTACTGCCGTACGGTACTGGCAGTGTGGAGGCGTCTGTGGCCCATACGGTACTGGCAGTGTGGAGGCGTCTGTGGGCCCATACGGTATTGGCAGTGTGGAGGCGTCTGTGGGCCATACGGTACTGGCAGTGTGGAGGCGTCTGTGGGCCCATACGGTACTGCCGTACGGTACTGGCAGTGTGGAGGCGTCTGTGGCCCATACGGTACTGGCAGTGTGGAGGCGTCTGTGGGCCCATACGGTATTGGCAGTGTGGAGGCGTCTGTGGGCCATACGGTACTGGCAGTGTGGAGGCGTCTGTGGGCCATACGGTACTGGCAGTGTGGAGGCGTCTGTGGGCCATACGGTACTGGCAGTGTGGAGGCGTCTGTGGGCCCATACGGTACTGGCAGTGTGGAGGCGTCTGTGGGCCCATACGGTACTGGCAGTGTGGAGGCGTCTGTGGGCCATACGGTACTGGCAGTGTGGAGGCGTCTGTGGGCCCATACGGTACTGGCAGTGTGGAGGCGTCTGTGGGCCATACGGTACTGGCAGTGTGGAGGCGTCTGTGGGCCATACGGTACTGGCAGTGTGGAGGCGTCTGTGGGCCCATACGGTACTGGCAGTGTGGAGGCGTCTGTGGGCCATACGGTACTGGCAGTGTGGAGGCGTCTGTGGGCCCATACGGTACTGCCGTACGGTACTGGCAGTGTGGAGGCGTCTGTGGCCCATACGGTACTGGCAGTGTGGAGGCGTCTTTGGGCCATACGGTACTGGCAGTGTGGAGGCGTCTGTGGGCCATACGGTACTGGCAGTGTGGAGGCGTCTGTGGGCCGTACGGTACTGGCAGTGTGAAGGCGTCTGTGAGCCCATACGGTACTGGCAGTGTGGAGGCGTCTGTGGGCCCATACGGTACTGGCAGTGTGGAGGCATCTGTGGGCCCATACGGTACTGGCAGTGTGGAGGAGTCTGTGGGCCCATACGGTACTGGCAGTGTGGAGGCATCTGTGGGCCCATACGGTACTGGCAGTGTGGAGGCATCTGTGGGCCATACGGTACTGGCAGTGTGGAGGCGTCTGTGGGCCATACGGTACTGGCAGTGTGGAGGCGTCTGTGGGCCATACGGTACTGGCAGTGTGGAGGCGTCTGTGGGCCATACGGTACTGGCAGTGTGGAGGCGTCTGTGGGCCATACGGTACTGGCAGTGTGGAGGCGTCTGTGGGCCCATACGGTACTGGCAGTGTGGAGGCGTCTGTGGGCCATACGGTACTGGCAGTGTGGAGGCGTCTGTGGGCCCATACGGTACTGGCAGTGTGGAGGCGTCTGTGGGCCCATACGGTACTGGCAGTGTGGAGGCGTCTGTGGGCCCATACGGTACTGGCAGTGTGGAGGCGTCTGTGGGCCATACGGTACTGGCAGTGTGGAGGCGTCTGTGGGCCATACGGTACTGGCAGTGTGGAGGCGTCTGTGGGCCCATACGGTACTGGCAGTGTGGAGGCGTCTGTGGGCCATACGGTACTGGCAGTGTGGAGGCGTCTGTGGGCCCATACGGTACTGCCGTACGGTACTGGCAGTGTGGAGGCGTCTGTGGCCCATACGGTACTGGCAGTGTGGAGGCGTCTGTGGGCCCATATGGTACTGGCAGTGTGGAGGCGTCTGTGGGCCATATGGTACTGGCAGTGTGGAGGCGTCTGTGGGCCCATACGGTACTGGCAGTGTGGAGGCGTCTGTGGGCCCATATGGTACTGGCAGTGTGGAGGCGTCTGTGGGCCCATACGGTACTGGCAGTGTGGAGGCGTCCGTGGGCCAGTTGGTTTTGTACACTGTTGTATCTCTGTATGCAGTGTTGACCCTGGCATGTTTTCGGGCAGGGTGCTGATCCATGAGGAGGGCACATTTTAAACCTGCATTGCAAAGATCTGGTAGCCAGCAATACCAATACACACAATTATTGAGAAGGGAGTATACATTAGGCTGTGTTAGCCAATGGTCCATAGTCAGTGCTGTCTATGGTCCGTTGGGGTTGGCACACACTGAGAGGAGGAACGGGTCAGGGTTATCCACATTGTGCCAGTGTGCTTCTGCCATGGCTCTCTGGGAAAGGGCAGAGCACATTTTTAAAGGTATAAAATGGGCAGGGCGTGGAGCCCTGCTAAAACGGCCTCGTGGGAACACTAAGGGCCTTATTTAGAGATTTACGCTATTGCAATCGCAACTGCATATGCTAATGCCTTTCAAAGCGCAGCCGAGCATAGGGACGCCCACCGCTGCCTTCTCATATCCCACGACGTGCTACAACGGGCAGTCACGCAGCATGCAAGCCATGTCTGACCAGCCGCAAACACTGCAGCTCTCCTGACACACAGCGAGCTCTCATGCTGCGAAGGCGATTGCAATGGCTCATGTTATGCACACCCATAAAACGGCGTTTAAATGGCCAGACACGCCCGCGTTCTGCTAACCTCTCCGCCGTTACCACCCCCAAATGCTAAATATATGTCCCTCACTTTGAGTGGTTCCTATGTACGAGAGTGATTGCAATGCGATTGCTGTGTGTGCGATGTTCGCTCATGCGCAACATCATACAATATATAAATATCGGCGTTCCGTCCATCTCTGAATCAGGCCCTCAATGTAGCACTGGCAATAGGAGTATCTGCACACAGTAAATATCTGGTAATGAGCATGTGACTTTATTATGCATGAGTGGCAGTTGGAGGTAAATGTTATCTGTAGGATGGCGGTGTGGTCTTTGCATACAGTGATTATATGGCCTGATTCAGAGGCGCATGCTATTTGCGTGCACTCGCTTTTAATCGGCCTCTAGGCCGCTCGCACAGCTGTGGGTAACCACCCACAGCGTGAGCGTGCGGCCTGGCAATGGTCGCGATTATCGCGATCATCGGGCTTGCGAGGAGACCCTTGTGGTAGGGTCTCAGGTCTCGCAAACCCCAGTGAGCTTCCTGCTCTAAAAGAGCAGGAAGTCCACTACTGACAACACGAGTGATGTCAGTAAGGCCGCCCACAAACGGCAGGCGTTCTTTCAGGAATGCCTCCGTTTGTGCTGCCACCCCCCCTCCCCGCCTACAAAATGGGGCGAGCTGTCGATCAACATCGACAGCCGCCGCCCCGTCTTGTAGCGAGCCCCAGAGCGAGTGATTTCTCACTCGCTCTGGGGCTCGCGCACGTGCGCAACAGCCCACCATCGACCCGCTTGCGAGCGGGTCTGAATCAGGCCCATAATACGGATTTGTTCATACTTCTAGCCTAGGACTATATCTTACATTTAAGCTAAGGCGTATATTTATTTGCCTAGGCTAAGCGTACAATAATTCATCCTCTCAGTATTATGTGCATAGGGCAGGACTTAGTGGGTATGATAAATGTAGGATAATTGGGGCTGTAGAGGGCACATTGGGCATCGGATTGTAGGGTTCTGCAAGGTATACAGGTGACATGTATACCTCCCCCCCCCCCTTCCCTGCGAGGTGGCTCCCAGGGCTGTTAAGGCAACATTAGTAAAAATAGATAAAGGCTAGTTCTCTATAGAAGCAGTTAATGTCTCACTGGTGAGGCCAAGGCCCGCCGTGCAGTATCGTCTTCATTCTAGCACTCTGCACGTGTCACAACCTGTGCAGTTCTCCTGTGCTACCTGGGGTGCTGCCCTCTGCTCTGGTGCTTCTAGCACACACTGGCCTGTGTCTTAAGTTTGCTGCATCAGCTGAGTGTGCTAGAAGCACCAGAGCAGAGCGCGACAGCCCAGGCAGGAAAGTGGAACTGCACGGGTTGTGACAGGTGCAGGGTGCTAGTATGTCTGTGGGAGTGAATCAGGACGCGGCTGACTCGTTCTGATTCGCTGTCAGTGCCTCCAGCCCTCCAATGAGACACTTAGCCTGGGCACACAATGCCTATGGCCCCGAACAGAATGATAAGTGGGGACCCGGGATGGCACTGTGCTAATCGCAGACCGCTCACTGGGCGTTGCGCCCTGAATAGTATACTGATCACGTGGTAATGGTGTGAATATGTTGTATTTCAGTGTAGCTCATCAAATTGGCAATATTTAATTTGAATAAATACAATGACGCCCACTTCCACCTATACACTGTAAGATACACCTATAGGCCTTTTGGGATACTGGAGCCCTGTATGCGCGAGCTCATTTGCAGCTATTACGTCAGATGCAACACCATATATCAAAGTGCAAACATTTAGTGTATGTATCATTCAAGTAAATAGCTTAAAGCACCAAATGTACACTGGTAGCGCCCCTATTTATAAACCCCAGAGGGTCACCTGTATGGTGCACAGGGCACTTAGGCCCTGATGCAGACCCACTCGCGAGCGGCTGTCCGCTCGCAAGTGGGTCGATGGTCTGCACTGCGCATGCACAAGACGGAGGGAGCTCCGTCGTGCGCATGCGCGAGACGCGACGAGCGAAGGACTTTCCTTCGCTCGTAGTGTCTGATCAAAGGGGGCGTGCTGTCGATGTTGATTGACAGCACGCCCCCTTTGGTGGGCGTGCCGGGGGCGTGCCTCCAAGACAGGGGCGTTCCCAAGGGAACGCCTACTGTCAGAAGCCGGCCCCACTGACATCACTAGTGATGTCAGTGGGAGTGATTTTGGCTCTGATAGAGCCAAAATCACTCCGGGCCTTGCGGTTGAGAAACTCAACCGCAGGCTTCGGCTCGCAGGGGCGATGGTCGCGATGGTCAAGACCATCGCGACCATCATCCTGCACGCTCGTATATGCTGTGGGTGGTGACCCACAGCTATACGAGCGTCCAGGAGGACGCTCCATAATTATGGAGGTGGGCCCTGATTCAGAGCCGTACGCTCTGAGCAGAGCGCACGCTCTGAATGAGGGCCGGGCTCCATTTTCATGGAGCGTCCTCCTGGACGCTCGTATATCTGTGGGTCACCACCCACAGGCTATACGAGCGTGCATTGTGATGGTCGAGACCATCGCGACCATCGAAATTGCGAGTCGGAGCCTGCGGTTGAGGTTTTCAACCGCAAGCTCCGGAGTGATTTTAGCTCTATCAGAGCCAAAATCACTCCCACTGACATCACTAGTGATGTCAGTGGGCCGGCTTCTGACGGGAGGCGTTCCCGTGGGAACGCCCCCGTCAGGGAGGCACGCCCACCAAAGGGGGCGTGCTGTCAATCAACATTGACAGCACGCCCCCTTTGATCGGACACAACGAGCGAAGGACTTTCCTTCGCTCGTCGCGTCTGGCGCATGCGCACGACGGAGCTCCCTCCGTCGTGCGCATGCTCAGTCCATAACATCGACCCACTTGCGAGCGGACAGCCGCTCGCGAGTGGGTCTGAATCAGGCCCTTAGTCACAAATGAAGTGTTCATGTTAAACATGGTCATGTCAGGTTCTCTTTAAAGACTTTAACGGTTCCCGAAGTGCCAGGCACATTGGAAATAGCAGAGATTACAAGCGAGAGATCCTGGAGGGAAGTAACAAGCTTAGAGCAGTCTGACGACCTATCTATAGAACGAGCATATGGGCGGAGGAGCGGTTTCCCAGGACGCAGAACTATGTCCATCATTCCTTTCTCTGAGTTTAATGAATTTGCATCACATAATATCCTTGGTACTTCATTTACGAGCCCATAATTTTTATTTTTGTTTTATCGCAGGCCTTTTCCGTTGCTGTTTTTGCTGACGCCCCGCGGTTTGCAGAGACCGGTGACATACTGTGATTCCGAGAGCACCCGCAGAAGAGGAGCATAATATTTGGATATGGATTGGTTTGCCGGATCTAAGCCTGGAATGAGGTTTACGGAGGTGGAACCCTTCTCCAACAGGTCCCTATCTGTTGCCCCAGGGGACGTGGATAATTTGAGGAAGCAAGTTAAAGTGCTGGAAGATGTGGGAATCATAAAGAGACCGGAGAGCCTGAAGGTCCCCGAAAAGTTAGTGAAGCACAACATGAGCGTAGTGTTTTCACCAGACTACTATAACTTTAAAAACCGCGTAGTCCCAGACCTTTACAGCGAAGTTAACATTGAAAATGCCCTTAACTCCTTGGTGGGCAACAAGGTTTTCAGCATATTAGGCTTAGAAAGCGAACTGTGCCAAATACCCATGTACCCCGGTGAACGAGAGAGGCTCTACTCTGTGCGCCCTCTGGGATACTATGAGTCTGAAAGGTGGCAGCCGGGGTATTGTGAAACCCTCGCCACATTCCAAAGTCTCATGTCCTACAATTTAAGGGACCTAAATATGCATAATATACTGGTGTATTTGGACTACGTCATCGTTTTTGGGAAAACCTACGAAAAGCACAAACAATGCCTGGAGAGAGTCCTCGACCACCTTACGAAAAAGAATTGGAAGATATCGCTGGACAGAAGCTTCTTCTGCGGTCCCTCTTTCTCCTACGCGGGGCACGAGGTCTCGGCTGCAGGAATCGCAATCGACCCCAGCAAGCTAAAAGTGGTGTCCACCTGGCCCAAGCCTAGGACCGTCACAGAGCTGCGATGCTTCCTTGATTTCTGTCGATACTACCAACAATTTTTAGCCGGTTTCCCAAAAACGGCCAAGCCACTAAGCCAGTTACTCAGGAAGGCTCTGAAAGAAAATAAGGCAGAAGAAGCTGCGCTTGCAAAACAGTCGGGAAGACCATGGTGGACAAAGGAGTCTGTGGAGGAGCGATGGACCAAAGAATGCGATGAGGCGTTTAAACAGCTGAAGGATGGTTTCAGCAGTGCTCCGGTGCTGGCACGCGCTAATATGGCCCAAAACCGTGCGTAGCAGAGAGCGGTTTAGACGGCAACACGTAAGCCCACGACCTATTGTCCAACACTGTAGCATTCATCAGCCAAATCCTTTGCTCATTTGAGAAGATCTACTTTGCCTTTCGTGACCAGTGCAGATGAAAAACAATTCAGACATAGTCACTGATATGTCACAGATGGTGGATGGTTTTTGAACTGATATAGCCCAGACAGTGTCGTCGCTGATGCAGGTGGCTTGTCGGGAAAACTGAAAGCCTGCAGCAGGATTAAAGACTTTGTCAAAAGGATAACCTGTCATTTACAGAACAGGTTTTACTGGTCTCTCTGCAAGGGGTACGTCCTGTTTCTACTGCAGTGTAACCTCCATCGAAAACCTCCACTCGTACTAGAGGTCTGCAAGAGTTTACGTTAAAGACTCTTATTATAAATGACCATATTGACTAACTACAATTCACTGTACAGCCACAGAGATGACCGTTAGTCTGTGTACCGAGAAGATCACTGTCTACCCTGGGTTCCTTCTCCTGAATGTTATGATCAGGGGCGGATTGGGATGGAAAACCAGCCCGGGAAATTTCTAGAAGCAGCCCTTATGGGGGCGAGGTCTGTGGAGGAGAGCAGGATACTCCCACCTCTTAGGGCTGGAGATCACTCTGTCTGGAAGACGCCTGTTTACGTAGAAATATAACCAATGTCGGTGTCATAACCAGATAATGTATAGTAACAGAAGTTCTTGTGCAGGACAAAATGTGAATTTCCCTGACCAAACAATTTCTGTGTCTCTCCAGGCCCCCGTGTTACTCCAGACCTTCTTACGTCTCTCCATCCCCAGGCTCCCCTGTGGTTCTCCAGACTACCTGTGTCTCTTTATCTCCAGGGGTCCATGGCTCTCCATCTCTAGGACCCCCTGCGTATCTCCATCCCCAGGCCCACCTGTAGCTCTCAGCCTCATTCCCCTATCCCCAGTGTACCTCAGCCTCATTCCTCAGACCCAGTGTGTGTCTCTCGGACCCATTCCCCCAGACCCAGGACCTCATTCAGAGGCGGACGGAGGATGCAAGCGGTCGCTCAGAAACTGGGCGGCCACTTGCATCCTGACCGCCCGCCTCTGTTGCGGTCGTTAGAGCTGTGGGTTTACACCCACAGCTCTAACGACCGCTCGGGTGATGGTCGCGATGGTCAGAGACCATCGCGACCATCGGGGCTTACGACGAGACCCTAGGGTAGGGTCTCGCTTGTCGTAAGCCCCGGAGAGCTTCTGGCTCTGTCAGAGCCGGAAGCTCTCCACTGACATCACTTGTGATGTCAGTGGGGCCTCCCCCAAACGGCAGGCGTTCCCATGGGAACGCCTCCGTTTGGGCTGCCACCCCCCCGGTCCGCCTTCCAAACGGGACGAGCTGTCAATCAACCTCGACAGCTCGCCCCCTTTGGAAAGAGACCCGCTACGACCAGCGCTGTCGGTCGTAGCGGGTCTCACGCATGCGCACGAGGGAGCCGGCTCCCTCGTGCGCATGCGCACTGGCCAAACATACGACCGCACGGCCGCCTCTGAATAAGGTCCCCAGTGTGTGTCTCCCAGCCCCCTTTCCCTAGCCCCAGTGTGTGTCAGCCTCATTCCCCCCCAGCCCCAGTGTCCCCAGTGGTGACTGACGGGCTCCGCAAAGGCTTGTGGGAGGAGCTGCTGCTGCAAGGCATGCGTTAGCGGCTGCCTCGTCAGCCTTTTTTTTTTTTTTTACCAGTAGCGTTAGGGCAGCTCTACAGCTCCTGCGCAATCGGAGCTGAGCTCTGAATGCGGCAGCGGCCGTGGGTGAGTGCTGGGCGGCTAGCGACCACTGTAAGGACCGGCCCGGTGTCCCGGCAGCCCACTCCGCCCCTGGTTATGATCATCTGCATTGACATCATACAATACGTAAAGGACTGCTCTGACGTCATCCATCTTTCAGCTCTTTTCTTATGCCCTTTATACAGACGTGTCCACATACATCTATCCTCCGTGCGCCACAAGTCACACTACACATGTGACACTCTAACGCTGAGCGTCTTTCCGTGCGACTTTTTACCTTCAAATGCATCTTATTCGAACAGTGATGCTAATTGGTCGCACAAGCAGCTTCTGTTGATTATAATGATATGTGGCATGCCTCTGTTCTGTCTGTGTATCTGCATGCAAGATGCTACGTTACAGTATCAGTGTTTGTGATGCTGTAACGTAGCGTTTCGCATACAGATGCACCCGCAATCACACACACAGAACCTACGCATGCCGCATATCATTTTAATCTGCAGAAGCTGCTTGTACGACGTATTTGCGTCGCTGTGCGAATAAGATGCATTTGGAGGTAAAAAGTCACTACCGAGTCACTCCACAGCATGGCGTGAAGGGCTGTTTAAGGCGCAAGGAGGCTAGATGTATGAGGACAGGGAGTCTGCCATTAAACTCAATCACAGAGTTATAACTGCTATGGCTTTCTGCGATGATCAGGCATATCACCGCTGGCGCGCTTTTCAGTTCTCCGGAACCTTGTGCAGACAATCTCCTTAAATACAACAAGAGCTCCAGGGAAAAGGTGTGTTCTGAGCTCACTGTTCATGTGTCAGATGTTTACTACACCTATTATTTTGTTACGTACTGAAGTTTATTTCGTCCCTGTTGCTGTACGGTTGCTGAAATTCTAGCAAAATAAAAGGGATGTTTATTTTATAACTCTTTTTGTGTGTTTTTGGGCGGGTGATGGGCAGAACGCAGCGCCATCTAGGGAACACAGGGTTAAGACGCAATTAGCAGACACTCACTGATTGGCTACAAAGTTAACAGAGGCCTCTTGCGTGTTTTTCCCCATAGTCCAAACCATTCCGCAGTCATCTTTGTATTGTGTACCCTTCTACAGTTAGCAAACTGGTTGTACACCACATAAGTTACTTTCATACAATCACTGGCCCCCTGCAACTAGGACTCGTAGGCCTTAACACACCAGTAGAAATTAACCCAGTCACTGCTTAAAACCGATACGTGCAATTGGATAAATAAAACATTCACAAACCCACAGCAATCAGCGAGAATTTGAAGGTAGAAACTTTACACGATTTTATAGCACTGGACGGTTAGGAGGTAAAGAGTGATACAAAACTTTTCTTCAGGGTTGATAGGGGGTCCACAGGGTTGACCTTGGGGTATAGCTGGATCTGGATCCACGGGCACCACACAGTTAAAGCTTTAGCTCCCAGGATGTACCGGGTCCCGCCCCTGAGCCACAGGCACCTCAGTTTAAGTTGGTGCCCGCCCGCAGTCGGGTCACCTTTATGCGCAGGGGAACTTATTAACAGCCCCTAAGCTTTTATTTATTTGCGTTTATTACATTTTATTGTCTTTTAAGAACTCTTCAGAGCAGCAGCGTCGGACTGTCCATCGGACGTCCAAGCTGCCACTCCTACATCCCGCCGGCACCGCGGCGCCAGTACAGATCTGGGGATCACGGCGTGACCCCAGAGTCTGTGCTAGCCTGGGCTATGGGGGATCCCTAGACTGCTGCCGGATTGACGGGATCCACCAACGCTCCGTTCCTTCTGCCTCAACGTCTGGACCTGTCGTCTCAGGGTCCCCGCCCTTTATTGGACTGCTTTGGGGCATCCCCAAGGTCAACCCTGTGGACCCTGAAGAAGAAAATGAGAGATATGGTAAGAACTTACCTTTGTTATCTCTCTTTCCTCGAAGTCCATAGGGCCGAACAGGCTGGAATGATTGTACCAAGCTCCAACTCTGACCTTTCTAAATACTGTATTCGCCAGTGACAAATTACACTGTGTTAACTTACAAAGGGCCGTATTCAATTAGCGGTGAAAAGTCCGAATCTGCGGAAAAGTATCGCGGATTACGTATTTTCGCCAGGCAGAAACTTTCCGCTGTATTCAACACTTTTCGCGTACGCTGAAAGTCAATGCAATGTAATAGGCAAAAAAGATTCGCCTATGAATAGGTGGAAATGCGTTTTTTTTTTTATTTGGGGGTGCAAATGTGGGGAAACCACCCAGAACCCTTAGGACAGCCCCCAATGGATAACTGTCAAAATAAAAACTAAAAAAAAGTGAGGAAAAAGTTCAAATTTGGGGTACAAGCATAAAAACTAGCGAAATAGACTTTACGGGGGTCTGCAAGTATGGGGGAGGTGTTTTTGTTTTATTGGAGGTGCTTGTACTGCAGTTGCCTGGTTTTTCACAATTTTTTTAAACTTCAGGTTAGCAACTTTAAAATATGCTAGCACCCATTTTCATGTACCCCAAATGTGAAATGACTAGTTATTTTCACCAGAAAATACAGCTTTATGCCATTCTTCGCCACCTGTGCAAAGACTCTAATAAGAAGCTATTGAAACAACTTAAGTACCCCAAATAGCTTTTATTGGGGCTTTTCGGACACATCTATACTGATCCCTAATGTTAGTGCATCTTTTTGGGGTGTTCTGGCAGGTTTCCCAATTTCTGACAGTACTTTCCGACTTCACGGCTTTCCGTTTTCGCGTGTTTTGGAATAGAATAGGGTGAATAGCGGAGGAGCTCCCGATAAGTTTCCGCCTCCAAAACATGCAATGTCGGCGGAAAGTCCAGCAGGCGAAAAGTCTAATTGAATATGGCCCAAAGTCTCCTGCCGTCTGTTCAATGCACCTTTTACACTTTCTCACATTGCTGTCTGCGTCTAAACCAGTGGTTCCCTCGGGTTTAGACGAAGACAGGTCTGATTACTGATTTCCAGGTCTGATTACAGATAATTAGCTCCACGTGTCCAGGTCACCCAGCAGGTGCACAGGTGTATTCATTACTCAATGACACATTTTAAAAGATCACAAGATAAAATAATAAAGTAATGCAAAACTACAGACCCTCCAACATGACCCGTTCCATTAGGTACAAAATGCTCTGCTCCTGGATTTCCCTCTTAATTGATGATTGCAGACACCTGTGCTGATACACCTGTCTCATCAATTACCTAGTTCAACACAGGTGGCTGCAATCATACATTAGGTGGGAAATCCAGGAGCAGAGTGTTTTGTACCTAATGGAATGGGTCATGTTGGAGGGTAGGTAACTAGCGCTAAGAAAATATAACTATGATGGACGGTTTTAAAGCTGAACTACATATCTACACATTTGCATTTTTGATCTTAATTATTTGTTCTTTTAGTTATGATGAACTTTTATGACTGGTTTGCACTGAGTGCATTATTTTTAGTGTAAATTCTTACATAATGGAATAAATATTTGTTATACTTTAAAACCGTCCATCATAGTTATATTATAGTCCATCATAGTTATATTATAGTCCATCATAGTTATATTATAGTCCATCATAGTTATATTATAGTCCATCATAGTTATATTATAGTCCATCATAGTTATATTTTCTTAGCGCTGCTTTTGTATTACATTGTTTTATCTTGTGATTATTGTAGGGACTGATTATCGCTTTTTCCAGCTGCTTGGCTGACTGCGCGTTAGTACTACCTAGTTTTTAACATTTAAAACAGGTCAGGGAACTTTTTTACCTTTTACCCCAAAATATATTTAGATACGCCGATGTTACCCCCTTGATTTGAAAGGAAGGAAATCATATAGTAGTGCCCCCATATAATGTCCCTTTAGTATTGCCCCCATATAGTGCCTCTGTAGTAGTGCCCCTGTAGTAGTGCCCCCATATAATGCCCCTGTAGTGCCGCTTGTACAAAAAAAAAAACACCTTAATTCCCCGCTCCTGCATCCGCCGCCGTCCAGTCTGCCCGGCTGCTCCTCGGAACTATGGGAGAGGCGTCATGACGTCTCTCCCATAGTGCACATGGAGAGAGGCGGAAGCTGGAGTTCAGAAGTGAATTCCAGCCTTCGGCTAACGCTGCGTTGCAGGGAAGGAGCCAGGCGCCCGCTGGTAATAACATCTCAGCGGGCGTCCGGCGTAGAGCCTCCCTGCGGCACAGCCGGGCAGGCATATGAATCATTCTATATTAGAATGATTCATATGCATGCCCGGCTGTCCATCCATTACCCCCAGGAATTTAATTTTTACCCCATGTGGGGTAATTTTCTCCTGTTCCCTGACCACTGATTTAAAAGATCCACAGGTGGTGCTAATTATTTCACTTGTGATTCTGTGAGGAGACCTAGAAAACCTGCACTGTTTGGGGTCCTCAGGCCCGCGTTTGAGAACCTGTGTTCTAAACCATGTATAGTATTTAGCAAGTTCTTTTGATTATGTGCTGGCAAAATTACATTTGTGTTCCTGTTCAGTAAAGCTGCATACACACGTAAAGTTTTTCTGTCCAACCATCCAACTAGTTGATTGGTTGGAATGAAAATCTGGTAACGTATGGGAGTTAAGGCCCCCATACATAAACAATCAATTGTGGCAATTATGCAATTTGCAATCGATTGTGTATAAAAATCTGCAATGTATGGGGCTACACAGATCGCAACCAAAAAGTGATTGGAATTGTTAAAACAGATTGTCCAACATGTTGGATGTCACAGATGGATTGGGGCTGTAGATTGCTAGTGTATGGACATGATCAGCAGATTTGCAAACTGTTACCAGTAAAATGATTGATCCTTTCAAGATTGCCAGATCTGTGTTTGCTGCAGTCGATCTGCAAATCACTGATACAGATCTGTAATGTATGGGCGCAGATTGCTAGATTGGAAAATCCTAACATCGGGCAATAAATCTTCAAATTGTTCAATTGTGGTTTTCAGATTCCTGATGTATGGGGACCTTAACTGATGATCAGCAATTTGCTCCCAAACACCGAAAAATGGACAAAAATTTGAACAAATTGTTTAGATCAAACATTTAACAAACTTGTCTGACGCCATTTTCATCTGTGTTCTGGCATTTAGGAGCAAATTGCTGATCATCAGTTAAGGCCCCCATACATCAGCAATCTGAAAACCACAATTGAACAATTTGAAGATTTATTGCCCGATGTTAGGATTTCCCAATCTAGCAATCTGCGCCCATACACTACAGATCTGTTTCAGTGAGTTGCAGATTGTTTGCAGCAAACACAGATCTGACAATCTTGAAAGGCTCCATCATTTTGCTAGAAATGGTCTGCAAATCTGCTGATCATATCCATACACTAGCAATCTACAGCCCCAATCGATCTGTGAAATCCAACATGTTGGACAATCTGATTAAACAATTCCAATCACTTTTTGGTTGCAATCTGCGAAGCCCATACATTGCAGATTTTTATACACAATCGATTGCAAATTGCACGATTGCTGCAATCCATCTCTGATGTATGGGGGCCTTTACTCCCGTACGTTACCAGATTTTCATTCCAACCAATCAACTAGTTGGATGGTTGGACAGAAAATCTTTACGTGTGTATGCAGTTTTAGTTGTTAGAGGACATTTTCATCTTTGCCAAAAATGTTTCAACCAATCAACAGCTGTTTTGTTTTGTTTTGTTTTTTTGTCGGCTAGTCCCCCCTTCCTCAAGGAATCTCCTCCACATTAGTTGGAACTTTGTGTTCTGAATGTCCTGTGTGCTAAGTTATTAGCAGTACTGTGTGTTCCTTATTAACTTTCAAACATAATATTTGTCCCATGTACCTTTAGAACGGTCTGTTCTTCTCGCTAATATTGGCCTCGGAGTTTGTCTCCGTTTAGAACCAAAACCAGTCTCCTTCAGTCTGTCGCCTGCAGCATTCTGGCATGGCAGACCATCTGCTTACTGTCCACGGAAACCTGGTTCTGACAGTTTCTATCCACGTTCTTTATATTGATTCAAACATATCACTGATTTTCAAGCTCCTTATTCCTGCAGCAATTGCGGGAAATCTCATTCTCGCTTTAGATGAGGACATTAGACTGTTACATAGCATTTTGCTTTAACACAATCAGGGCAGCTCCCCGCCCACCCAAGGTCATTCTATGGAGTAGCACGATGGTTAGCATGTAATGAGTGGTTCCCGATCTGGACCCCTTCTGTGTGGAGTTGGTATGTTCTCTCTGTGTTTGTTCAAGTTTTCTCCGGGTGCTGCAATTTCCTTTTCATACTCCAATAACATCTGGTAGGTTAATTGGCTGCTCACTAAATTGGACCCTAGGGTGTTACACCGTATTACCCCGCAGTATTACCCCGCAGCCCTGTTACCCTAGCGGTCTCCGCTTCAGCATTCTGTTGCCCCTGTTTCCCTGATAATTCCTTTTTCCGTCCAGCCCCTTCCCTTTATAAATCCTCTGACATATGAGGGGATTTCATCATCCCAAAAGATTCTACTGTACGTCAATACTCGGTAACATAAAACATTGTGACCATTAAGTGGAAAAGAAATGTCCTTTATCTTAAAACTATTATCTCCAGGAGACTATTTATTTTAATAGGATGTTGAAATCCCGATTTAGGACTAAAAGATAGGCGTCTAAATCCCGACGACGGAATCCCGACACCAATCTTTAGCCCAACGACGGAATCCCGACAGACGGCTTCCTGACTGAAGGTAAGCGAGGCGGGGGGGGGGGTGTTAGGTTTATGCACACCTGAGGGGATTTAGGGTTAGGCAACCCCCGGGGAGGGTTAGGCTGGGGGAATAGGGTTAGGCACACCCCCGGGAGGGTTAGGTTTAGCCCCCCGACCCTGGGCGGGTACTTAGGGTTAGGCACCCCTAAGGGAGGGCTAGGGTACTTACCTTGGTCGTCTGCATTTCACCCGGTGGCTACACAACCACCGGGATTTCATACCCAACCCATTTTTAATGCCTGGTTGCTGATTTCCATTCTCAGCCCTGTTACCAGTAACTCCCCCTTGTTCTTGGTGGTCTCAAGCCTCGTTAGTTATGTTTACTAACCCCCCCCCCCCCCCCCCAGTTTTCTCTTACTGTCCCTCCATGCAGGTTTCTCTCTCATCCCCGGGTCAGGTTTCCGTCGGGGAAAGCAGCCCTCTAGTAGCTTGTCCTAAGTCTGCATTAGCTAGGGCAAGTGATGATGATTGGCTCCCCCTGCCATGTGACCTGCGTTCTGATGGCGACAATGGTCGCTGAGCAGTCCTCATCGTGGTCCTTTAACTGTGCAGCAACTCAAAGTCACAGTCCACATCTTCACTTCTAAAAACTCTCAATTTAGTAAATATAGGCCCTCATTCAGAGCCGTACGCTCTGAGCAGAGCGCACGCTCTGAATGAGGGCCGGGCTCCATTTTCATGGAGCGTCCTCCTGGACGCTCGTATAGCTGTGGGTCACCACCCACAGGCTATACGAGCGTGCATTGTGATGGTCGCGATGGTCGAGACCATCGCGACCATCGAATTTGCGAGCCGGAGCCTGCGGTTGAGGTTTTCAACCGCAAGCTCCGGAGTGATTTTGGCTCTATAAGAGCCAAAATCACTCCCACTGACATCGACCCACTTGCGAGCGGACAGCCGCTCGCGAGTGGGTCTGAATCAGGCCCATATTCCCTTATGCCTAGAGAAACGGAATAGGGAATGTGCGTACAGTAGGGGTGGGTGCATGCAAAAGCTGCTCATGGAAGACCCTGGACGCATATGCGCCTGGCGGGAGGAGGGGTAGGGATAGAATACTTACCACCCCTGTCAGGATCGTCAGATGTCGGGATTTTGAGCCGCCAGTATTTTATACCGGTTCCCAGTATCAGCGTTAAGTCAATATACCAATAACTGGAAGGTGCACAAGTGTCATGGTGGCACAGTACATCGGGTATTTACATGTAAGACGATGTTCTATAAACCACTGAGTTAAGCTGGGGACAGTGGTTTTTGCTTAACTATGAATAAGGCCAGATAACTCGCATAGGGTAGCTCAGGGAGTAGGCTATGTGTGGAATGCCAGCTACTGTGGAACTACACATCCCAGCATTCTCTGTCACATTTTTAGCATGACCTAGCAGCAGAACTTGTAGCAGGGCACGCTGGGATGTGTAGTTCCACAGTAACCGGAGTGCCACACATTGCCTACCCCTGGTCTAGCTGAATCGGTTATCCCATGCACAGACACTAACAGATCAATGCTATTGATGTTTTACCAGTCACGGATATTGCAGGAAAAAGACCTTCAATTTAAAATGCACATACAGTATCTGGTAGTCATGGGATTAATTATATAAAATGTATTTACTGGTATTGCAGAATTAGTGGCGCCTTACACATCACGGTGGTGATTGTCTTGTGATACGTAAATGTTCAGAAAAATATATACAGGGAGATGGGACTGTACACTTCAGTTAGAGAGGTTAAACAATTACTGTAAGTGGTCATAGTCCGCAGGGGGGTAGAGAACTGTGTCCCACAGCTATAGAGCTATAGGCGTTATTATCCAGGCTGTCACATAATAATGGAACGTCCTCTGTACCTGGCTCATTGTACATGTACTGCAAATCCCAGGAGCACCAGCTGCAGAGTGCAGGAAGAGCAGCCCTTTAATTCATCCCCAATATTGACAGAGGCCGTTCAGCTGTGGGCGGCTCGATAGGGCAGAGGCAGCTGGAGGCCTAGCACTGATCTATAAATAATCAATGCTGCTTAATGCTTAACTTCGTGCCGTTACTGCGCATTGTAAATCCATGTAGCGATTTGCTGTAACCGAAACCTACAGGAAAAGAAGTCAAATTAGTTCAATTGTCATATTACTTCCACTTGCAATACGCTCACTAACAACGCAGCGTGGGGAACGTTAGGTGAGAAAAATACTATGACTTCAACAGCTTCAAATACTGAATTTCAGCTCCCAGAGGGGCGGATAATGGGGAACTCAGAACTACCCCAAATTCGTGCGCGTCTGACATTCCAGGAGAGCGGGCGAGTGTAATGTTAGGTTTAGTTTTCTTATAAGATATGTACACTGTGTACATCCTCCTTTTAATTGTTTTGTTTTATGTACTTAGGGCCTGATTCAGCAGAGGACATAATGGCGATTACGGACGCAGATCAAGTGATCGGTTGCCATCACGCATGCGTATAAGCCGTACCGCGTGTGCGCAGTGATTGCATGGCGAGTAAGGATACAGGGGAATTCAAAGTGAGTGACAGGCTGTCAGCGTTTTGGGGTGGTGACGGGGGAGTGGTTGGAAGAACGTCCATTTGAACGCCGTTTCCTGGGCGTGCATGAGAGCTCTGCGTGCGGGGAGACTTGCAGTGTCTGCAACTGGTCTGACTTGTAAACGCTGCGTGACCGATGTGCGTCGATGGTACCGATGTTTCTACTTCAGGGTCCATAGGGTATCCACAGGATACCTTGGGGTATAGGTGTGACGTCAGTCGCAGGGCACCAAAGAGTTAAGCTTTCAGCCTCCCAGGATGCACTAGGTCCCCCTCCTATACCCCGCCCCCGGGCCAAGGCACCTCAGTTTAGTTTGGTGCCCGGCCGGCGTCGGGTGCACCTGTCGGAGTGGGGGCTAGAAGAGCCCCTGAAGCTTTCTTCAGTGCAGCTGTGGCTGCACATCTGGATGTACAGCATGGACAGTCAGTCCTGACGTCCATGCTGTCTTCCCTACACCCCCGCCGGTACCAGAACGCCGGTACCGATCCGGGGATGCTGGTGAGCATCTGGGGTCACAGCTAGCGGTGACCCCAGATGTTCCGGACCATGGCCGGATCCAAGGGGGACAAAGGTAAGCAGCGGGGTCCCGCGGTGGGTCCCCGCTGGTCACATGGTCCTAAGTCCCCAGGCAGGGGGCTCCCTGGGGACTGGCTGCAGCGTGGAGCCAGGTACTGAACCTGCGCTTTCCACTACCCCCTGGGACAGCGGACCGCAGCAGAGCGGTAGCGCTGCGGCGTCCCAGGGGTTAAATGCATGCCAGGGGAGCGCGCCTTCCCTGTCTCACAGCCGGCGCCTCCCCCGCTGCACACAGCCCTCTCTGCACTGTGCTGACTGGTCCTGTGTCAGCGCTCCTCCCCCAGGCCAGCTTCTCTCTGCTCCTCGGCGGCCATCTTCTCTGCAACGCATGGTGAACGCTGCTGGAAGTCTGGAAGGAAGCATCGTGGTCTGGGTCCCCCCGCATACCTCTCCTCCGCTGTGGCTCAGGTCTGTGTATGCAGCGCTGTGTCCTACCAGGCCCTGTGTCTGTGTAGTTGAGTGATCAGCGCTGTTAGTGCAGGAATTGTTATTTCTCTGCATTGTATGTGACTGTGCTAGCGCTGCCTGTAACTTTTCTTCTCTAAACTATCAGCTTTATTACTGTCCCTGTTCTTTCTGCTAAAGCCCTTGCGGTGCGGTGCTGCAGGGTGGTCTCTCGCCTATTTAATACTTAATTGGTGAGAGAGGTCACATACGTGGTGCCATCATGTCTGAAAGTGATTTTCCCCTCCGGCTACAGTGTACCACGTGCAAAGTACCGCTAGCGGAGGGGGAGGGTAGCGCGGAGGGCCTTTGCCGGCAGTGTTTGTCCATGGCGCGGCCTATTACGGTTACAGCACCGGTACAGGAGCCGCCCTGGGCTTGTTTCGCTCAGGCGTTAACAGCTTTAGTGGGCCAGTTAGCTCCGCAGCCCGCGTTTACTCCGATGGGTTTGTCCCAGCAGTCTGTGGTGTCGTCACCCATGCAGGGGTTCCCACGACAATTGGTGGTACCCCACAGTCTCCCTATTTCCCCGCTCCCGGGTTCTCAGGAGCCAGCGTGGGTTATCTCCCTGACGAGTTCTGTACAGCACTTGTCGGATGTGTTGCAAGGGGAGTCTGTGATGCGGCCTCATAAAAGGCCGGTGGCGTCTCTGTCCGCTCCTTATGAGGATGACGAAGGGACGTCTTATGATGGGGAGATTCTGGATCCTTACGATCAGGAACCTCTCCATACTAAGGACGCTGATGCTAAGTCCAAAGTATATATTCCTGGACTTATTCGGGCGGTCCGCACAGCCTTGGTGATTGAGGACGAAGTTCCCCCAGCGGCTAAATCTAAGTATGCCTTTTTCAAAGATGTGAAGGGCGATGCCACAGTCTTTCCTCTTTCGGGTCAGTTGGTGGACCATTTAGAGGAGGCGTGGAAACAACCTGGCAAAAGATACCAGCCGCAGAGACGCCTGGCGGTGGCTTATCCGTTCGCGGATAATTATTTTGCTAAGTGGGAATCCCCTCCACAGGTGGATTCTCACGTGACCCGTCTTGTCCGTAGTGCCACATTGCCGATGCCATCCATGTCCTCCCTTAAGGATGCTACGGACGCAAGGTAGAAATCTGCCTGAAGTCCGCTTATTCCCTTGCAGGGGGGGCAGCACGGCCGGCTATGGCCATTTGCTGGGTTGCCAGAGCGATGGAGCACTGGGCGGATTCATTAGAGGCTTCTTTTGAATCCGACTGTCCGGCCGAACAGGCGGAGTTGATTGGCAATCTCCGTGATTCGGCCACCTACATCAACGAGGCGGCTCTAGACATTAGTACTCTGGTGTCTAGAATTTCTTCAGCAGCGGTAGCTGCTCGTCGCACCTTTTGGCTGCGATCCTGGAAGGCGGACGCAGATTCCAAGAAAGGTCTGGAAGCGTTGCCGTTTACCGGAGAAGTTCTCTTCGGTCCGGATCTGGATAAGATTGTGGCCACGCTGGCGGCAGCCAAATCTGCTTGTCTCCCGTCGGCCGCTGCTCCTTCTGGTTCTGGACCATCGTCCTTTCGGTCATCTAGGGCCCAGGGCAGGCCCAAACCACAGTCGTTTCCTCGACAGGCTGGCCCTAAGAAATCGGTCAAGCCCCGGAAACAGGCATGGAGTACCAGACGTCCGGCCCCCAAGCCAGATGACAAGCCTGCGGCCTGACGGTCCGGGTCTCCCCTTGGGGGATCCCAGGGTGGGAGGCCGCCTGCTGCAGTTCTCCCGGTGTTGGTCGTTCACTACGACAGACACTTGGGTTCTGGAGGTGGTCTCCCACGGGTACGCCCTCTCCTTCCGGCACAGACCCCCGGCTCGATTCTTCACCACGGGTCTACCATCAGACCGGAACAAGGCTACGGAGCTGCGGAAGGTATTGCACACTATGCTCCAGGCTGGAGTTATAGTGCCTGTTCCATTCTCCCAGAGGGGCCAGGGTTTCTATTCAAATCTATTTTTGGTACAGAAACCCAATGGGTCATATCGTCCGATTCTCAACCTCAAAGCACTCAACAAGTCTTTGCGGGTCCCGAAGTTTCGGATGGAGACCCTACGGTCCATCATTCTTGCGCTGGAACCTGGGGACTACATGGTGTCATTGGACATACAGGACGCTTACCTGCATGTCCCTATTCTTTTGCGCCATCAAGAGTTCCTTCGGTTTGCAATCCGCAGCGACCACTTCCAGTTTCGGGCGTTACCTTTTGGCCTGGCGACAGCACCACGTGTTTTCACCAAGGTGATGGCGGTCATGGCGGCTTCTCTGCGGCTGCAAGGAGTCCGCATGTTGCCGTACTTGGACGACCTGTTATTGGTGGCAGGATCTCCAGAGCTCCTGTTACACCACTTGGACCTGACCATTGCACTGCTGCAACGGCACGGCTGGCTAATCAACTGGCAGAAGTCCACTCTAATCCCGTCTCGGAGGATTCTGCATCTTGGAGCCTTATTGGAGATCTCTGCTTTACAGTCAAGGGTGCGCAGTTGTCTGCACAGCCGCCGGGTGTCCTTACACTCGGCGATGAGGTTACTGGGCTCCATGGTGTCGGTGTTCGACATGGTGGAATACGCCCAGTTTCACTCCAGACCTCTGCAGCACCTGATCCTGTCCAAGTGGAACGGGCTGCCTCAGTCTCTGAAGTTCCAGACGATTGTGCTCACCCCGGAGTGTGCTCACCCCGGAGGTTCGCCTGTCCCTTGCGTGGTGGTTAAAGACGACCCACCTCAACAAGGGACGACCGTTCTGGGTTCCAAATTGGGTCCTGTTGACAACGGACGCCAGTCTTCAGGGCTGGGGAGCAGTTTCGGGTCCACACTTGTTCCAGGGCAGGTGGATGCCGACAGAAGCGGAGCTTCCAATAAATATCTTGGAACTCCGTGCGGTCTTCAATGCTCTCCTGCAGGCACAGCGGTTTCTCCAGGGTCACCCGGTGCAGGTCCAGTCGGACAATGCTACCACCGTGGCCTACATAAACAGGCAAGGAGGAACTCGCAGTCGGGCGGCTCTCGTAGAGGTCTCTCGGATCCTGGTTTGGGCGGAGCGCAATCTTCCGGCCATATCAGCGGTCTTCATCCCGGGAGTGCTAAATTGGGAGGCGGACTTTCTAAGTCGCCAGGACGTTCATCCAGGGGAATGGTCCCTGCACCCGGACGTTTTTCAACTACTGATGGACAGGTGGGGTCTTCCAGAAATCGACCTCATGGCGTCCCGGCACAACAACAAGTTGCCGGTGTACGGGTCTCGCACAAGAGACGAAGGGGCGTCTCTGGTGGATGCTCTGTCCGTCCGGTGGACCTTCAGGTTCGCATACCTGTTCCCTCCGGTCTCCCTTCTTCCACGGGTAATCCGGAAATTCAAACAGGAAGGAGGGACGCTCCTGTTGATAGCTCCCGCGTGGCCCAGACAGCACTGGTTCTCAGACCTTCAGGGTCTGTCCGTGGACAGTCCTCTGCGGTTGCCGCTACGACCGGACCTTCTGTCTCAGGGTCCTTGTCTTCACCCGGACCTGACTCGGCTGTCTTTGGCGGCGTGGCTGTTGAGACGGCCATGCTGAGGTCCCGGGGGTTTTCCAGCTCTGTGGTGCGTACCATGTTACGAGCTCGGAAACCGTCTTCCGCGAGGATATACCATCGCGTGTGGCATACGTTCTTCCAGTGGTGTCGACCGAGAGGTTATGCACCGCGGGAGTTTCGTCTGTCTCGGATTCTCGCCTTCCTGCAAGCGGGACTAGATCATGGGCTTCGCCTTGCTTCTTTGAAGGTACAGGTTTCGGCCCTATCTGTCTGGTTTCAAAGTAGGATTGCTACAATCCCGGATGTGCGCACCTTTATGCAAGGTGTTCTCCGTATTCAGCCGCCCTTTGTTCCACCTGTGGCGCCTTGGGATTTGGCTGTGGTCCTGAGGGCTCTCCAAGGACCGCCGTTTGAACCACTGGGCTCAGTGGATATTAAATGGCTAACAGCTAAGACTGTTTTCCTTCTGGCCGTTGCTTCGGCCAGACGTGTTTCTGAGTTAGGGGCTCTTTCTTGTAGACCCCCTTTCTTGGTTTTTCATGGGAACAGGGCAGTGCTCCGCACTCGGCCCGAGTTTCTTCTCAAAGTTGTTTCTCAGTTTCATGTTAACGAGGAAATAGTTGTTCCGGCCTTTAACTCACCGGGTCTTTCCGTGGGTGAGGCCTCTTTGGATGTTGTGCGGGCCTTAAGGACTTATGTTGACCGCACTTCTTCGTTTAGGAAGTCGGACGCTTTGTTGTCCTCTATGGCTTCTGTAAAAAGGGTTGGCCTGCTTCAAAGCAAACTTTGGCAGCCTGGATCCGTATGGCTATTTCTGAAGCTTATCTTCATGAAGGCCTACCGGTCCCTCCTTCTCTGAAGGCTCATTCCACTAGGTCTGTGGGTCCTTCGTGGGCAGCTCGACGTGGTGCCTCGGCAGTTCAGATCTGCAAGGCTGCTACGTGGTCTTCTGTCCATACCTTCGTGAGGTATTACAGGTTTGACACCTTCGCCTCTCAGGATGCTTCCTTCGGGCGGCGGATTCTCCTTTCTGCACAGGAGCGTCCCCACCCTTAAAGGATACTGCTTTGGGACATCCCCAAGGTATCCTGTGGATACCCTATGGACCCTGAAGTAGAAAATATGAGATATGGTAAGAACTTACCCTTGTTATCTCTATTTCTACGAAGTCCATAGGGTTCCACAGGACTCCCGCCCTGTCGCACCTGTGCTGCAAATGGGCTTTGCTCTGGTCACCGGTTTTCCGTCTCCCTCTGGTGAGAATGTGATTCTTGTATGTGTCCAGATCTTTGTTCTCTCTCTTCCTTCTCCTCCTCCGGCCTAGGGCTTGGTAACTAACTGAGGTGCCTTGGCCCGGGGGCGGGGTATAGGAGGGGGACCTAGTGCATCCTGGGAGGCTGAAAGCTTAACTCTTTGGTGCCCTGCGACTGACGTCACACCTATACCCCAAGGTATCCTGTGGAACCCTATGGACTTCGTAGAAATAGAGATAACAAGGGTAAGTTCTTACCATATCTCATATTTTATGCAGACGAGTGATATTGGACGGATACGATAATGCAGCAGTGGGCGTCCTTATGCCGATGGAGCTTTGTCAGGCTTTTCAATATTTGCGCAGCTGCGATCGCATTATCGTCCGCGGCTGAATCAGGCCTTTAGTTGCAATTCCATAGTCAAACTACTTGATTGCGATATTTTGCGTTAATTGGATCTCCTAGTGCGGCAGGTCATTTCGCGGAGCTGCGAAGTCTTCCAGCGCTGCATTTTATTCACCTTTCCTGGGAATCTAACCAACATTGTCATTTACGGGGGCAATTCTGAGCCATGACGCGAAAAGTCCTTGAAGCGGTTGGAACGCCAGCACCTCACTCGCCAGCATCGCACCTTTTCTCTGGTTCCTCATAGAGGCGCGCAGGGAAGTTGCGATGTTAGTGCGCCATAGTTCTCTGCCATGTGTGCAGCCGGATATTGCAGCTGCCCATCACTGAGAATTGAATTGCCCCCTATGAATACTGTAGAGCTGAGATAATGACGGACAGCTCATTCTGTTATGTGGTGTTTTTGGTTGTCATTCCCAGGCTAAAGTGTTTTTGGAAAGGGGGGATAAATCTGCATTTGCAGAACAGTTTTGGCTCCTCTCTACCTGCCAGTGAAGAGGGGTGGGGAACATCTGCTGAAATGTCTCTGAATTCCAGATTGGTAACGCTGGCAGGTATGCTATGGTGGCAGATCTACTCCAGCTAGACCCTTACCTACAGGGCTTGCTCCAGGAGTCTGAGCACCCTGTGCCGGCTCGGTACACTGCGCCCTGCTATTGCGCGTGACCAAAATTGAGGGCGTGGCCTCATTACCATAGGAAATGCCCCCTATGTGATGTTATTTGGAGGTGTGCCCGTATGGCACGCCTCCAAATAACGTCAGGCTGGAGGTAAAGCCCAGCCGTCCGTCGCAGGCTGGGCTTCCCCCAGCCCTCTCCCGTCTGTGAATGGATGCGTCCCCAACCTCCCGATTTCACCCCCCGCGGGCCACTTCGGCCCACGGGTGGGACAGTACTGTCCGGCTGAAATCGGGATGTTGGGGAGGGGTGCGCCCTTTATGGGTGGTGCCCCTATTCGACCGCAGTGGTCGAACTCCCCTAGAGCCGACCCTGCTTACCAAAATACACGATGTCCATTAGCCTTGGCAAACTTGTAAGCAGCTATTTTTCAGCAAGCACCTGTAGAGTATATAAAGTGTGTCTCCTAGGAGCTTTATTGAACCCACTTATTTCTAATAGCAGATCCTATAGCTACTCACCCAAGAGCTGATGCAGTGTAATTTGCTGTTACTCCAGTGATCAGGTCACATTGCGTTCCAGGAAACGTGCATCACACTTACTCCCAGTGTACAGTAATTGCAGCACTCACCTACTCCTGTCATCCAGACACTGTGCAGTCCATTAGCTGGGCATTGATATTGCTCCAAGTGTAATTGCAGCACTTGGCTACTGCTGTGATCAAGGGACATTCCCGGAGCTAAGTATTACCCCAAGGATTCAACCCATGATTACAGGTATAGCCGCATTATCACATATACAGTATACGTCAGACACAACTGGCAAATTTCAGGAGCACAAACATTAGCAAAGGAAGAGCGATATTTATGTACTGTCGGCTATAATGCATGGAACTAAATACAGGTATTGGCGCAAATGTAGTTATACAGAACGCCCCTATCTGTACTATTGGGCTCATATCCATCATCAGTAGAAGTGCGAACTTGCTCCAACCCAATCTCGGATGCAAAAGATGCGTCTGAAGACCGCCGTAATTATGCCTCCACGGAACTTCCTCCCTGAACTTAATTTACATGTAAACACCCCATTATGCCCCATCAGTCGCGCACAAATCCAAATCGCCTGTTACGTACGCTCGGCTTCAGAACTTGCGCAGTGCTAAAATATGCAAAATCCGTCCACAAAACCCACTTGCGTTCATCTCTGCATCGGCTCCATAGGGTTTACGTAATTATCTGGAGTCGCGACTTCATTCTGCGCAGCGTTTGTGCCTCCGGGCCTGATTTGCATATGTATGTACGCTAATGCAGTCGCAGCTGCCTTGTGACAATATGCTAATGCATGCCGGGAAATGGATTCAGACGGCGCCTTCACAGATCCTAGCAAGTGCGTACGCAAACGCAACGGTGGTCACAGATCCTCCCATAATCGACGATGTAAGTAATCCTGCGGTCTCGGAAACTGAGATGCCAAGTTTTCTGTGTATGGAATCGCACTAGTATGCTAAAACGCGCGCCCAAAATGACAGCGACACGGCTGCGTTTTTGCCGCCACTCCCCGTAACTGCCCACAATCGGTCCCTGAATGTCAATCGCTTTGCATAGAAATCCTCACTGCAGTCGGCATCGCTAAGGTACCTTGGCACGTGTGCAGTGCGACCGTGATGCAATCGCAGTCAGCCATAATCGCTCAACTGCGTAAATATGAGCATTGCGTACATATGTGAATTAGGCCCTAAGACTGTAAGAAGACACAAAACAGGAAATCATCTTCAGTTACACTTTACACCCTGCGGTGACATTTTGGGCGGAATTCAATTGATTACGCAGTCCGGATCTCCCGTCTAAAGTGACAGGAGATCGCGGGCCGCTATTCAATTGATGCCGTTTTTCGCGCTGATCGCGCCCATAGAGGTCAGGTTTAGCCGCGTAAAGCAGCTAAACCCGACCAAAGTGCTGGGCGTGACCGCGAAAAGTGATGTTTGAGTGCCAGATCACTTTTCGCACATTTTAGCTCTCACCCCCCTGGGGCTGCGAGCTGAAATGTAGCGCTGGCAGCTGATCGCGCCCGACAGGAGCAAAAATTGAATAGCTCCGTCGGGCGCGATAGGGGCTGGAATCAATTGAATTCCGCCCTTTAGCCAATGTTGATAAAATACATGTGAAAGGCTTTTGTGCACCGTGGTACATAGAATACTATAGTGCTACAAAATGAGTCAACCCTGCAATTACCCAAAGGTTCCCCTGACCGCATAGATCCTCAGTTATTACGCCCCCTCACGAAAGCCGGCGGCAGTCTTCGTTGCAGTCGCTATTTAAAACTATACTGCGTATACGCAGGACAGAGAGCCCAGGCATGCGCACTAATTTCCTGCATATCCATACTGGGCATGCGCCAGTCATTACGACTGTGCCTAGCCATTGAAAATTTCCCTGAACCTGCCGTGCAGAACTACACAAGTGGGCACTGCACGGGCACCACTAAGGAATAATGGCATCCACTGATCTAATAACAGGGATTTTCACAAAGCCATTGCGGCTGGGGAGGGTTCCCCTCAGGCTGGGTACAGAAAGGAGCGATGTCGTTCCGATTTGGCCAACTCATGCAGTGCTTACGCATGATATGCATGCCTCAGGGTCTCGTGACACCGTCCGGTTTTAATGTGCTGCGCAACAAACCTGACGATATTGCATGCGGCGCCATGCATGTTCATGAAGGTCGGAATGAGCGATCGTTCCGTCTTACATTAATCGCTGCAGTATGTACCGGCAATCTTGCCATGTACTGGGTGTCCCAATGGAATTGGTATGAAATACCGCCGGCCGCATGGCTGTCGGTTCCATTCCCAGCAGCGGAGCCCGACAGCGCTGGAAATCCCGATCGTCGCTAAGGTAAGTATAAACTAACCTAACCTCCTAACCCTCCTTAAGGGTGCCTAACCCTAACCTCCCCAAGTGCCTAACCCTAACCCCCCCCTTCCCCGCTGCCTAAACCTAAGTCCCATGGGGGGGTGCCTAACCCTAACCCTCCCTCCCCCTAGCCTAAGCCTAACCCTCCCGGGGGGGTGCCTTACCCTAAGTCCCCCCCCCCCGGGTGCCCTAAACGTAACCTTCCCCCTGCGGCTGTCCGCTCGCGGCGCCCGGCATCCTTTCGATCGTGATGCCGGGCGCCGGTCTCCCGGCGTCTGGGAAATGTCAGGCGTCTACATCTAGACGCCCGGCATTTCACCCTCGCCGGGATATGACAGTCGGGAAGCCGGCTGTCGGTATTAAGGCAGCCGGTTTCCTGATTGTATACGGTCCCAATATGTGGAAAATCTATTTGGAATAAGAGAAGTTGCGGAATATTTCTTGTGATCATTTTTTCCTGTTGTATTTCCCCAAGAACTGGAAGTTCAGTATTGAGATGAGAAGTGGCCGTTTATAAGCTATAGTAATCAGGAAGGATTTGTTCCAAAGTAATTACTGAATTGGATAAAGGACCTCCTATACGCAATTATAATCTAGTACATGCTTTATCTAACATGGAGTATCTGCGGCTGAATAAATTGTTTATCATTTATAATCTTTAATGTATTTGTTTCAAGGGAATGTTCTAAAAGGTTAATCTAATGTTGAATATTTGTCATTTATAAATTGTTATTACTGTAATTGGTTGTATTCAAATTATATGGAGGCTAATTAGTGCAGCTCCTGGTTTTTTTTTTTCTTCCTTCTGTAAATCATACACCACAGTATCAAGTAGAGAGACACTGGGCCTAATTCAGAGGCGCACGCTAATGGTGCGCAATTCCGATAGGTGCACAGTTGGGCGATGTTGGAAGTACTGCGCATGCGTCCCAATGCCTTACCGCATGGAGGTGCAGAACGGATTTGTATGCGAGAACTGTGGATTTCAATTGGTGTTCTTGGGAGGTAACGGGGGTAGCTAGCCAGAGGCGGTGGGTATGTCGCTGCCCGCAAGCTGTGGTGGTGCGTCTAAAGAAGCACCCAGGTGGTTTAGCGCCGCCTGCAAGTGAGCAATTCAATATGCTCAGAATCAGTCGCGCATTAACGATACAACCGAGATCGCATCTGCGTTCAGTTCCCATGTATCAAGTTGCCCAATTTCGAGTGAAGAAAAACCCACTGGATCAATACAAAGAAAGTGATGGGACAAGGGGTTGGCGCTGTCATCAAGTGAGTGGGTTGATGGTTCTAATTCTCAGGGGCCGACGCAGAGAGGTGGCTGATGGGGGCGTAACTGGGCATTTGCCCCTACGCCAAGTATAACCAGGGCTTGCCAATGAAATTGAGGTCTATGATGAGTTGTGTGTGGGCAGAGATCTGTCTGTTTCAATCACTTATCAATTTATTTAGTTGCTGATGAGAAATCAGGATTCTTCCATGGCTCACCCTCGGCTCAAAAGGGCAGGGATGAACCGCGTCAATGCCCGAGCGCTGCCTGCTTACCGCTGCGGCACAGGACATGTGTTCCTCACAAACAGCCCTCTCAGTGCCTCTGCTGATGCACCTCCATACCTGGCACCCAGAGGCAAACCCTTCCATTGGCTCCAGTAGTTATGCCACTGGTTAATAGGTTTGACTTTTTTCCCCCAGCTCATACAATAAACCTCTACAAGTAACCTCAAGTTGATTCAGAATGCCCGAACCGTTCTATCCGTATATGCTTATTTATAGATCATCAGCACGGTATAATTATAGTAGTTTTCATGCAAAGCCTTCACTGTTCCATAGCTGTTTTTAATTGGCTCAGTGATGGAAGCCAGATTGTTGGCTAAAGCAATATGTGTGAGAATGTTGGTGCACTTGGAACGAGTAATATCATTGGGGCACAAGGAAACAGTGCCTTGTGCCTCAATGATGTAAAGTTCACGCATTGCCTACACTTCTACATGGACGTAAATAGAAATAATAATAGCGCACCTTTAATGTTTTAGCTGCTTCCTTCTTATAAATAATATGAAGTGAACAATATAGGAATAGGGAAGCGCTGTGCATTTAACATGAATTAGAGGGTGTGACGTGTAACAATATGTCGCAAAATGGTTGAAAGAATGTATATATGTGGTATATTTCAGGCGTGTAAACAGATGTGTGAGAGGAATTGGGTAATGAGTGAAATGGCAATCATCAAAAATACAATATGAAAAAAAAAAGTTAGAAAAGTAGTAAAAAAAGAACTGCAATTTGATTCCTAGGAAATGTACCAAGAACCTTCCTTAAAAAAGTCCATACAGGGGCGAAACTAGTAGGAGCCAGCATCTATTTACAAGCACCAAGCCACCGGCAGGTCTGGAAAAGCGCAGTGCCAAGTGCTAAACAGATCGCCCGAGCAGTGCGAGCACCCTTTGCATGCCGCCTCACCCATTGCACCGAAGGCGGAGCGCACACTGCACGGCAGCTTGTAAGACACAAGCGTCGGGGAGAGAACTGAAGCAGCGGCAGAAGTACCAGCTATACTCAGGGGCGTCAAGAGGGGGGGAGTGGGTACAAATTACCCGGGGCTTGCTGGAGGGGCCCGACACTGCCCCCCCCCCCTCCCATCTACATCACAGCAGCCCAGTGGTAGACTGCTCGCAGCAGCTGGAGCAGTCTCCTATGCCTATGGGGGGGAGCGATCACGCTAATCGCGCCCCCATTGTCTGTGCACCGGGCTGAGGGGCTCACAGCACCCCCCTCCCAGCACGCTGTGCCGCTAAAATGTTTGTTTTTTTCTCCTAAGGGGGCATGGCCACGCCTCCTGTAATTAGGCCACGCCCCCTGTAATTAGGCCACGCCCCCTGTCACCCCGGCCCGGCATGGCTCTTGACGGCCCTGGCTATACTACCAACGGAGGCAAAAAGGCATCTATTAGGGTAAGGTAGGGATAGTCTCCTGAGGCGTTGCACTACAGCAGCAGGAATCTCACCTTCCCGCAAACAGAGCTGTAACATTATATACCTATAGTACATTTACTAGGAATCAAATTGCCGTTTTTTTAATTTGTTTTATAACTTTTTTGTTTTTTTTTTCACATTGTATTTTTTGATGGCTGCCATTTCTCATTACCCAATTTCTCACACACATCCTTTTACACGCGTGAAATATACCACATATACTGTATACATTCTTTCAAACATTTTTTCAACCATTTTGCATCATACTGTTATACGTCACACCCTCTAATTCACACAGCGCTGCCCTATTACCTCTATAGTTCACTTCTACAGGGCCACCACATTGATATGTTCATGAAAGCACAGCCTATCATTTCAAGATAAAATGGAGGTGTTGCTGAGGTATTAAAGCAGCCATTTTGTCTGTAAAAATCTTCTTTGTGGTTCGGTTCAACAAAAATGGCTGCCTCATCCATGCGCCAATCGCAACTGGGACAAAACACTTGATGATCTGGCACCTTTGCATTCTGAGACCATGATTGTGCCAGTTTTGTATCTTATACCTCAGCTTTACTTCCCCGCCAGCCAGGAAGCTCCTCTCTCCATAATAACAGCATATTCAGAACTGATGAGAAACAGAATGAAGGAATGAATATAAATCTGCAGCAATAACCGACTGTAGGAAAATTCATCACTTTCTAAAGACCTGTTTGTCACTGTCGGCGGCGGAACGAGCTGTTTTGCTCCAGTGGAAATCGCTGGGGACATTATTTGCTTGTGAAGCTACTTTGGGCTAATGATGCCATCAGCCGCTACCAAGAACCAGCGCTGCATGTGTATAGCTGAAGCACGCAATCAGTCCCGAGCAACCCAAAGCCAATGACTGCCCCCATGGAACTAAACCAATAAACTAATGCAAAGGCACGGGCAGCAGGTTTGTGCCTGAAATACAAATTGTCCTAAATTCGCTTACACATGAAAATGAAATAAACAAATTCATATTTTTCCATTATTTAATGATGCCCATTTACATACAATATACATCCGCACACACATATGTCTCTATGGGGTCTATTTACTAAGCAGTGATAAGAGCCAGAGGGCCTGATTCAGACCCGCTCGCAAGCGGGTCGATGTTGGCCCAGTGCGCATGCACGAATGTTTGACTAGCCGCTCATGTGCTTGTAGAGTGAGCAGATAGTGCCTATGCCCACCCTGGCTCCCTGAGCAGCTGCACCGGTACCTCTCTGTCCCCGGGGGTCACCAACATGTTACCCTGGGACAGACATAGGGGACTGTTATAAACTCCAGGTCATTGCTTCTGACAACATCAAACCCATATGGCATGCAAAGGAGTATGTACTAGGAGCGGACCATGTATCAGACAATCGATGTTTGCCAAACATTGATTGTCGATGGCCATTTTAAAAATCAGTCAAAGCCACCGATTGTCGGCAAGTTTGACAAACCGAGCTATAGTCTCGTCACAGCCTAATAGGATTCTTCATAGTGGTCCTGATTCACAGTGTTGATGCCGCACACAAGCGCCCAATGTTTCAGTCTGCATACGTCCGAGTCGCACAGCGCATGCACCCCGATGGTTACCACGGCAAGTATTTGGATGCAGAGACAGTCAATTTCAGTGGGTGGTTCTGGGTGGTGACCACCCACAGCTTTAGCAAGCGGCCTGGCGATGGTTGCGACCATCGGGCTTGCGATGAGACCCTTGTGGTAGGGTCTCGTCCACCGCAAGCACCAGTGAACTTCCTGCTCTTCCTGCCCACAAACGGCAGGCGTTCCTTCAGGAATGCCTCCGTTTGTCCAGCCACCCCCCCCTCCCCGCCTACAAAACGGGGCAAGCTGTCAATCACAATCGACAGCCGCCCCGTCTTGTAGTGAGTCCCGCAGCGAGTGAAAATTCACTCGCTACGGGGCTCGCGCATGTGGCCATCGACACGCTTGCGAGCGCTATGCACTCGTGAGCGGGTCTGAATCAGGCCCTGAGTCTACAGCCACTGCCCTTACTGTAAAAACCCCTTTCCCTCATTGCAGATCCATTTTCCTTCAGTATATAGGCCATGCTCACCATAATTGGATTAGTTATGTAGACTGTGGAGTGGGCAATTCCTCCACTGAGCAGGATAGACCGTACAAGAAGCTTTAATTAAAATAATAATTAATAAAGTAAAACGCGAAGTAGACGTCCTTCGCCCTGATTGGAACGAGTTGTTTTCTAAGCTGAAGAGCCTCCATGTACATTGTTACAGACCTAGAAATAAATAAACGTTCCCCTGGCAGATCCAAGTACTGACCTTGAATATATTTGAATAAAGAAATCATTTTGCCCCATGAGAATCTTGTTTTCTGTTGTAAACAAATGTAATCAGTCTGGTCTTTCCCGATTCCTCCCAGCTGCCAGTAATGTGTTTTATTTACTGAAGTAGCGCAAAGAGCTGTAAAGATCTACCTTGATGCGTCTGTAAGCGGAATTTATTCTGAAGGAGAGAAAAATAAAAACTATAGTTAATTTTCTGTTTTCTGCAGGCGTGGGTCATAAATGACCTTCTCCTGTCCTTGCAGTCACTGTGTATCTATCACTGAACAACACGTTCATTTCAAGCAATTATGTGTCATTTAGTTCATTTGTTGGGGACAAAAAATTTATTGAACCAGCGATCACATGAAGGTGCATTGCTATATGATTTTCCTAGCAGCAATGTTACAACACTCTTTTCTATGAATCTACCGGGCTACACAGGGACATTTTAAAATAAATGCACCCTGTTTAGTCCCTAATTGTATGGCATGATGTAGCGTGCAAACAGAGAAATAGTGATGCGTGAAATAAACTGTGATTTTGCCATCATCATTCCCTTTAACCACTTAACTGACGATTTTTCCAAAACCGGACAGAAATTCCCGGGTCCACAGGAAAGTCCGGGGAGTCAGAGGCGATCCATTCTCCATCCATCCAAATTTCTTCTTCAAAAACACAGCGGGGCAGAGCGGTCACACCTTGTCAGCTGAAGCACAGCTGGCTGTGTTCGTATCCCATACGACCACGTCAGTTAAGTGGTTAATAGACAGGGAATGTAGTTTTAATTGCCGAAATACCGACACCGGAATTCCGCCGCCCGGCAAAATGCCAACGCCGATATCCTGAAGGAAATCAGGATACCGGTGTCTGCATCACGAACTCCGGAATCCCGGACGTCTGGACCCCGGTAAGTATTGCAGTTTCCCCGGGGATGGGGGAGTTAGAATTAGGGACCCCGGGGGGGAGATTAGGGCTAGGCTACGGGGACGGGGGTTAGGGATAGTATACTTACCACCTCTGTCGGGATCTTCAGCATTCAGGCTTCCGGCGTTGGGATATCTATTCAGCCGCCGGTATTCCATACCCATTCCTATAGACAGAAACTCTGGTTCTGGTTAGATCTTCATGTGTCTTTGGGCTGTCCGGGTGTGGACAGACAGACAGACAGACAGACTCACTCTAGATAGGCATTCAATAGATAGACACCAGAAGGTAGACAGTAAATAGATCTACCTGGTTAAAGGTTGCCAGGTAAATGGTTAACATGGACTTAGTTTGACTGGGTCAAAAGGTTGACACATTTTTTTTTGTTATTTTAACCCTAATCCAGGGGTTCCCAAACTTGGTCCTCAAGGCACCCTAACGGTCCAGGTTTTAAGGATATCCATGGCTATGCACAGATGGTAAAATCAAAAGACTGAGATACTAATTAAGTCACCTGTTCCCATGCATGGTTATCCTTAAAACTTGGACCGTTAGGGTGCCTTGTGGTCAGAGTTTGAGAACTTATGCGCTAATCCTAACACTAACCCCCCCTAGTGCCCAACACTAACCCTCCCCTTAGTGACTAACCTTAATCCCCCCCCTAGTGCAGGGATGGGGAGCCTCAGGCCCGGGGGCGGTATAAGGCCTCAGGAATAGTTTGGTCTGGTCCTCGTAGCTTTTTTCTGCTAGCCTCATCTGGCTAGAAGGATGCTTAGGATGGCACCCTGCAGCCAAAATCTATGCAACAGTGCCTGGAGCGTCCTTAGGATGTTTCAGATGGTCACACTGCTGCCGTACAGCTCCCCGCATTGCTGTAAACACCGGCAGTTGTGGTCCCGCCCCATGTGATGTCACAAGGAGAGGGAGTGGCCTGTACCAGGCCCGCAAATAATGTTATATATTTCAAAATGGCCCCCGGCAGAAAAAAGGTTCCACACCCCTGCCCTAGTGCCTGAACCTAGCCCTCCCTCTGGTGCCTAATCCTAACCCTCCCCTTCCGCAGCCTAACTCTTTGCCAAGTGCTTAACCCTAAACCTAATCCTAACTTTAACCCTAAAAATCATGAAAAATCACGCATCAACCTTTTATGTGTCAACAATTTGCATGTCGACATTTTGTATTGTCGACTTAAGTCCACGTCGACCATTTGACCTTGTCGACCTATTGCCTGTTGACCATCTGGTGTCGACCTATTGACTGTCTATGTACTGCCTGTACCATCCGGATACCGGCTGTCTATATGTAGCTATACAATTTCAGTGATTGTGTATTGCAATGTGTAATTGTTAGTGTTATATGCGACATAATGTATCGGTCAGTGTATATAATGTCACAGGAAGAAGGAACAAGTACTGTATACCAATTTGAATGTGTGTTATGCGTTTGAATTGCATTTGTAACTAGTGTTGGGAATGATTGGATGTTACTGTAGAACAGAACGCAATGCCTTCGGAAATATGCAGCACAAACGCAAATGTATGAGAACGCTAGCGAGAATTCCAGTGTACAAATGTGCGGCTGTAATCCCTGCCAAGTAATCAGATTTAAACTGTTATTTTTGTTGTGCCGTGTAGAGGCTAAAAGCAAATGTCTGGTTCTGCCTATTGCAAAATTTGATTAAATAATAATGGAATGGAATCTCTACACTGTACTGTGACTTATTATATATTATGTTGTTACTTACTCTGTAACTATGTTTGTATGCAATGTAAAATATGCTCTATAAATGATGAATAATGCGTACTGAAATCAGGAAACAAGAATATTGCTGTATAAAATACTGATAATGGAAATACAGTAGAATTTTATCGGCAGTGTCATTACTAGTGGGTAAACAGGTGATGCCTTTGCCCAGTAGAGCAAAGACAAGTGGACAGCTTGCTATCCTGTTGGCACCTGTGGCTTGCAGGGTGCCTGAGGGGGGAGCATCCTGTTGTCTGGAGAGCCACCTGACAATATTTTTTGATACGCCAGTTTCTAGGCCCTGTCCCCTTCTTCCATGATGCCACAAGTGCGGGGGCCAGAAGGACACCACAGGATGCGTTAGTGTCCTGCTCCAGACCTGACATAAGGATTGCAATATTGAGATAAATTATATTAGACTAATATATAAAGAAGAATAAGATTGTAGATAAAACTTTCTTAAAGGTCATATGACTTGTCATTATATTACGTTGAGGTCATCCTGATTCAGAAGAAAGTGCACTCACCCACCAAGGACACGCTTACATGGCAAAGCACATGTATGACGACTAGAGAAGAGCGGGTTCGGATTTCAGAGATCCAAACCCACCCGAATTTAGCAGATACGAGTCGGATCCAAGCAGGCTCGGGGGTTTCCCGCCTGACTCAGATCTCAAAACCGAGGTAAAACCATAAAATGGGAAATCTCGCGGTTCGCGAGCTTACGTCTCTATAATCAATGTATTATATAGGGACCGCGCGGCAGATGCCATTTCACTCCGGCTGTGAAGACTGAACAGGGAGGGAGGGTAGTGTAGGGCTGGGAGAGTTGCTGGTGTTGTTTGGTGTTGTGCTGTCTGCTGTGTCCTGGGCTGGTGCTGTCTGCTGTGTCCTGGGCTGGTGCTGTCTGCTGTGTCCTGGGCTGGTGCTGCTGTGCTGTCTGCTGTGTCCTGGGCTGGTGCTGCTGATCCATTCTGGGCTGTGCTGTCTGCTGTGTCCTGGGCTGGTGCTGCTGATCCATTCTGGGCTGGTGCTGTCTGCTGTGTCCTGGGCTGGTGGTGCTGTGCTGTCTGCTGTGTCCTGGGCTGGTGCTGCTGTGCGGTCTGCTGTGTCATGGGCTGGTGCTGCTGATCCATTCTGGGCTGTGCTGTCTGCTGTGTCCATCTAGGCTGCTGCAGAATACATCTGGGCTCTGCTGCGTCTATCTGGGCCCAAGTCCTGGACTCAAAGAAAAAAAAATAGTAAAAAAACCCCAAAACAATAAAAGTGTATTTTTGTGTAATATTTTTCCGTGTGTGCGCGCTTGTTAGACTTAGCCACACAAGATCCAGCCAGCAACGCAAGCTGCAACCTAGTGCTGCCCGACTCCAGTCATGATCAATCTGTGCTCTGGGCCCAAGTACTGGAGCTGAAAAAAAATAAAAATATATTGTCTTTTTTTTATAAAAAATTTTTGTGTGCGTGTCAGCCACACCTGGCTGTCGCTGTCATCTGTGCTCCTGTCTGTCGAGGGGCTGCTGCCCAAATAATAAACAATTTTTATTGTGTGCATGTTAGCCACACCTGTCATTGGCGTAGCTGCTCAGGGTTGCTGTGCTGCTGTCTGTCATGGGGCTGCATGAATATTGCAATGAAAACTTTTTTTTTAAAGTTATTGGGTTACAAAAAGTTTTTTTTTTTTAAATCTTAAATATAACAGAAATGTTATCCTAACAGCTTATAAAGTTATATGCTCTAAAAAACTAAAGTCTATATTTATTTACAAACCTATATAGAGTAGACATCCTAAATTGTAAAACTGTTCTATTCAAAAACGTAAACAAAAGCAAAGATTATAAGTCTAGTGTGTTATAGTGTGTTATTAGAAGAAGCGGAACAGAGCATTAAATGCAACATTTCATTTTAAGGTTTAAGTTTTACGTTGTGTCTGGAGATCATTTAGAAAGCAGAAAAGAGCTCCACCACAAGTGGCAGATGACTAAACTCACACGCAAAGGTTGAATAGAAATAGATACAACACCATATCAGATGTTTACCCTGGAGGATCTGTCTGATTCATCATGGTGCCCCCAAGACCAAGATTGTGCAAATTCTGCCAAAAGAGAGACTGACACCACGGCTAAACATAAGAGTCACCTTCTGGATGTGAATTGTCTCATTTGAATGGGGAAAACCCAACCCTCAGATGAGATGGATCTCAGCCAGTGGACAACATCGAAATCACCATTAAAAAGTCACAATGGAAGACTACAGTGTGGAGAATCTTTCTTCACAGTCAGGAGAGGCCTCAGACAACATGAAAAAAGATGCTCTCTGTGCTGAACTTCAAGGAATTTCTTCATCATGTTCTGCAGTGTGGAAAGGTTTCATTCACATGTTTTCTATAAAGCAGTTCAAAGTTACAGCCTTCAAAGTGTCTGGCTATAACACCCACCTTTGCCATGAATTACCAAAGATTATTACAAGCAAATGATTCATCTGTCCGGAATCTGGGAATTCATGGATCGTATTTGACCTGAATGCACTAAGACATCCAGTGATTCTGTCACTGTGTTCTGTAGCCGACTTTGGCCCTGATTCAGACCCACTCGCAAGCGGCTGTCCGCTCGCAAGTGGGTCGATGGTCTGCACTGAGCATGCGCACGACGGAGGGAGCAAAGGGGGCGTGCTGTCGATGTTGATTGACAGCACGCCCCCTTTGGTGGGCGTACCGGGGGCGTGCCTCCCTGACGGGGGCGTTCCCAAGGGAACGCCTCCCGTCAGAAGCCGGCCCACTGACATCACTAGTGATGTCAGTGGGAGTGATTTTGGCTCTGATAGAGCCAAAATCACTCCTGGCCTTGCGGTTGAAAACCTCAACCGCAGGCTCCGGCTCGCAGTTTCGATGATCGCCATGGTCACGACCATCGCGGCCATCAAACTGCACGCTCATATAGGCTGTGGGTGGTGACCCACAGCTATACGAGCGTCCAGGAGGACGCTCCATAGTTATGGAGGACGGCCCTCATTCAGAGCGTGCGCTCTGCTCAGAGCGTACGGCTCTGAATGAGGGCCTTTATTCCTACCTGAATCGCAAACTGAAATACGGAATAGTAAGCACAGACAACATGGAGGCCTTTGTTATTCTGCTGCCTGCATGCCAACCAATACCTCCCAGACTACACCCATTGGGGGTCCAGGTCTTCATAATGACCATCCCCATCAGTTGCTAGGCCTTCTTCTTCCAAACCATCCATCCTGGACTTCATGTCCAAAAAGGGTGATCAGGGTACAGAAAGAGGAGCTAATGTCCCCGATGACATTTTTTTTCATCTATAATAGATGATGTGGAGAGATAAGAGCTTCAGATGTTGGAACAGGGGCTCCCACCTATTTGGCTTCCCTCCAGAGAGCAGAGCTCTGTTCCTCAGGAAGTGTCTATGCCTGAGCTGATAGGTAGTCTCTGTCTGTTGGTAAACACCCTTCAGGAGATGGCAACCCAAATAACAACAACTATAATAATAATGTGTCCACTGATAATGATAACCAGCCTGATCCCTTAACCGCAGCATACCCCATATGGCCAACTCATAACATGACACCCAGTTTGCAGCCTCCTCTCCCTTATGACACTAATCCAGTCGCCATGGTTGATCAATCAGCCGTGTGTGGTCCACCCAATTTTTGGCCTTCTACATTTTAACATATTCACATATCTAAGAAGTGGACAGTGGGAACAATGGCAATTTGAAGGCCACTAACTAACTCTGTTTTTTTTAATGTCCCTGTACAGGTTGGAAAATTCCTTTACAGAACAGAAGGTTTGCAAAGGATTATTTAAGTCAATTGTTTATTTATTTTTGTAAAGCACGCTTCCTTCTGGGATGAAAAAAATCCACTCCCAGCAAGCAGGCATGGCACTCAAGAAAGAATTCCCAAGAAAGACACAACGTAAGACTAAATCTGAAATATTGCATTTAATGCTCTGTTCCACTTGTTCACATATCTCATATGGTTAAGTGGACAGTGGGAACAATGGCCACTAACTAAATATTTTTTTTTAATGTCCCTGTACAGGTTGGAAATGCCTTTACAGAACAGAAGGTTTGCAAAGGAATATTTAAGTCAATTGTTTTTTTGAAGCACTCTTTATTGTCCCCTTCTGGGATGAAAATCCACTCCTAGCCACAAAAGCAGGCACAGGATTCTCAAGAAAGACACAACGTAAGGCCTTAAATCAGGGGTAGCCAACCTCGGTCCTCGAGAGCTCATGTTTTTCAAACGACCCAGCTAGTGCACAGGTGTATTCATTACTCACCAAAACATTTAAAAAGATCCACAGGTGGAGTTAATTATTATAGTTTTGATTCTGTGAGGAGACCTGGAAAACATGCACTGTTGGTAGCTCTCGTGGACCAGGGTTGGCTACCCCTGCCCTTAAATCATAGATCTTACACTTGTCCACATATCTGTGCTGGTTAAGTGGCACTTTGAGGCCACTAACTAACTATGTTTTTTTTATGTCCCTGTACAGGTTGGGAAATGCCTTTATAGAAGGTTTGCAAAGCATTATTTAAGTCAATTGTTTATATTTTTTTGGAAACCACTCTTCCTGGTCCCCTTCTGGGATGAGAAAATCAACTCCCAGCAGCAGCAGCAGCAGCAGCAGCCATGCTCTTGTAAATGCCTCCTCCCCTCCCCTTCTCCCTCATAAATTTTCTTTTGAATCAAAAAACGAAATTAAATTTACTACCAATCAACCCTTCCCTTCCATGCCCTACCTTCAACTACATATATACTCCAACTCCCTCAGGCCTCTCTTGAAGAATAAAAGTGTTTCCTGATGTGCCATGTTTGAAGTTGAACTGCCATGTGTTTGTCCCTCCCACTGCTGCAGCATAGCTTAGTCAGCCAGCTATCTTGGTGCAAATTTTGGGCCTAAACAAGATGAACAAATCAATATTGTGAGCTGTGAGGTGGTCAAAATTGATTGGAAATTACTGGAAATAAATGTTATTGAGGTTATTAATACTGTAGGAACAAAAAAGGCCCATTGTATGTGATTTTAGCAGTTTTTTTATTTTTTAAGAAAAAGTCCAGATCCAAAACCAAAACACGAAAACAAAACACGGAGGTGAGGTTTTGGCAAAACCAATCCAGATCCAAAAGCAGGGGAGATACAGATCCAAAACCAAAACAAGGGGGTCGGCGCACATCTCTAATGACGACAGATTGGCCATGTTCGGGGATGACGGAGGGTGCCTACACTGAATGACTAATCGTTCAGTGTAGGCACTGCAGGGGTTGGGGAATGACGGTACTCGGTGCTGTCTTTCCCTAGTCGGCATGTGGATATACGCCTTAAGATCCAAACTTGGTGGGAAGATCCGAGCCCAAACAAAACCGCACATCTCTCATTTACATATGCTAATGAGCATGGAAAATTCACTCGCTCCGGGGTACGCTACAAATGGGGCGGCTGTCGATGTTGATCGACAGCTCGCCCCGTTTTGTAGGCAGGGAGAGGGGGTGGCTGGACAAACGGAGGCGTTCCTGTTCTCGTGATGTCAGTAGTGAGCTCCCTGCTCAAGGGTCTCGTCGCAAGCCCGATCACCTGGCCGCTCGCAAAAGCTGTGGGTGGTCACCCACAGCTTAGCGAGTGGCCAGAGGGCCGGCTAAAAAAAAAAAAGCTGCCGCCCTCATTCAGAGCGGATGCTCGCTTTTTGCGAGCGGCTCTGAATGAGGTCCTTAGTCATTTATTATTGTGTTTATAGAGGGTTTGGTCAGCGCTGCCTAGTATTTTTCAGTTTCATGGTGAAGTGGGTGTAATTGATTTTTTTTTTTTTTGCAGTTTTAAACATTAAAAGCTTATTGGGATTGTTTTCATACAGTAAACTGCCTACATACTTACAGTCATGGGTTAGTACATACACTCTACTAGCGAGTGCATCTATCATTACTTGATATGAGCAATGGTCTCCTGTCCTGCCGATTTAGTGGGAGTTACTGCATATGGAGACTTCAGTGTCTGATCTTTTACAGTGGCAGACAAAACAGCAGTGGCAAACGCAGGATTTCTAGAGGGGGGTTTCTAAATGCTTGATTTTAGAGTGAGTGTGGACAGTCCATGAAGTGGGTATAATTAGCACTTAATTAGCTTTAATATGCGTCATAAAAAGTATATTGTGTCTCTTAATTCCAGCATATACAGGACCAGTGACCACAGTAACCCATTATATGTGTCATACATAGTGTATTGTGTGTCATAATTCCATCATATACAGGACCGGCGATCACAGTAACCCATTATATGTGTCATACATAGTGTAGTGTGTGTCATAATCCCAGCATATACAGGACCAGTGATCACAGTAACCCATTATATGTGTCATACATAGTGTATTGTGTGTCATACTTCCAGCATGTACAGGACCAGCGATCACAGTAACCCATTATATGCGGCATACATAGTGTATTGTGTGTCATAATTCCAGCATATACAGGACCAGTGATCACAGTAACCATTATATGTATCATACATAGTGTATTGTGTGTCATAATTCCAGCATATACAGGACCAGTGATCACAGTAACCCATTATATGCGTCATACATAGTGTATTGTGTATCATAATTCCAGCATATACAGGACCAGTGATCACAGTAACCCATTATATGTGTCATACATAGTGTATTGTGTGTCATAATTCCAGCATATACAGGACCAGTGATCACAGTAACCATTATATGTATCATACAAAGTGTATTGTGTGTCATAATTCCAGCATATACAGGACCAGTGATCACAGTAACCCATTATATGTGTCATACATAGTGTATTGTGTGTCATAATTCCAGCATATACAGGACCAGTGATCACAGTAACCCATTATATGTGTCATACATAGTGTATTGTGTGTCATAATTCCAGCATATACAGGACCAGTGATCACAGTAACCCATTATATGTGTCATACATAGTGTATTGTGTGTCATAATTCCAGCATATACAGGACCAGTGATCACAGTAACCCATTATATGCGTCATACATAGTGTATTGTGTATCATAATTCCAGCATATACAGGACCAGTGATCACAGTAACCCATTATATGCATCATACATAGTGTATTGTGTATCATAATTCCAGCATATACAGGACCAGCGATCACAGTAACCATTATATGTGTCATACATAGTGTATTGTGTGTCATAATTCCAGCATATACAGGACCAGCGATCACAGTAACCCATTATATGTGTCATACATAGTGTATTGTGTGTCATAATTCCAGCATATACAGGACCAGCGATCACAGTAACCCATTATATGTGTCATACATAGTGTACTGTGTATCATAATTCCAGCATATACAGGACCAGCGATCACAGTAACCCATTATATGTGTCATACATAGTGTATTGTGTGTCATAATTCCAGCATATACAGGACCAGTGATCACAGTAACCCATTATATGTGTCATACATAGTGTATTGTGTGTCATATTCCAGCATATACAGGATCAGTGATCACAGTAACCCCTTATATGTGTCATACATAGTGTATTGTGTGTCATAATTCCAGCATATACAGGACCAGTGATCACAGTAACCATTATATGTATCATACATAGTGTATTGTGTGTCATAATTCCAGCATATACAGGACCAGTGATCACAGTAACCCATTATATGCGTCATACATAGTGTATTGTGTATCATAATTCCAGCATATACAGGACCAGTGATCACAGTAACCCATTATATGTGTCATACATAGTGTATTGTGTGTCATAATTCCAGCATATACAGGACCAGTGATCACAGTAACCATTATATGTATCATACATAGTGTATTGTGTGTCATAATTCCAGCATATACAGGACCAGTGATCACAGTAACCCATTATATGCGTCATACATAGTGTATTGTGTATCATAATTCCAGCATATGCAGGACCAGTGATCACAGTAACCCATTATATGCGTCATACATAGTGTATTGTGTATCATAATTCCAGCATATACAGGACCAGCGATCACAGTAACCATTATATGTGTCATACATAGTGTATTGTGTGTCATAATTCCAGCATATACAGGACCAGCGATCACAGTAACCCATTATATGTGTCATACATAGTGTATTCTGTGTCATAATTCCAGCATATACAGGACCAGTGATCACAGTAACCCATTATATGTGTCATACATAGTGTATTGTGTGTCATATTCCAGCATATACAGGATCAGTGATCACAGTAACCCCTTATATGTGTCATACATAGTGTATTGTGTGTCATAATTCCAGCATATACAGGACCAGTGATCACAGTAACCATTATATGTATCATACATAGTGTATTGTGTGTCATAATTCCAGCATATACAGGACCAGTGATCACAGTAACCCATTATATGCGTCATACATAGTGTATTGTGTATCATAATTCCAGCATATACAGGACCAGTGATCACAGTAACCCATTATATGTGTCATACATAGTGTATTGTGTGTCATAATTCCAGCATATACAGGACCAGCGATCACAGTAACCCATTATATGTGTCATACATAGTGTATTGTGTGTCATAATTCCAGCATATACAGGACCAGTGATCACAGTAACCCATTATATGCGTCATACATAGTGTATTGTGTATCATAATTCCAGCATATACAGGACCAGTGATCACAGTAACCCATTATATGTGTCATACATAGTGTATTGTGTATCATAATTCCAGCATATACAGGACCAGCGATCACAGTAACCATTATATGTGTCATACATAGTGTATTGTGTATCATAATTCCAGCATATACAGGACCAGCGATCACAGTAACCATTATATGTGTCATACATAGTGTATTGTGTGTCATAATTCCAGCATATACAGGACCAGTGATCACAGTAACCCATTATATGCGTCATACATAGTGTATTGTGTATCATAATTCCAGCATATACAGGACCAGTGATCACAGTAACCCATTATATGTGTCATACATAGTGTATTGTGTGTCATAATTCCAGCATATACAGGACCAGCGATCACAGTAACCCATTATATGTGTCATACATAGTGTATTGTGTGTCATAATTCCAGCATATACAGGACCAGTGATCACAGTAACCCATTATATGCGTCATACATAGTGTATTGTGTATCATAATTCCAGCATATGCAGGACCAGTGATCACAGTAACCCATTATATGCGTCATACATAGTGTATTGTGTATCATAATTCCAGCATATACAGGACCAGCGATCACAGTAACCATTATATGTGTCATACATAGTGTATTGTGTGTCATAATTCCAGCATATACAGGACCAGCGATCACAGTAACCCATTATATGTGTCATACATAGTGTATTCTGTGTCATAATTCCAGCATATACAGGACCAGTGATCACAGTAACCCATTATATGTGTCATACATAGTGTATTGTGTGTCATATTCCAGCATATACAGGATCAGTGATCACAGTAACCCCTTATATGTGTCATACATAGTGTATTGTGTGTCATAATTCCAGCATATACAGGACCAGTGATCACAGTAACCATTATATGTATCATACATAGTGTATTGTGTGTCATAATTCCAGCATATACAGGACCAGTGATCACAGTAACCCATTATATGCGTCATACATAGTGTATTGTGTATCATAATTCCAGCATATACAGGACCAGTGATCACAGTAACCCATTATATGTGTCATACATAGTGTATTGTGTGTCATAATTCCAGCATATACAGGACCAGCGATCACAGTAACCCATTATATGTGTCATACATAGTGTATTGTGTGTCATAATTCCAGCATATACAGGACCAGTGATCACAGTAACCCATTATATGTGTCATACATAGTGTATTGTGTATCATAATTCCAGCATATACAGGACCAGTGATCACAGTAACCATTATATGTGTCATACATAGTGTATTGTGTGTCATAATTCCAGCATATACAGGACCAGCGATCACAGTAACCATTATATGTGTCATACATAGTGTATTGTGTGTCATAATTCCAGCATATACAGGACCAGTGACCACAGTAAGCCATTAAATGCGGCAGTAGGGCCATCCTGACTGAGCTGAATGTTTTTATTTCAGATGTGGGCACCATTCTAGATCACTGGAGCAAGTCTGGGTGAGCAGCAGAAGAACCTAGCAATGCCCTGAACATATATGTACATATTGGCCGCTAGCAGTGCACCCCTAACAGTGCATGTTTTCCAGATCTCCTAGTTGGTGCACAGGTGTATTGATTACTGGCTGACATATGTTAAAAGATTCACAGGTGGCGTAAATTATTTTATTTGCGATACTGAGAATTTTACTAGTGCTGCATGTTATTCTATTATATTTCTATTTTTATTGTGCTCATGGTGTAGAATGGGGAGGGAGGTTTCCAGGCAACCGAAACCCCCCCCCTGCATTTGCCTATGAAAACAGTACAGTTCATACTCTTCTACAACTAATCATTTTGTATTGTCCAGGTCCCATTCCGGGGTATCATGCGCTGTACTGTGGAGCATTGGTGCTTTTCATGACATTTCCTATGTACTGTAGATATGTGGCTGCATCCTCAAGTTACCGGACACTGGAGCCTACTGCTGTTCTGTGGCTGAGAGAATCAGCTGTTGAGTTAGGAGGAAACATGTAGTTTCTTAAGATCTGACACAGTGCAGCGGCTGAACCCTCCCTCCCAGACAGCTCCTGCTGTTCCCACTGGCCGATATCATTACATTCCGCTGAGGAACCATCTCTGCCCACTGGGAGGCCTAGCAGTTGTGTCTAGCAAGCACGAGTCTGCTGATAGAGTATTTCCAGAAGCTGTTCCATCTTGTCCAGGTGTCATGGGCGCGTGAGGCAGCTTCTGTGCACAACCGCTGTTCAGGCAACGAAAAGACCAGAAACTGGGGCAGCACAGATGGTGTAATGGTTAGCATTACTGCCTCACAGCACTGAGGTTGCGGGTTCAATTCCTGCGAAGGCCTCAACTGTGCGGCGTTTGTGTATTCTCCCTGTGCTTGCGTGGGTTTCCTCCGGGTGCTCCGGTTTCCTCCCACACTCCAAAAATATACTGGTAGGTTAATTGGCTCCCAACAAAAATTAACCCTAGTGTGTATGTGTGCGCGCATGTGGTAGGGAATATAGAGTGTAAGCTCCACTGGGGCAGGGGCTGATGTGAATGGCCAAATATTCTCTGTAAAGCGCTGAGGATTATGGCCCTGATTCAGAGCCGGTCGCTCTGGCAGAGAGCTCGCTCTGAATCAGGGCCGGTCTTTTTTTTTTTTTTTTAGAACGGCCTCCTGGCCGCTCGCATAGCTGTGGATGACCACCCACAGCTATAGCGAGCGGCCATGATTATGGTCGCGATGGTCAAGTCCATCGCGACCATCGGGCTTGCGACGAGACCCTTGTGGTAGGGTCTCGTGGCCGCAAGCCCCAGAGAGCTTTCCGCTCCGACAGAGCCGAAAGCTCTCCCACTGACATCACTTGTGATGTCAGTGGGGCCGCCCCCAGACGGTAGGCGTTCTCATGTGAACGCCTCCGTCTTGGCAGCCACCCCCCCGGCCCGCCCATCAAAGGGGGCGTGCTGTCACTCAACATTGACAGCACGCCTCCTTGGTGTGAGACCCGGAGCGACGGATTGCCTGTCGATATCCGGGTCTCACGCATGCGCACGACGGAGCCGGCTCCTTCGTGCGCATGCGCTCTGGGCCACCATCGACCCGGTTACGAGCGCTCAGCGCTTGCGACCGGGTCTGACTCAGGCCCTATGTGTGCGCTATATAAACAACTGGTGATAATAAATAAACTGGTGATATCACCGAGGCACGAGGCACTTGGAGACCTCACCAGCTTCTAGTTAAATGATTGGCTGTCTGCTGGTTCTGCCCGCAGTATGGTTGCTTTGGCTGAATGCACTGACCCATTGGGAAGGCACCCTTTATTTCCGACATTCTGGCTCTGTGCCTATGGCCTGGGGAAGGACAAGTCATTTGGTTTCACGGTGCTGATTGCAAACTGCAGTTCTGCTGGGCTCTTTCCAGACTGTAACAGAGTGCTTGGCAGCTCATCTAATTACTTACTATAACATAACCTCGGCTTCTTAATTAATAAGAACCAGACTGAAAAAGACACAATTTGTCTTCCATGCTCTTGCTAAGTCCTGTCTTTTTTTTTTTTTCCTTGTTGCATCTTTCTCATCAGAAGAACATTAAAAATAATTATTACAACCACTGGCGCCGCGATTAAGACGGTGCTCTCAACTCCATAAATCAGGCCGAAACCCCACCTGAGAGCGAACTAGCGAGGGGGGCCTTTTCCAGCTGTAATATCGGGTGACATGACAGCTACAGAGCTCAGCGTGGTGTCTACACTACAGGTTTGTAATCGTATTAATCATTTTGATGGACAAGGTGTTGGTCTCCGAGTTGGTAATTACGCCATCCTGAGCTTCAATTCAAAATATAGGCCTGTCATGACTCCATTAATTGATCACGTCTTAGGATGTGTCTCACACACACGTGGATGGATACTAATAAACAGAGCAAAAACTAGACTTTTTAGTGCCCTGTGCCAGAGAGAGCATTGGCGCCCCCCCCATTTTTTAAATAGGAACATAAGATAGTGCACCTGAAAAAGGGCCAAGGCCTCATGAGGAAGGGCCAGGGAAGAGATAGGGGAGGCCAGGAGATGCTGGGTATAAATAGGGACATAATATAGTGCACCTGAAAAAGGGCCATGGCTTCATGGGGAAGGGCCAGGGAAGAGATAGGGGAGGCCAGGAGATGCTGGGGATAAATAGGGACATAATATAGTGCACCTGAGAGAGGGCCATGGCCTCATGGGGAAGGGCCAGGGAAGAGATAGGAGAGGCCAGGAGATGCTGGGGATAAATAGGGACATAATATAGTGCACCTGAGAGAGGGCCATGGCCTCATGGGGAAGGGCCAGGGAAGAGATAGGGGAGGCCAGGAGATGCTGGGGATAAATAGGGACATAATATAGTGCACCTGAGAGAGGGCCATGGCCTCATGGGGAAGGGCCAGGGAAGAGATAGGAGAGGCCAGGAGATGCTGGGGATAAATAGGGACATAATATAGTGCACCTGAAAAAGGGCCATGGCTTCATGGGGAAGGGCCAGGGAAGAGATAGGGGAGGCCAGGAGATGCTGGGGATAAATAGGGACATAATATAGTGCACCTGAGAGAGGGCCATGGCCTCATGAGGAAGGGCCAGGGAAGAGATAGGGGAGGCCAGGAGATGCTGGGGATAAATAGGGACATAATATAGTGCACCTGAGAGAGGGCCATGGCCTCATGGGGAAGGGCCAGGGAAGAGATAGGGGAGGCCAGGAGATGCTGGGGATAAATAGGGACAAAATATAGTGCACCTGAGAGAGGGCCATGGCCTCATGGGGAAGGGCCAGGGAAGAGATAGGGGATGCCAGGAGATGCTGGGGAGAAATAGGGACATAATATAGTGCACCTGAGAGAGGGCCATGGCCTCATGGGGAAGGGCCAGGGAAGAGATAGGAGAGGCCAGGAGATGCTGGGGAGAAATAGGGACATAATATAGTGCACCTGAGAGAGGGCCATGGCCTCATGGGGAAGGGCCAGGGAAGAGATAGGGGAGGCCAGGAGATGCTGGAGATAAATAGGGACATAATATAGTGCACCTGAGAGAGGGCCATGGCCTCATGGGGAAGGGCCAGGGAAGAGATAGGAGAGGCCAGGAGATGCTGGGGATAAATAGGGACATAATATAGTGCACCTGAGAGAGGGCCATGGCCTCATGGGGAAGGACCAGGGAAGAGATAGGGGAGGCCAGGAGATGCTGGGGATAAATAGGGACATAATATAGTGCACATGAGAGAGGGCCATGGCCTCATGGGGAAGGGCCAGGGAAGAGATAGGGGAGGCCAGGAGATGCTGGGGATAAATAGGGACATAATATAGTGCACCTGAGAGAGGGCCATGGCCTCATGGGGAAGGGCCAGGGAAGAGATAGGGGAGGCCAGGAGATGCTGGGGATAAATAGGGACATAATATAGTGCACCTGAGAGAGGGCCATGGCCTCATGGGGAAGGGTCAGGGAAGAGATAGGGGAGGCCAGGAGATGCTGGGGATAAATAGGGACATAATATAGTGCACCTGAGAGAGGGCCATGGCCTCATGGGGAAGGGCCAGGGAAGAGATAGGAGAGGCCAGGAGATGCTGGGGATAAATAGGGACATAATATAGTGCACCTGAGAGAGGGCCATGGCCTCATGGGGAAGGGCCAGGGAAGAGATAGGGGAGGCCAGGAGATGCTGGGGATAAATAGGGACATAATATAGTGCACCTGAGAGAGGTCCATGGCCTCATGGGGAAGGGCCAGGGAAGAGATAGGAGAGGCCAGGAGATGCTGGGGATAAATAGGGACATAATATAGTGCACCTGAAAAAGGGCCATGGCTTCATGGGGAAGGGCCAGGGAAGAGATAGGGGAGGCCAGGAGATGCTGGGGATAAATAGGGACATAATATAGTGCACCTGAGAGAGGGCCATGGCCTCATGAGGAAGGGCCAGGGAAGAGATAGGGGAGGCCAGGAGATGCTGGGGATAAATAGGGACATAATATAGTGCACCTGAGAGAGGGCCATGGCCTCATGGGGAAGGGCCAGGGAAGAGATAGGGGAGGCCAGGAGATGCTGGGGATAAATAGGGACATAATATAGTGCACCTGAAAGAGGGCCATGGCCTCATGGGGAAGGGCCAGGGAAGAGATAGGGGATGCCAGGAGATGCTGGGGAGAAATAGGGACATAATATAGTGCACCTGAGAGAGGGCCATGGCCTCATGGGGAAGGGCCAGGGAAGAGATAGGAGAGGCCAGGAGATGCTGGGGAGAAATAGGGACATAATATAGTGCACCTGAGAGAGGGCCATGGCCTCATGGGGAAGGGCCAGGGAAGAGATAGGGGAGGCCAGGAGATGCTGGAGATAAATAGGGACATAATATAGTGCACCTGAGAGAGGGCCATGGCCTCATGGGGAAGGGCCAGGGAAGAGATAGGAGAGGCCAGGAGATGCTGGGGATAAATAGGGACATAATATAGTGCACCTGAGAGAGGGCCATGGCCTCATGGGGAAGGGCCAGGGAAGAGATAGGGGAGGCCAGGAGATGCTGGGGATAAATAGGGACATAATATAGTGCACATGAGAGAGGGCCATGGCCTCATGGGGAAGGGCCAGGGAAGAGATAGGGGAGGCCAGGAGATGCTGGGGATAAATAGGGACATAATATAGTGCACCTGAGAGAGGGCCATGGCCTCATGGGGAAGGGCCAGGGAAGAGATAGGGGAGGCCAGGAGATGCTGGGGATAAATAGGGACATAATATAGTGCACCTGAGAGAGGGCCATGGCCTCATGGGGAAGGGTCAGGGAAGAGATAGGGGAGGCCAGGAGATGCTGGGGATAAATAGGGACATAATATAGTGCACCTGAGAGAGGGCCATGGCCTCATGGGGAAGGGCCATTGAAGAGATAGGGGAGGCCAGGAGATGCTGGGGATAAATAGGGACATAATATAGTGCACCTGAGAGAGGGCCATGGCCTCATGGGGAAGGGCCAGGGAAGAGATAGGAGAGGCCAGGAGATGCTGGGGATAAATAGGGACATAATATAGTGCACCTGAGAGAGGGCCATGGCCTCATGGGGAAGGGCCAGGGAAGAGATAGGAGAGGCCAGGAGATGCTGGGGATAAATAGGGACATAAAATAGTGCACCTGAGAGAGGGCCATGGCCTCATGGGGGAGGCCAGGGAAGAGACAGGGGAGGCCAGGAGATGCTGGGGATAAATAGGGACATAATATAGTGCTCCCGTGGGATCGTACATCGCACCTCCAGATCTTTCCGCAAGTTCATTTGATCTGGGGATGCGATGTACAATCCCATGCAGCGCTATACGAGTGGGGGAGGGGGGTGCTGGCATATCGAGCGGTCGGCCACCCGATCGCACCGTGTGTGATGACCACCCGATATGTCATCCTTCTGATCCCCCATCGCAAGGTGCATATCGCACCGTGTATGGGGGCCTTTACTCAGAGGTCCGATGGCTGCTATGTTGATCCAATGCTGCATCTTCAGGCGCAGGCACTGGATCAGAGAAGCCGGCGGTGACCTCTGAGTCAGGCCCGGTGTCAGGAAATTCTCCCGCACTCGGTGGCTCCATTCTGTCAGTGACCGTGGTATCTCCTCCCCTCCTCTCACCATCTCACACCCCTGACTGCAGGACATCACCGGCACTGCTTCCCAGCTTTGGAACCCCCTGACATGGCTGACCAGGATCATTCCAAATTCCAACCTCTCAAACGCTCCCTCAAAACTCAGCTCTTTACGCTTGCGGGCCCCCCCCATACCAGACTGCTCCCTCCTCTCTCTCAGCTTCCCACTTCCCCTCTTTCCATTTCCTTCCCTGCCTCACCCCAAAGCTACTTCCTTCTCTCACTCCGTCGTTCACTTATTTTCTTCTGCCCCTATCACCTCCGTTTGCTCCTCTGTCTTTCCTGAATGTTCCAGTAGCTCTCACATACTGTGGATGTCCCCTCACCCACCTCCGTCTCCCCATGGATTGCTTTCCTCTGTTCTAGTTGTTTTTGTCACTTTGTTGCCCTTTCTGTTGTGTCTCAGGTCACATTGATCATTTCTGACACTATTGCTTCTCTTGTCTTTTTATTTGTAGTTTATTCCGTTTATATTTTTATTCAGATGAGACGAGAGCTGCATAGGCTTAAGGCTATATAAGAGCATTTAGTTTTTTTGTAATTGGATGGAACTTGGTCAACTGTTGCTAGGTAGAGTAGTTTGGGGGGTTTATTATGATTGGTTGTTTTTTGACCATGTGTGAGCTTTTGGGAGTGGCTATATGTGGGCTTTTTAAGGCTGGTGTACACCCAGCAGCTTTCTTTCTGGACGATGTTTGTCCCTCCCTCCCCCCTCCCCTTTCTTTTTGCTATGCTATTTATTGTGTTGTGTTCTTACTAACACTATTGTTTATATTATAATGTTGGGCGGGAAGGTGCTACAAACCAGCGGCCACGTAAGGTGTAAGAAAACGCTGTGGAGCACATTTCCTTTAAAGGGTTAAAGTATGGCCAACCTCTGCATCTGCGGGAGGACTTTGGGCGTCTGTCTCTGTGGACACGCTCATACTATGCACTATTATAGGGGATGTGAGTCTTCACAGCTTGATTACAATGACCACAGGGTATCAGTCGCTCCCTAATATTGGTTAAGTAACATACGGCTGGAGCTGAGTGTTTGTATCATCCTTCTTTGCCTCCCAAAAGTAAATTAAAAGCTCAGGGTCATACCTTCAATAAAAGTGAGTTATGACCATTTAACCAAAGCAGTCTGTGTCCATGTCTGTATTTTAGTATAAGTTAGTTGTAAGTTGTTATATTATCTTTAATTGCAATAAAGTTATGGACACCTTATTGCCCTGCGCTGCAGAATCAGTGGCGCCTTATAAGTCTGATGTATGTATGATTATGATGATGAGCTCCATTAAATAAAGTAAAATTCTGAGGTTTTTATTATGAATGGAAATGTTCTGGCTTTAGCAATGACCACAGAGAAGCAAAAAACTTAGGAGGTGATTTAAAGTCGCACACTATTGATATCGCAGCTGCTACCATGGTAAAAGGCGCGATAGCACTGTTATAGAGTAATGCAGCAGGGGGCATCATCATCCAAGCTGCTTCCCTGCGCAGAAGGACATGCGCTGTGGGGGGTGCTGGGAGGGATCTGATTGGATCCCTCCCACTGGGGCAACCACGAATAGAAGCCCATACGCTTCTATTGAGCAACGCTATCTGAAGATGGCGTTACCCACCACATCAAAGCCCCAGAATGTATAGTGTGATACCCCCAAAAGGGGATGTAGTTACTGTAGGAAGACGGCGGTCGAAATGCCGACCGCCGGCTTCCCGACTGTTTAATCCCGGCAAGAGACTAATGAGAAGCGTCGAATTCCCGATGCCTATCATCTGCCCCATGCCGAAATCCCGACGCCCGGCTTCACGATCATAGGTAAGCCGGGTGTCGGGAGCGGATGGTTGCGCGGGGGGAGACTTAGGGTCAGGCACCCCCCTGGGAGGGTTAGGCTAGGGGAATGGGAGGTTAGAATCAGGCACCCCCGGGGAGAGGTTAGGGTTAGGCACCCCCCCGAGACGGTTAGGTTTAGGGTGCGGAGAGGAGGGGTTAGGTTTAGGCACCCCTGGGGGGAGGTTAGGGATAAGCACTAGGGGGGAGGTAAGGGTTAAGCACCCCCCGAGACGGTTCGTTTTAGGGTGCGGAGAGGAGGGGTTAGGTTTCGGCACTCCTGGGGGGAGGTTAGGGTTCGGCACCCCCCCTAGACGGTTAGGTTTAGGGTGCGGAGAGGAGGCGTTAGGTTTCGGCACCCCTGGGGGGAGGTTAGAGTTAGGCACCCCTAAAGGAGGGTTAGGGGGGGAGAGGGGAGGGTTAGGTGGTTTACTTACCTTCATTGGGATCTCCTGCTGCCGGCCTTCCGACATCAATATTTCATCCGCCGGGCTTAGGTGCGGCGGTATGACATACCCTCGGCACGCACGACCGAAAAAGGGGGGTGGCCTACTGAAAGCAGGGCGGAGCCTCGCGGCTTCCCTCGTTTTCGTCATTTTGGGGGCGTACCCAGCACTCTCCGAGACGCTGGGCAGCCCCCAGGCTCTCCTTACACAAGAGAATAGATACGGTGCGCATCTGTTCTCTTCCTGCACACCCGCTGCTCTGCATAGCAGCGCAGCGGTTTGTGGTCTCCCAACTTCCCCCCCACCGCGGGACACTGCGGTCTGTGGGTGGGACAGCGGGACTGTCCCAGAAAAAGCGGGACAGTTGGGAGGTATGCCTGCAGGGGTGGAGTGAGGAGCCTCAAGACTGCTGTGAGGGATGAATGTTCTGGACACTGCTCCTGTTTGAGGGGGGAAGACAAGTGGCACGAGATACAGGATTTTAAAGCAGGAACTGCCCCCTCACAGTGAAACAGAATTGGGCAAGGCCTGTAGCCAGAGGACTGGGGAGTGTCTGAGAGTCTCCCACTGTGTTGCTGTGTATCTGGAAAGGGCTGTCTCAGGGCCTCATTTATCAACGAGTTTTATCACTCAAAACTCGTTGTGTATGATACACGGTGCTCCAGCCAATCAGCTCCCAACTGTCATTTTTCAAACAGATGACAGTTGGGAACTGATTGGCTGGAGCACCGTTATCATGGTGATAATGATTTCTCTCGTTGATAAATAATGCCATAGAGAGAGAGTGAGAGAGAGAGAGAGAGAGAGAGGAAGAGAGAGAGAGAGAGAGATTACCTACCTAGCACAGCCCTGAGAGGTGTCAGCCACAGAGCGCTGAGCTGACAGAGGAGCCAGAGCATGGAGACCCCCAATAGTGGGAGCAGGACCTGACAGATTTAGGAGGATCAGGTCTGTGATGATAATATAGCCCTGCACCCCGCACAGATAGTAACAGAGATAGGCTGCCACTTGGCATACATTAGCAGCACTGGCAATTACCACTAACACCATCTGAGGGAATGACAGGTCTATTCTCACTTGCAGAACAATTGGGAATTAAGAAGCACAGGTGTCATATATAAAACAAACGTTTCAGTACAGTAGTTAATAATAATGTGACTGCGTTACAGTAAAGTTTAGGTGCTGAAAGTGCGCAGACAATATAGAGGTCAGTGTACAAGCTCTAACATACACAATAACATAATATCGGTACAAGCTGTAACATACACAATAACATAATAACGGTACATGCTGTAACATACACAATAACGTAATATCGGTACAAGCTGTAACATACATAATAACGTAATAACGGTACAAGCTGTAACATACACAATAACGTAATATCGGTACAAGCTGTAACATACACAATAAAGTAATAATGGTACATGCTGTAACATACACAATAACGTAATATCGGTACAAGCTGTAACATACACAATAACGTAATATCGGTACAAGCTGTAACATACAGAATAACGTAATATCGGCACATGCTGTAACATACAGAATAACGTAATATCGGTACATGCTGTAACATATACAATAACGTAATATCGGTACATGCTATAACATACACAATAACGTAATAACGGTACATGCTGTAACATACACAATAACGTAATAACGGTACATGCTGTAACATACAGAATAACGTAATATCGGTACAGGCTGTAACATACACAATAACGTAATATCGGTACATGCTATAACATACACAATAACGTAATAACGGTACATGCTGTAACATACACAATAACGTAATAACGGTACAAGCTGTAACATACACAATATCGTAATATCTGTACATGCTGTAACATACACAATAACATAATAACGGTACAAGCTGTTGCATACACAACGTAATAACGGTACATGCCGTAACATACACAATAACGTAATAACGGTACATGCTGTAACATACATAATAACGTAATAACGGTACAAGCTGTACCATACACAATAACGTAATAACGGCACATGCTGTAACATACACTATAACGTAATAACGGTACAAGCTGTAACATACACAATAACGTAATATCGGTACAAGCTGTAACATACACAATAACGTAATATCGGTACAAGCTGTAACATACACAATAACGTAATAACGGTACAAGCTGTAACATACACTAATAACGTAATATCGGTACATGCTGTAACATACACAATAACGTAATAACGGTACAAGCTGTAACATACACAATAACGTAATATCGGTACATGCTGTAACATACACCATAACGTAATAACGGTACATACTGTAACATACACAATAACGTAATATCGGTACAAGCTGTAACATACACAATAACGTAATAACGGTACAAGCTGTAACATACACTAATAACGTAATATCGGTACATGCTGTAACATACACAATAACGTAATAACGATACAAGCTGTAACATACACAATAACGTAATATCGGTACATGCTGTAACATACACCATAACGTAATAACGGTACATACTGTAACATACACAGTAACGTAATATCGGTACATGCTGTAACATACACAATAACGTAATATCGGCACATGCTGTAACATACACAATAACGTAATATCGGCACATGCTGTAATATACACAATAAAGTAATATCGGTACATGCTGTAACATACACAATAACGTAATATCGGTACATGCTGTAACATACACAATAACATAATATCGGTACAAGCTGTAACATACACAATAACGTAATATCGGTACAAGCTGTAACATACACAATAACGTAATAACGGTACAAGCTGTAACATACACAATAACGTAATAACGGTTCATGCTGTAACATACACAATAACGTAATATCGGTACATGCTGTAACATACACAATAACGTAATAACTAGGGGTGTGCACCGGCCACTTTTCGTGTTTTGTGTTTTGGTTTTGGATCTGGATCTTTCTTCGTGTTTTGGATCTGGATTGGTTTTGCCAAAACCACCCTTCCGTGTTTTGGGTTCTGGGTTTTGTGTTTTGGATCTGTATTTTTTTGAAAAAAAGCATAAAAACAGCTAAAATCACAGAATTTGTAGGTTTTTCTGCTCCTATGCTATTATTAACCTCAATAACCTTAATTTCCACTCATTTCCAGTCTATTCTGAACACCTCACACCTCACAATAGTGTTTTTATGTCCAAAAGGTTGCACCGAGGTAGCTGGATGACTATGCTAAGCGACACGAGTGGGCGGCACAAACACGTGACCCATCTAGGCGTGATACTGCAGTGGCAGACAGGATGGCAGTTTGAAAAACTAGGCCCCAAACTGTACATAATGCAAAGAAAAAAAAGAGGTGCAAGATGGAATTGTCCTTGGGCCCTCGCACCCACCCTTATGTTGTATAAACAGGACATGCACACTTTAACAAACCAATCATTTCAGCGCCAGGGTCTGCCACACAACTGTGGCTGAAATGATTGGTTCGTTTGGGCCCCCACAAAACAAGCTGGCAATTAATCTGTCCCTGCACAAACTGGCTCTACGGAGGCAAGATGTCATCCTCATCCTCCTCATCCACCGATTCCTCATCCTCTTCAGTGTGTACATCCTCATCCTCACAAAGTATTAACTCGTCCCCACTTGAATCCACCACCACAGGTCCCTCTGTACGTTCTGGAGGCTGGTCCCCCTGGATGAGCTGATAATTCATTTTGATGAACATCATCTTCTCCACATTCTGTGGAAGCAACCTCCTACGCCTTTCGCTGACAAGGTTCCCGGCTGCACTAAACACTCTTTCGGAGTACACACTGGAGGGGGGGCAACTCAGGTCAAATAGAGCCAGTTTGTACAGGGGCCTCCAAATTGCCTCTTTTTCCTGCCAGTACAGGTATGGACTGTCTGACATGCCTACTTGGATGCTGTCACCGATGTAATCCTCCACCATTCTGTCAATGGTGACAGTATCATATGCAGTGACAGTAAACATGTCAGAAATTGTTGCAAGGTCCTTCAGTCCAGACCAGATGTCCAAACTTGGTCCTGCCTGCCCTGCAGGCTTGTGTCGGCCGGAAAGAGAGACACCACATAGGCTTTAAACCTAGGATCGAGCACGGTGGCCAAAATGTAGTGGTCTGATTTCAACAGATTGACCACCCTGGAATCCTGGCAAAGCGAATGAAGGGCTTCATCCACAAGTCCCACATGCCGAGCGGAATCGCTCCGTCTTAGCTCCTCCTTCACTTTCTCCAGCTGCTTCTGCAAAAGCCTGATGAGGGGAATGACCTGACTCAAGCTGGCAGTGTCTGAACTGACTTCACGTGTGGCAAGTTCGAAGGGCTGGAGAACCTTGCACAACACGGAAATCATTCTCCACTGCGCTTGAGTCAGGTGCATACCCCCTCCTTTGCCTATGTCATAGGTGGATGTATAGGCTTGAATGGCCTTTTGCTGCTCCTCCATCCTCTGAAGCATATAGAGGGTTGAGTTCCACCGCGTCACAACCTCTTGCTTCAGGTGATGGCGGGGCAGGTTCAAGAGTGTTTGCTGGTGCTCCAGTCTTCGGCACGCAGTCGCTGAATGGCGAAAGTGGCCTGAAATTTTTCGGGCCACCCAAAGCGTCTCCTGCACGCCCCTGTCGCTTTTCAGAAAATTCTGCACCACCAAGTTTATTGTGTGAGCAAAACATGGGACGTGCTGGAATTTGCCCAGATGTAATGCCCACACAATATTGGTGGCGTTGTCAGATATCACAAATCCCCAGGAGAGTCTAAGTGGGGTAAGCCACTGGGCGATGATTTCCCTCAGTTTCTCTAAGAGGTTGTCGGCGGTGTGCCTCTTACTGAAACCGGTGATACACAGCGTAGCCTGCCTTGGAACGAGCTGGCGTTTCTGAGATGCTGCGACTGGTGACGCTGCTGCTGTTGCTGCGTAAGGTGATACATCTACCCAGTGGGCTGTCACAGTCATATAGTCCTTAGTCTGCCCTGTTCCACTTGTCCACATGTCCGTGGTTAAGTGGACATTGGGTACAACGGCATTTTTCAGGACACTGAGGACACTTTTTCTGACGTTTCTGTACAGTCTCGGTATCGCCTGCCTAGTGAAGTGGAATCTAGACGGGATTTGGAACCGGGGACACACTACCTCCAGCAATTGTCTAAATCCCACTGCACTAATGGCGGATACCGGACGCACGTCTAACACCAACATAGCAGTCAAGGCCTCAGTTATACGTTTTGCTTCAGGATGACTGCTGTCGTACTTCATCCTCCTCGCTAAGGACTGATGGAGGGTCAATTGTTTAGTAAAAGTAGTGGTGTTCCTACTTCCTCTCTGGGATGATGAACGACTCACAGCAGCAGCAACAGCAGCAGCGGCAGCAGGAGGCGTAGCAATGCAGGATCCTCCGGAGGAATCCGGGATAGGAGAGTCAGTCATGCCAGTGACATGGCCTGCAGGACTACTTCCAATCCTGACTAAGGAGGAAATTGACGAGGAGGGAGTTGATGGTGTGGTTTGCAGGCGCTTGGATACAACAGGACAACGAGATTTAGGTGTCCCTGGACTGCTTACGGTCTTAGCCAAAGTTTCTGAACTTGACAGTAACTTATTATGAACGCGCTGCAGGTGCCGTATAAGGGAGGATGTTCCTAGGTGGTTAACGTTCCTACCCCTACTTATTCCACCTTTACATATGGTACATATGGCAAGACAGTTGTTGTCCGGATTTGGATAGAAATATTGCCAGACCAAAGAGGTGGAATGTTTGGTCTTCTGCCCAGGCATGACCGTGATGGGCTTTTTTATCCCACGGACAACAACTGTCTCCCCCGGAGCCTGATTTAAACAAACCACATCACCATCAGAATCCTCCTCGCCAACTTCCTCCTCAGCGCCAGCTACACCAGTATCCTCATCCTGTTGTACTTCAACAGTGACATCTTCAATTTGCATATCAGCAAGTGGACTGTGGGTGCTCCTTTCAGCACTTGCAGGGGGCGTGCAAATGGTGGAAAGAGCCACCTCTTCCCGTCCAGTGCTGGGAAGGTCAGGCATCGCAACCACCACCACACTTGGACTCTCCTTGGGGATTTGTGATATCTTCTTAGAAAGCACAGTTCTTCGCTGTGCTTTTGCCAGCTTAACTCTTTTGATTTTTTTAGTGGGAGGAGGGCTTCCATCGTCATGTGAAGCTGAACCACTAGTCATGAACATACTAGGGATCGACCTTAGCCGTTCCTTGCCACTCCGTGGCGTAAATGGCATATTGGCAAGTTTACGTTTCTCTTCAGCTGATTTAAATGTTTTTTTCAAGGTCATTTTCCTGAACTTTGTCATTTGGGATTGTATGTGCCCTCTATTATGACATTGGGCATCGGCCTTGGCAGACGACGTTGATGGCATGTTATCGTCTATGTCATGACTAGTGGTAGCAGCTTCAGCACTAGGAGGAAGTGGTTCTTGATCTTTCTCTATTTTATTTTTATCGGAGAAAGTTTGGTCCTCCATTTATGTTATATCGATTTGATATATACGTGCGGCTAAACACAGAAAATATTTCTTTATTTTTGCTGGAGAGTAGTGCACTTTGTGGGTTACACCAGCCTTTAAGAAATGAGCCAGCCGGCTCTTTACTTATGGGACACAGGCGCACGCTTGGCGCTGCTCCTTTGTTGATGCACGTGCGGCTACTGCGCACACAATTCACAAACACAGAAAATAATTTTTTTTTTGGTTTGGACTGGAGTGTACTTTGGGGGTTACAGCACCCTTTAACGGTCAAGCCAGCCGGCCCTTTACTTATGACACAGGCGCATGCTTGGCACTACTTTGTTGATGCACGTACGGCTACTGCGCACACAATTCACAAACACAGAAAATATATATATTTTTGGTTTGGACTGGAGTGTACTTTGGGGGTTACAGCACCCTTTAACGGTCAAGCCAGCCGGCCCTTTACTTCTGACACAGGCGCACGCTTGGCACTACTTTGTTGATGCACGTGCGGCTACTGCGCACACAATTCACAAACACAGAAAATATATATTTTTTTGGTTTGGACTGGAGTGTACTTTGGGGGTTACAGCACCCTTTAATGGTCAAGCCAGCCGGCCCTTTACTTATGACACAGGCGCACGCTTGGCACTACTTTGTTGATGCACGTGCGGCTACTGCGCACACAATTCACAAACACAGAAAATTAATTTTTTTCTGGTTTGGACTGGAGTGTACTTTGGGGGTTACAGCACCCTTTAACGGTCAAGCCAGCCGGCCCTTTACTTATGACACAGGTGCACGCTTGGCACTTCTTTGTTGATGCACGTGCGGCTACTGCGCACACAATTCACAAACACAGAAAATATATTATTTTTTTAGCACTTGGGGGGAGCACCCCTGATGGACAGAGCACCCCCTGGACAACACTACAGCACCCCTTTAGGACTGGGACACTGCACAGGACTTTGGAGTGGACACAGCCCCTATGGAGAACTGACTGCACAACACAGTCCAGCCAGCCCCTATGGACTTTGAAGTAGTGGACACAGCCCCTATTAACAACAGCAGCACAGCACAACACAGCCAGCCCCTATGGACTTTGAAGTAGTGGACAACAGCAGCACAGCACAGCACAGCACAGCACAGCACAACACTACTCTGCACTACACTACACAGCCCAGCCAGCCCTAACTCCCACCCTCCCTCTTCACTGTCCACAGCCGAGTGAGAAAATGGCACCGACGCGGGTACCTTATATAGGATCCAAAACCCGTGAGACTCGGAAGGCGGGATGATGACGTTTTGCCTCGATTTCAGATCCGAGTCAGGCGGGAAAAGTCGAGCCTGACTCGGATCTGCCTCGGATCGGGGGGGCTCGGGGGGGTTCGGATTTCAGAAATCCGAACCCGCTCACCCCTAGTAATAACGGTACATGCTGTAACATACACAATATCGTAATAACGGTACATGCTGTAACATACACAATAACGTAATATCGGTACATGCTGTAACATACACAATATCGTAGTAACGGTACATGCTGTAACATACACAATATCGTAATATCGGCACATGCTGTAACATACACAATAACGTAATATCGGTACATGCTGTAACATACACAATAACGTAATATCGGTACATGCTGTAGTGAAACCGAAAGATTGCATAAGAAAAGAGGTGTGTTAAACCTCTAGGATGGGGGCCGGCATGTATGCAAATTACTGTTTAGAGTTAGCCTATCGTTAGCAGGGGCGGGTTTTCAATAGAGACATTATATAAGGGGCTAGAAGTGAGGGCCAAAGCCTCTTGGTTCCAGATCCCTCCAGGACAGGGAAGTGCATTTTGTCAGTTGTCATTTTCCTTAATAAAACTCTCTTAGTGCTTCTCCTTCTTCTCTTCTTCTCTCCTCCTTTTCCTTATTGTATTTAGTCTCTTTTCATTTACTTCATATCATTACTTTTCCTTTCTGTCCTCAATCACTGTCTTTTCTGATCTCTTGTTCTGCTGGGGGTGGGTGTAGCTATGTCCTGCCTAGTAATGAGCCTCCCCAGACCCTGGTCCCTGGCTCCACAGTGCCCCCATGTTATTAGGAGCTGCAGGTGTGGTTCCCCTATTGATAGTTCTATCCCCCCTCAGGCTGCAGCAGCTTTGTGGAAGGTGTGCCAGTGTGGGGGAGGGGTGCTTCCCTTCAGTCCTTAATGCCCCTGGTCAATATTATCTTTGTGGCTGCAATGGCCAGCACCATAGGCAAATGCAGGAGGGGTTTATGAGTGCCTTGCCTTGAACCCCCCCTCAGCCCACACCATGATGACTACAATAGAAATAGCATATAATACTAAAGTTGCATGTTTTTTAGGATCCCCTCAGTGTCACAAATGAAATAACTAGGACTACAGTCCCTGTTGATCTTTTAAATGTGTCAGCCAGTAGAAAAAGTTAAAAAGCCAGTAATGAATATTGTTGTGCACCAACTAGATCTGGAAAACATGCACTGTACGGGGTGCACTGATATGGATCACCTATTGGATCAATTATTAATACTGGATAATACACCATCCAGTACATAAGGGGACCAATCTGTGCATCTATGTCCAGGACAGTGCATGGTTTCTTTTTCTGCCCTCTCCCAGATTCCCCAACTTGCTCATATGATCTGTAAAGGAGCCGGCACATGAAATAAAAAGATTCAGCTCAGACAGGATGGCTCTACTTCTACATATAATTACTTACTGTGTTTGCTGGTCCTGTATATGCCAGAATTATATCATTCAGTACATTCGTATGATGTATTTTATAGCTGGTCTAAGTGCTGATTATGGCTCTTAATGGTAGAAAACAGTTGCAGCAAACAGTGTCAGTATTATGCTGGGCATTGAGGTATCATTGGGGGAATAGAATGCTTTAGTGATGCGTTATATGACAGTAAGGGGTAATGGCTTTGACACTGCTTTATTTATCTATAGCACCTAAGATCTAGCTTTTATCTCCTTTGAATCATTATTATCAGCCAATAGAGGAGATTGTATTATATACTGTATTCTGAGCATTTAACTTACAAAATAGACAGAATACATGTGCTACAGTGAATTTCTACAGGGTGCACAGCTTATTATTGCAATCACTGCCCCAAGCAGCTATCACCGGGAAGCTCCATTCTCAGCTATGCTCCTACTTCGACAAATATACATTGCTGGAGGTCACGCAGCCTTCGCGTCCTGCCTATGAGGGGTACAACGCGTGCAAAGCAGCTAGTTCAGTTCGTCAGGGCTAACAGCAGGCGTCTGGGGAAAATGCTTCGCCTTTAATAATTCCACATTAAAATGTCGTTTTCCTCACCTCTGCTTGCGATGTGGTGGCAATCACCCAGTTGCCAAGTGTTTCAAGGGGGGTGCCCAGCAGCAGCCTGCACAGCCAGCAAAAGGCACAAGTGCTAAGTAAAGTTCCATCCCCTGTCCGTGTCACAGCGATAGCAAAATGGTTGAGTTGGTACCCGGTTCTGCAGGACGCAGAATTTTCGTTAAAAGGCTTCAGTTTTGGTTTTCGTTTACCTATTTGCAGGGATGTCGACACATATTCGCCTAGAAATTTGAAGTCTGCCTTTGAATTGCCTCACATTCTTAGGGAAAAAGTGGCTGGCGAGGTTAGCGCAGGCGCATTGCTGGGCCTTTTGCAGAACCCCCATTAGGGATCTTGTGAATTCCCCGGTGGGAGTGGTTCCCAAGAAAATTCCAGGAAAATAAGGGCTCATGCAACATCTGTCTTATCCGCCAGGCTCGTCAGTAAATTATGCCATACCAGTTGAGGTTTCCTCGGTGGTGTACCAGTCTTTTGACGATGCTTTGGACGTCATTAGGTGTTATGGTCCGGGCGCACTGATGGCTAAGATAGATGTTGAGTCAGCTTTTCGTCTACTTCCTTTGCACCCAGAGTCATTCCAGTTTATGGGTTTTTAGCTTGGACAACGGATATTGCATAGACAAATGCTTGCCTGTGGGGTGTTCTGTGTCCTGTGCGTTTTTCGAGCATTTTAGCACCTTCCTACACTGGTGCGCGGAATTTATTTATTTAATTTTTGCGGTAGTCATGGAATAGCCCACTATCTCGATGACTTTCTGTGTGTCGGCCCTTCCGGTTCAGGCAGATGCAGTTATCTTTTGTTTTCTTTACGAGCGCTGTTTTTTCATTTGGAGTTCCCGTTGCTGTGGACAAAACGGAGGGCCCTTCCCCTTGTCATTCCTGGGTATCGAGATCTGTACCTCGGTGGGTTCTTGTCGCATTCCTCTCGATAAGCCTGTCAAGTAATGCCATAGCGGAATGCACGGCTTCCAGTAGAATTACCCTGCGGCAGGCGCAATCCCTCCTGGGCCTGTAAAGTAATTCCAATGGGCAGAGCTTTTTCACGTAAATTGGAAAGGGCCACGGCTGGTGTCACTAACCGAGACATTTGCTACGTTTATCCTCAGAGATTAAGCAGGACCTCTCTGTCTGGGTCTCGTTTCTTCGGGATTTTAATGGCGTTCGGTTGTGGATGTCTCCAGCCGCTGACAATTTGCAGCTGCAGCTGTTCACCGACGCAGCAGGCACCACGGGGTTCGGATGTTACCTTGATGGCTCCTGGTGCGTTGGCCGTTGGCTGGAAGAATGGGTGGGAAAGGGTTTGACTAAGGACTTACTCCTTCTCAAACTCTTTCCCATAATGGTTTCCTTGGAAATCTGGGGGGAATGGTTACGCAATCGCAGCATCATTATCAGGTGTGACAACCTGGGCATGGTCCATGCGATACAATCAGCAACATGCGGCTTCCCTGCTGGTTTTGCGCTTGCTAGCGCAGCTGTGCTCACATGTTTGCGCTGTAACATCATGTTTAAGGCAAGACACGTTCCTGGGGTGGAGAATGAGATAGACGATGCGTTATCACGTTTCCAGTGGGCTAGGTCCCGATCTGTGGCCCTGGTGCTGACGTTGTGCTTTGCCCCTCTTATGTTTGGCAGGTGATCGAGCCGGCATGGAGGGCTAAGCAGAACAGTCTTTAGCCCCCTCCACGTTGCGAGCATATCGGCAGGCATGGAATGAATGGGAAGATTATTCCCGTAGCAGCAAACAGGCAGGTAAGAGTCAGCATCGTTTGATGCTTTCTTTTATTTGGAGTCTCCGTTTGGCTGGCAGATCCAGGGCTTCTGTTGCGCGCTCTTTGGGGGGCATTGCATTTTATTGTAAATTGAAGGGCCAACCTGACTTTACTAAAAGTTTTCTGATAGTGAAGGCTTTAAAGGGTTGGGCACGGGTCTCCCGGCCAGTAGCTGACCGTAGGAGACCTGTGGACGCTCATCTGCTTCCGGCAGTATTAGGGGCGGTTCTCGGAGTGGCTCTTACTGCGTATGAGGCGGTCCTGATTCAAGTGGTGTTTTCGGAGGCTTTTCACGGCACCTTGAGGGTATCGGAGCTGGTGGCATCATCCAAATGGGTTGATGCCGCCATGCTCCTCTCGGATATCCTGGTCAGTGAGAGGTCTGTTCTCTGTAGGATTCGGCAGTCGAAGACCGACCAGACTGGTAGGGGTAGGTGGATCTCGTTGGGTCCATCTAGGGACGAACAGATCTGCCCCGTGGCACTAGCTATGCGGTATGAGTTATTGCGGCCGGATGTTCCTGGTTCATGACTCATGCATATGGACAGGACTCCGCTTACCAAATACCAGTTTGGTTGGTTTTTGAAGAGGTGTGTATCAGTTTTAGGCCTCCCGCCTCAAGATTTTGGTACACACTCGTTTCTGATCGGAGCCGCAACTTCGGCGGCAGCTGCGGGTTTCTCGGCATCAGAAATTAAGGCCCTAGGACATTGGAAATCGGATAGTTATAAAGGTTACATTCGACCTAGGCGTGAAGGCCCTTTGTTTAAAGTCATTTCACAGTCTGTTCCGGTTACGTTTATATTTTATGCTTGCCTGGTTTTTGTCTTGTCTCATGTTCTGTCCTGTCTTGTCTGTTACCCCTGTCCGTCCTACTCGGGATTAGCTACTCGCCATTGCTGGCAATGGGAGTCTTGAGGGATTTTACAATTTTTACCTGAACTGACCGATTCAATTCGGCTATTCTCAATCATTTAATTAGGCCATAGTCCATCCCTCAGCAGGTTTTTATTTTACCTCTTGCCGAGTTCACCTGTTTTTCCCAATTCCCCCCCACCCATTCTTCCCCTTTGTGTCTTCTGTTTGTCTCAGCCACTTCAAATAGTAAAGTCGGCGACCAATAGAAAATTTTTCTTTTTGGCAGATACTCACTTATGTTCTATCAGATCCCACTAATGCACCATAAAATTTTATTGTTTTATGACAATTACTAATTTTTTATTTACTGCTTTCCTCCACCTTTAGGATTGCTCTTTGACACGCAGGACATTTGGGTTATAGGCCACTCATATATTTTCTGGGCTGCTAGGTTTGAGTTCAGATCAAGCTCCAATTTTTGAATATTCAGCTAGGGTCCGTTGGATAGGTTCCAGAGGTATGAGATGGCATTCCTTTTGTCCTAAACTGTTAGAGTATGCAAGGCTTTTTGGTAGGCCACGTATTTTGGTGGCTTATTTAGGAGGCAACGACTTAGGGCAGAGGTCCACTGTAGAATTACGAGTTGATATTGTCAACGATTTGGCGAGGGTGCTATCGGCCTGGCCCTTGTGTAAATTAATTTGGTCTTGCATTGTACCTCGACAGGTCTGGCGTGGGGTTAGGAGTTTTCCTGCTAATGACGAAGCTAGGAAGAAACTTAATTTCGCAGTTGCCAAATTTGTGATGGCCAATTATGGCCGTTTCATTTACCATAATAACATTCAATTTCGATTTAGTTATATGTATAGACCTGATGGAGTTCATTTAACAGAGGAGGGTGTGTCATTGTTTATTGGGGATCTTTTTGAGGAGTTGGCGTTATTGGGGTAGTACTTGGTATGGTGGCGGTGCGGCGGTTCTATAAGCTGAACCTTGCTGTGGCGGGAAAGAACGGCAGTTCACCAGTCCAGGTGCAATTATGAGTTAAGGGCGCTCCCTTCGTTGACTGGTAGTTGGCTGTACCAACCTAACGGGGGGCAGTATCATCACCTAAACGGGTGGGTAGTCAAGTTAGAGGGTGAGCGTTACCTTTTGTGTTTGACATGGTTTACATGGTTATGTGTATGCACTCTGGGCGATCTACGCCTGCTATGTCTTTTGTTGTTTGTGTGTGGGCATAGCAGATCTGGCTGATTTCTGGCCGTCCTTTCTTTGCCACCATACATCCTTAATTAATTTAAGAATTAATAAATAATATTAATTTCTCCAATAAATCGCCATCAAGTTATCTGCCAAATCCACGTCTCAGTGTCTTTATTTTATGTTAGTATGATAAGTGGTTTGCACACATGACAACACCTCATCCGATAGAAGGTTTAGTGAAACCGAAAGATTGCATAAGAAAAGAGGTGTGTTAAACCTCTAGGATGGGGGCCGGCATGTATGCAAATTACTGTTTAGAGTTAGCCTATCGTTAGCAGGGGCGGGTTTTCAATAGAGACATTATATAAGGGGCTAGAAGTGAGGGCCAAAGCCTCTTGGTTCCAGATTGCCCACCCTCCCTTCCCTTTGCAATTATTGGCAGGTTGTTGTAGTTAATTATGTAGTGGCGGGAAAGAACGGCAGTTCACCAGTCCAGGTGAAATTATGATTTAAGGGCGCTCCCTTCGTTGACTGGTAGTTGGCTGTACCAACCTAACGGGGGGCAGTATCATCACCTAAACGGGTGGGTAGTCAAGTTAGAGGGTGAGCGTTACCTTTTGTGTTTGACATGGTTTACATGGTTATGAGTATGCACTCTGGGCGATCTACGCCTGCTATGTCTTTTGTTGTTTGTGTGTGGGCATAGCAGATCTGGCTGATTTCTGGCCGTCCTTTCTTTGCCACCATACATCCTTAATTAATTTAAGAATTAATAAATAATATTAATTTCTCCAATAAATCGCCATCAAGTTATCTGCCAAATCCACGTCTCAGTGTCTTTATTTTATGTTAGTATGATAAGTGGTTTGCACACATGACAACACCTCATCCGATAGAAGGTTTAACATACACAATAACGTAATATCGGTACAAGCTGTAACATACACAATAACGTAATATCGGTACAAGCTGTAACATACACAATAACGTAATAACGGTACATGCTATAACATACACAATAACGTAATATCGGTTCATGCTGTAACATACACAATAACGTAATATCTGTACATGCTGTAACATACACAATAATGTAATAACGGCACATGCTGTAACATACACAATAACGTAATAACGGTACAAGCTGTAACATACATAATAATGTAATAACGGTACATGCTATAACATACATAATAACATAATAACGGTACAAGCTGTAACATACACAATAACGTAATATCGGTACATGCTGTACCATACACAATAACGTAATATCGGTACAAGCTGTAACATACACAATAACGTAATATCGGTACAAGCTGTAACATACACAATAACGTAATATCGGTACAAGCTGTAACATACACAATAACGTAATATCTGTACATGCTGTAACATACACAATAACGTAATAATGGCACATGCTGTAACATACACAATAACGTAATAACGGCACATGCTGTAACATACACAATAACGTAATAACGGTACAAGCTGTAACATACATAATAATGTAATAACGGTACATGCTATAACATACATAATACCGTAATAACGGTACAAGCTGTAACATACACAATAACGTAATATCGGTACATGCTGTAACATACACAATAACGTAATATCGGTACATGCTGTAACATACACAATAACGTAATATCGGTACATGCTGTAATATACACAATAACGTAATATCGGTACATGCTGTAATATACATATACATGCTGTAGCATATGTATAGATTTTTCTGTAGGTTTGTGTCAGGACGCAGCATGTGAAAACACATACAAAGAGAAAGTCATTGCTGGCACATGGTCTTGTCAGGGAAAGGTGATTATTGGCTTAAAGTAATATCTGGGGAAAGTTTAATAAAATATGTGTCCGCACCTGTCCTGAAATTGCGCCCCACTTGGCATGCTGAGCCTCTACACGCGTCCCGTCACATACTCTTCTACAAGACATGGGGCGGGATGTATGAGGCATCGCAGTTTGCATTAGATATATCCCAGCACTCTTCACGCATGCTGGTGTTAATTACACCGTTACGCATGAAGAAAAACACAAAGGACAGCTCTCTCTGTAAGATCTGTCCTTTGCGAGTGAGGGACATCCAGGTCTATGACCCAGGAGTCCCTCTGGTGTCCTTCTGCTTATGCGCAGAAGGATGCGCGCCGCAGGGGTTGCGGGGAGGGATCCTATTGGATCCCTCCCACTATGGGGGGGCAGCGAATATTTGGCAACGCCACCGCATCCACGACCCAAAATGTATCGCATTCCTGGGCTTGGTGCATATGTGAAATGCAGCCAAACACCCAAAAACTGCATTTTTGGGAATGACATTGATGCATCCCGCCCATGATCACTAATGTGACAAAATTACGGTACTCCGCTGCCCATGGTGGAGTGTTCCTTGGGGGTAGTGGGAAGTGTGATAGCCTGTGACTTACAGTCATCATCCATTTCCCAATGAGTCTTCCCGTTGTTTTAAAGGGGCAATCATTTAAAAGTCAAAACCAACTTGGTTTTGCCTATTAAAATATTGCCCCTTTAAAACACTTGGCGGACTCGCCAGGAATCCGCCGATGCCTGCAAGTCACAAGATATTACATTTACTCCTTGGTGTCATTTTGTTACTAGCCAGTTTGGTTAGTAATAGAAAACTCCATATAAAGAGCTTTTCACATTTACTCCAACATTTCCATTCATTTTTCAATGGAGTTAATATCACACCTGTGATAACACAATTTACCCTTATTCCTGTCATTGCTTGTACATACATAGAAGTTTGATGTATCTTCAGTATTTAAAACTAGTGAAAAAAGTTTTGGGTAATTTCCAAGATTGATTTACAGAATTTGTCTTTCTCAGACCCCCTCCCCCTATTCTATACTTATTACTGACATTTCTGTGATTCCAGAAATGATGCGATTTATGGTGGTTTATGGTGATTTGCCTGTAACAGATCTGGTGATTGGGAAATTAACCTGTAAATCAGTAAAATAAATTACGAGTTTTATCGCTATTTCTGCAAACCGACCTTTAGTCGATGACTCTCAATGGGCTTATTTAATGCAAAGGGAAATGATATGTATTAAACCAATGCAATTAGCAGAGAGCAGCATTTTAGTGGTCGCATTAATGAAACTTGCTATCTGATTGGTTGCTATGGGTTACAGTAGATCATAGTTCTATGTATCATTGTATTCTATAAAGCCCTTTATGTTCCTGTTTTGATAAATCACTGTTATTTGAAATGTCTTTTATTGCAAATTTGTTACAAAACAATTACACGATTCACTTTAATTATATCTAAGGCTGCAAAATACTAGTTATATCACCTTTATTAATTGCAGTTTTTGTACACAGTTTGCTCCACTTCTCATTATCTCTTGAATCAGTTATTAAAGTAAAAACTCTGCACTGTGTTTCCAAATTTGCAGGAGAGACTTATAAATAAAATGAATCTATTTGCGTGTTTGCAGCATGATTCTGAGAAACAGATTGAGAGGGGACGATAAATGGGAATATCCAGGATTTCTAGTGTAGTCATTTATCACACATTGCACAAAAACAAGCCATGCACAAACACTGACAACAGCATCAATTATGGCAATATTACCATGTTCTCTTATACCCCTTTTATACCAGAGCAAAAACCTGGGTTTTTGCTGGGTCTACCTGGGTCGCAGCTCAGTGTAAAAGGGTCCCTGAAAAATAACCTGAGTCAAGTGACCCTGCAATCCAACCCAGGTAGCTACCAGGGTTGGACCCAGGATGGACCCAGGTAATGGTGCAGTGTAAATGGTGTAACCCGAGTTATCTGACCTGGATCATGTCTAAAATGAGCGGATTGGTGGTTGTCGAGCATTCACCTCCCACTTTTTATGACCTCACAGGTTTAGCAGGGCAGACCTGAGTTCAGTGTGAACAGGGCTGACCTGGGAGTAACCCAGATCAAAGGTGCAGTGTAAATGGGTCTGACCAGGGTTGGAACCATGTCCAAAAACCCAGGTCGGACCTGGGTTTTTGGTGGAAAAGAGGTATTAGTGATTACTGTGCTTCTCTTACTTGTGGTTCCTGTTGTAAATAACCTCTGTACTAAACCTTCTCCCTTCCCAATAATAACTCCTTAGTTTGTGGGGGACCCTCACCCTCCGCTGTATTAGGCAGGGGCCCGTCCGACCCGGGTCCCATATACTGGACGGTGATTTCCAAATTTTCTGGTGGTTGGAGATGATGTCATCTCTTAGCTCCAGCAGACCAGTTCCACTGCACCCAGGTCAGCGACGCGGTCTGAAGGGGAGCTGTCCCGGGTCTGACCCAGTTTGGAACTGTGATCCAAGCGCCGGCATTAGAGAACAATTGCTCCTGTGTGCCGTGTAAACGGCACTGGGTCGGCGCCGCAGTGTGAAAGGGGTCTGTCCCGGGTCTAACCTGCTTTGGAGGATCAATTTTCCAAATCCCGGGTCAGACCCGGAACTTTAGTGTAAAAAGGGTATTAGTCTGGTAAAATATTCTCCCTAACAGATGTAAAATGTCATACTTCATCTTCATGATGAAACCCCGGCTTAGATAAATAATCAACTGTGGAGCTTCTCACTAAAATATATTAAGTGTTAAATGCTTTAAAAGGCTTTAATTGCAAACAAGTGAACTCCGCTTAATTAATGAGGTGATTTTCAAATATTCATTGAACCAGGGGTTTATTTGGATGTATCTTAGCCAAAGAGGTGAATATGGATGTAATCAATTATTGTAATTTCTAGTTAATTAAAAAATATATATTGCAGAATGTTAAAAAATTATATGTGAAATGAGTCATCGGCGCAAACCGCAAATACATTTTATAAACATAGCAGAAAGGGGAATTGACACGTCCACTCTCAGAGGTCAGTGCTGGCCTAAAATAGAGACTTTTATGATATTTCAGTCTGCAATTTGCACCTATAGACTAGACGGGCGCTCCTGCTGTGAGTGCCACACGGTCTCCTATAGCGGATCATGTACCCTGGTGTAATGATGTCTTTGCAGTCCTGACATTAGACGGATGACACCTCTTCTCTGTTTGACAGAGGCACAGCTGGAAAGGTCCATTAAATACAGTAAAAATATTCTGCTTCACCCTCAGACAATGCTAAATGGGGCCCATAAATAGAGAATATATGAACAACTAAAATCTGTGGTGCACTGTAGCACACTAAAGATTTTTGGTGAAACACAATGCAGACCTCACATCTCAGGATGTAGTCGGCATCCCAGCGTGCGGGATGCCGACGGTCTTAATACCAGCACCAAAATCCCGACGGGTCGGGATCCTGGCACCAGCATCCCGACTGTCGGCATCCCGAAGGTAAGTATCGGGGAGCAGGAGAAGGGTGGCGTTAGCTAGCGGGGTTAGGGATAGGCTTTAGAGGGAGGGTTAGGGTTACACACCAGGGAGGGAGGGTTAGGATTAGGGTGCGGGGAGGGTGAGGTTAAGTTTAGGCACTGTGGAGAGGGTGTTAGGATTAGGGTGCGGGGAGGGTGAGGTTAGGTTTAGGCACTGTGGAGAGGGTGTTAGGATTAGGGTGCGGGGAGGGTGAGGTTAGGTTTAGGCACTAGTGGGGGGAGGGTTAGGGTTGGGCACCGGGAATGGTGGGTTAGGAATAGGGTAGGGGTTAGAAAACTTCTCACCATTCCTATGGGTGTCGGGATTCTGGCTATCGGGATGCCGCTGTCGGTAATGTGATTAGCGGCTTCCCGACAGCTGGGATATGGGCTCTAACCAGTCAGAGTACCAGAAAACCCCTAGTGGCTATCCAGGTCTCTCATTGGTAAATGGCCCCCAATTTCCACCAATCAGAATGAAAGGACTCATGGTCGGACAACGCATGTCATTGGAATTTGGTCTTAGATCCAACAGGATCCACCTTAAAAGCATCCCTATTTGTATGGACACCTAACCCCCTCTAGGTCGATTGTGGTATGAAACGTTGTTATTTAGAATTACGACACCAGAATTTTGACAAGTTCCGAATGTCGACATGGGTTTTAAGTCGACAACCTATATGTCGGCACTCTAAAATGTCGCCATTGTTAAAATGTCGACATGCTCATAATGACGGCATTAAACATGTCAACACCAGAATGTCAGAAAGGCTTCTTCTAGTCTAAACCTCAGACTAACCTTAAAAATTAACAACAAAAACCATATGTCGACATTCTGAGGTTGACATGGTAAATGTCGATATTTTAAACATGTCGACCTTTCTGAATGTCTACATATGGGTTGTTGACCTAAAGTCAATGTCGACATTCTGGCTGTCAACATTTAAAAAGCTGCCGACATTCAGGAGTCGACACTCTGACTGTATACCTTCCAGGTAAAGGTAAATGGCCTTAATGCAATGTAATCCTGAGTGGTCACCTTTATCCTGCACCAAAACATTCCTGGTCTCGTGTAAGTACATAACGAGCATCCACCGGGTACTAGCGGCCACTGGAAAATAATCAAACGATTCACTCAGATTATTCCACCATGCAACTATAAACAATCACTAATATCTGAAGAGCCAGAGCATAATGCGACAATTAACTTGACCAATAGCATTTTGCGACGCGGCTGCAGCCATGTTAAACACACAAGCCCATCCGTTTTCCCATTACGGGCTGATAGGGTGATATTAGAACTGAATAGATACAAATTCACTCCAGAAGGCAAAATCAATGGCTCAGCTTCTGGAGTCAGTGTGTGAAAACTCACCAGAGTGAATTAAAGGTGTTTATAACTTGTTCCTCTCAAGGCAGAAATCAATAGCTTATCCGAGAGAAAACTGCACATGAGGGAGAGGGAGCTGGGACCATGACATTTCTCTTACGGGGGACGGGGACGGGGGAGAGTGAGGTCTGGGGGGCGCCTCATGTTTGGCTGGGGCACAATGTACATTTTTATAAATTCTCTTGCACAAAACTGAGATGGAGGAAGGCGACCTACTGTATACAAGGTATTTTCTGCTGCTAAGAACTTAATGCTACCACCTGAGTTTTTGGCGTTATCCCTGTGGATACGAATGGCTGCTCCTCTATAATATGAACAGAGTTGCTGGGATGTAGCTTGGCCCAGTTTCCCGGAATACACGTAGAAATGGTCTTTGTTGATCATCATGACAATCCAAATAGCAGTAGATCTGAAAACCTTGAACCCAGGACCCAGATTTAGAGAGTTAGGGATCTATGTACTAAGCCTTGGAAAGAGATAAAGTGGACGGAGATAAAGTACCTACCAATCAGCTCCTAACTGTCACTTGACAGGCGGTGTTTGAAAAATGACAGAGAGAAGTTGATTGGTTGGTACTTTATTGCTGTCCGCTTTATCTTTATCTAAGGTTTAGTACATAGACCCCTCAAACAACTGGATAATTATCTGCTCTCTCAGCGAAGCTATGGGAACCCTTCGCATTGGCAGGGGGGGTCTAACTAGTGGAACGCTCTACTCGTCCCTTTACTTCCCGATGCTCCACCTTGCCTTTGGTGATATTGTTGTGCTAATTGTTACCCTATGTTATCCTATATGCTGATGACTGATTTCCCTTTCACACTGCCAGCAAATAACCCGGGTTACTGCGCAGTGTGAAGGGGCCCAGTTGAATAACCCGGGTCGACCCAGAATTTCAACCTGGGTAACGAGCAGGGTTGAACACGAGTTCACATCGGCTCGAGGCGACCTAGGTCCCATTCACTGCATAGGGAGAGCTGTCGCTTGGAGATGAGATCATCTCCCGCTGTCTCAGCAGCTATCGACCCGCCATTATTGCCCAGTCGGGCCGCCAGCCTGAAAGGGGTCTCAGCCGGGTCACACCCGGGATCGAATCGTGTACAAATCCCAGGTGCGACCCGGCAATTGCGATGTGAAAGGGCTATAATAGGGGTATATTTTCTAAAGTGTGAGTTATTAGAAGTGGAGATGTTGCCCATAGCAACCAATCAGATTCTACTTATCATTTATCTACCACCTTCTATAAGATAATAGTTAGAATCTAATTGGTTGCTAAGGGCAACATCTCCACTTCTAAAAAAACTCCTGCAGATTAGTAAATACTAGGGGTGTGCACCGGCCACTTTTCGTGTTTTGTGTTTTGGTTTTGGATCTGGATCTTTCTTCGTGTTTTGGATCTGGATTGGTTTTGCCAAAACCACCCTTCCGTGTTTTGGGTTCTGGGTTTTGTGTTTTGGATCTGTATTTTTTTGAAAAAAAGCATAAAAACAGCTAAAATCACAGAATTTGTAGGTTTTTCTGCTCCTATGCTATTATTAACCTCAATAACCTTAATTTCCACTCATTTCCAGTCTATTCTGAACACCTCACACCTCACAATAGTGTTTTTATGTCCAAAAGGTTGCACCGAGGTAGCTGGATGACTATGCTAAGCGACACGAGTGGGTGGCACAAACACGTGACCCATCTAGGCGTGAAACTGCAGTGGCAGACAGGATGGCAGTTTGAAAAACTAGGCCCCAAACTGTACATAATGCAAAGAAAAAAAAGAGGTGCAAGATGGAATTGTCCTTGGGCCCTCCCACCCACCCTTATATTGTATAAACAGGACATGCACACTTTAACAAACCAATCATTTCAGCGCCAGGGTCTGCCACACAACTGTGGCTGAAATGATTGGTTCGTTTGGGCCCCCACAAAACAAGCTGGCAATTAATCTGTCCCTGCACAAACTGGCTCTACGGAGGCAAGATGTCATCCTCATCCTCCTCATCCACCGATTCCTCACCCTCTTCAGTGTGTACATCCTCATCCTCACAGAGTATTAATTCGTCCCTGCTGGAACCACAGGTCCCTCTGTATGTTCAGGAGGCTGGTCTCCCTGGAAGAGTTGATAATTCATTTTATGAACATCATCTTCTCCACATTTTGTGGAAGCAACCTCCTACGCCTTTCGCTGACAAGGTTCCCGGCTGCACTAAACACTCTTTCGGAGTACACACTGGAGGGGGGGCAACTCAGGTAAAATAGAGCCAGTTTGTACAGGGACCTCCAAATTGCTTCTTTTTCCTGCCAGTACAGGTACGGACTGTCTGACATGCCTATTTGGATGCTGTCACCGATGTAATCCTTTAACAGACAGACGCACGCTTGTCGCTGCTGCTTTGAGGATGCAAGTGCGGCTACAGCCCACACAATTCACAAAGACAGAAAAAAGAAGAAGAATATTTTTATTGTTTGTGTAGCACACTTTGAGGGTGTCACCACCCTTTAACAGACAGACGCACGCTTGTCGCTGCTGCTTTAAGGATGCAGGTGCGGCTACAGCCCACACATTTCACAAAGACTGAAAAAAAAAGAACAATATTTTAATTGTTTGTGTAGCACACTTTGAGGGTGTCACCACCCTTTAACAGACAGACGCACGCTTGTCGCTGCTGCTTTAAGGATGCAGGTGCGGCTACAGCCCACACAATTCACAAAGACAGAAAAAAAAAGAACAATATTTTAATTGTTTGTGTAGCACACTTTGAGGGTGTCACCACCCTTTAACAGACAGACGCACGCTTGTCGCTGCTGCTTTGAGGATGCAAGTGCGGCTACATCGCACACAAGTCACAAACACATTAAAAAAATAGTTTTTTATTTTTTGGAGCACTTTGAGAGTTACACCACCCTTTAACAGACAGACGCACGCTTGTCGCTGCTGCTTTAAGGATGCAGGTGCGGCTACAGCCCACACATTTCACAAAGACCGAAAAAAAAGAACAATATTTTAATTGTTTGTGTAGCACACTTTGAGGGTGTCACCACCCTTTAACAGACAGACGCACGCTTGTCGCTGCTGCTTTAAGGATGCAGGTGCGGCTACAGCCCACACAATTCACAAAGACAGAAAAAAGAAGAAGAATATTTTTATTGTTTGTGTAGCACACTTTGAGGGTGTCACCACCCTTTAACAGTCAGACGCACGCTTGTCGCTGCTGCTTTGAGGATGCAAGTGCGGCTACATCGCACACAAGTCACAAACACCTTAAAAAAAATGTTTTATTTTTTGGAGCACTTTGAGGGTTACACCACCCTTTAACAGACAGACGCACGCTTGTCGCTGCTGCTTTGAGGATGCAAGTGCGGCTACAGCCCACACAATTCACAAAGACAGAAAAAAAAAGAACAATATTTTAATTGTTTGTGTAGCACACTTTGAGGGTGTCACCACCCTTTAACAGACAGACGCACGCTTGTCGCTGCTGCTTTAAGGATGCAGGTGCGGCTACAGCCCACACATTTCACAAAGACAGAAAAAAAAAGAACAATATTTTAATTGTTTGTGTAGCACACTTTGAGGGTGTCACCACCCTTTAACAGACAGACGCACGCTTGTCACTGCTGCTTTGAGGATGCAAGTGCGGCTACATCGCACACAAGTCACAAACACATTAAAAAATTTTTTTTTTTTTTTGGAGCACTTTGAGAGTTACAACACCCTTTAACAGACAGACGCACGCTTGTCGCTGCTGCTTTGAGGATGCAAGTGCGGCTACAGCCCACACAATTCACAAAGACAGAAAAAAAAAGAACAATATTTTAATTGTTTGTGTAGCACACTTTGAGGGTGTCACCACCCTTTAACAGACAGATGCACGCTTGTCGCTGCTGCTTTAAGGATGCAGGTGTGGCTACAGCCCACACATTTCACAAAGACAGAAAAAAAAAGAACAATATTTTAATTGTTTGTGTAGCACACTTTGAGGGTGTCACCACCCTTTAACAGACAGACGCACGCTTGTCGCTGCTGCTTTGAGGATGCAGGTGGAATCTAGACGGGATTTGGAACCGAGGACACACTACCTCCATCAATTGTCTAAATCCCACTGCACTAATGGCGGATACCGGACGCACGTCTAACACCAACATAGCAGTCAAGGCCTCAGTTATACGTTTTGCTTCAGGATGACTGCTGTCGTACTTCATCCTCATCACTAGGGACTGTTGGAGGGTCAATTGTTTAGTAAAAGTAGTGATGTTCCTACTTCCTCTCTGGGATGATGAACAACTCCCAGCAGCAGCAACAGCACTAGGAGGAAGTGGTTCTTGATCTTTCCCTATTTTATTTTTATCGGAGAAAGTTTGGTCCTCCATTTATGTTATATTGATATATACGTGCGGCTAAAGCGCACACAAACACAGAAAATATTTTTTTATTTTTGCTGGAGAGTAGTGCACTTTGTGGGTTACACCACCCTTTAAGAAATGAGCCAGCCGTCTCTTTACTTATGGGACACAGGCGCACGCTTGGCGCTGCTCCTTTGTTGATGCACGTGCAGCCACAGTGCACACAAGTCACAAACACAGAAAATATATATTTTTTTGTTTTGGAGTGTACTTTGGGGGTTACAGAACCCTTTAACGGTCAAGCCAGCCGGCCCTTTACTTATGACACAGGCGCACGCTTGGCACTACTTTGTTGATGCACATGCGGCTACTGCGCACACAATTCACAAACACAGAAAATTATTTTTTTTTTGGTTTGGACTGGAGTGCACTTTCGGGGGTTACAGCACCCTTTAACGGTCAAGCCAGCCGGCCCTTTACTTATGACACAGGCGCACGCTTGGCACTACTTTGTTGATGCACGTGCGGCTACTGCGCACACAATTCACAAACACAGAAAATAATTTTTTTTTGGTTTGGACTGGAGTGTACTTTCGGGGGTTACAGCACCCTTTAACGGTCAAGCCAGCCGGCCCTTTACTTATGACACAGGCGCACGCTTGGCACTACTTTGTTGATGCACGTGCGGCTACTGCGCACAATTCACAAACACAGAAAATAATTTTTTTTTTGGTTTGGACTGGAGTGCACTTTCGGGGGTTACAGCACCCTTTAACGGTCAAGCCAGCCGGCCCTTTACTTATGACACAGGCGCACGCTTGGCACTACTTTGTTGATGCACGTGCGGCTACTGCGCACACAATTCACAAACACAGAAAATAATTTTTTTTTGGTTTGGACTGGAGTGTACTTTCGGGGGTTACAGCACCCTTTAACGGTCAAGCCAGCCGGCCCTTTACTTATGACACAGGCGCACGCTTGGCACTACTTTGTTGATGCACGTGCGGCTACTGCGCACACAATTCACAAACACAGAAAATAATTTTTTTTTGGTTTGGACTGGAGTGTACTTTCGGGGGTTACAGCACCCTTTAACGGTCAAGCCAGCCGGCCCTTTACTTATGACACAGGCGCACGCTTGGCACTACTTTGTTGATGCACGTGCGGCTACTGCGCACACAATTCACAAACACAGAAAATAATTTTTTTTTGGTTTGGACTGGAGTGTACTTTCGGGGGTTACAGCACCCTTAACGGTCAAGCCAGCCGGCCCTTTACTTATGACACAGGTGCACGCTTGGCACTACTTTGTTGATGCACGTGCGGCTACTGCGCACACAATTCACAAACACAGAAAATAATTTTTTTTTGGTTTGGACTGGAGTGTACTTTCGGGGGTTACAGCACCCTTTAACGGTCAAGCCAGCCGGCCCTTTACTTATGACACAGGCGCACGCTTGGCACTACTTTGTTGATGCACGTGCGGCTACTGCGCACACAATTCACAAACACAGAAAATAATTTTTTTTTTGGTTTGGACTGGAGTGTACTTTGGGGGTTACAGCACCCTTTAACGGTCAAGCCAGCCGGCCCTTTACTTATGACACAGGCGCACGCTTGGCACTACTTTGTTGATGCACGTGCGGCTACTGCGCACACAATTCACAAACACAGAAAATAATTTTTTTTTTGGTTTGGACTGGAGTGTACTTTCGGGGGTTACAGCACCCTTAACGGTCAAGCCAGCCGGCCCTTTACTTATGACACAGGCGCACGCTTGGCACTACTTTGTTGATGCACGTGCGGCTACTGCGCACACAATTCACAAACACAGAAAATAATTTTTTTTTTGGTTTGGACTGGAGTGTACTTTCGGGGGTTACAGCACCCTTAACGGTCAAGCCAGCCGGCCCTTTACTTATGACACAGGCGCACGCTTGGCACTACTTTGTTGATGCACGTGCGGCTACTGCGCACACAATTCACAAACACAGAAAATAATTTTTTTTTTGGTTTGGACTGGAGTGTACTTTCGGGGGTTACAGCACCCTTTAACGGTCAAGCCAGCCGGCCCTTTACTTATGACACAGGCGCACGCTTGGCACTACTTTGTTGATGCACATGCGGCTACTGCGCACACAATTCACAAACACAGAAAATATATTATTTTTTTAGCACTTTGGGGGAGCACCCCTGATGGACAGAGCACCCCCTGGACAACACTACAGCACCCCTTTAGGACTGGGACACTGCACAGGACTTTGGAGTGGACACAGCCCCTATGGAGAACTGACTGCACAACACAGTCCAGCCAGCCCCTATGGACTTTGAAGTAGTGGACACAGCCCCTATTAACAACAGCAGCACAGCACAACACAGCCAGCCCCTATGGACTTTGAAGTAGTGGACAACAGCAGCACTACACTACACTACACTACACAGCCCTAACTCCCACCCTCCCTCTTCACTGTCCACAGCCGAGTGAGAAAATGGCGCCGACGCGGGTACCTTATATAGGATCCAAAACCCGCGAGACTCGGAAGGCGGGATGATGACGTTTTGCCTCGATTTCAGATCCGAGTCAGGCGGGAAAAGTCGAGCCTGACTCGGATCGGACTCGGATCGGGGGGGCTCGGGGGGGTTCGGATTTCAGAAATCCGAACCCGCTCACCCCTAGTAAATACACCCCGTAATGTAACCTCTGTACTGCGCTGCGGACATCTTGTAGTCATAAATAAAATATAATACTAGTATTACTAGTAATACTAATAATAATCTGTAATTCCCCCAGTCAAGAAATATAAACAATGACTTACGTTTTTGTGAAAAGTGCAGTATTGCACCCATACAATGTCCTATGTGGTGATAGCTCCCATTCTATGAAACATGACGCATTTAGAATGCGCACCGCCACAATTCTGCGCCTGGCCCCCATTTGCTAGGAATCCATGTAGTCATTTCTTTTACATTTGAGAACTTAGAGAAATGTTTCCCAAAATTTTGTGTGAATATTATATATTATTAGCCTCAAGACAGCACCAATATATTCCGCCAGGGTATCCGGGTGAAAGATCAACAATGTAAAGATCGTCAGTCAATAGGTCGACATCGTCAAAAGGTAGACAGGTCTACTGACAAATGATCGACAATACAGAAGGCCGACAGGGTAAAAAGTTGACAGGTTCCACCGTGCTGTACAAGGAGAGAATGGTTTATGTATTTTATTCCAGCACATCAGCTCCTGTCCCAGTGGAGCTTACAGTCACTTTTTCCTGCTGCATGGTCACATGTCATTGGACTGTGGCAGGACAGGAGAACCCAGAGCAAACCCTAGCTGACAGTGGGCCTGATTCAGAGATGTACGATAACCTGATGGTATGCGCACATCTCTGATTGTTAGAACACTGCGCATGTACAGCCCTCCATCGGCGAGTCCACTCGTAGTGCCTCCCAGCAGCAGCCGGATTGACACGCTGCAGCGTTCTTGGGCAGCGTTCCTAGAAACGGGGGCATGTGGGCCCCGTTTTCCGGGAGGGATGAGGCCAAGATTTGCGCAGATTTCCTGGCCTCGCAAAGCTTCCAGGACCCGGCCAGGCCAATTGGTTGCGATGGTGAAGCCAGGCGGCGGCCTCGGTCGCAGTACTGGGATCGCAGATGCAGCAAGTAAGGGGGTCCTGCTGCATGAGCCGCTTGTGTGCGGCTCTGTAACTCCGCCCATCTGTGAATCAGGCCCAGTAAAGGAATTGCACACGGATTTCACCCTGGTTGGAACACTTTTAGGTCAAGCATGTGGTTCCCTGATATGGTCTCACCGCTCTACTACACTGTAGTGCTAATGTCCGCCAAATACAGCTATAATCACAGGACCCTGGGCGTCTTGTGGACAACCTGAAGGAGCCCAGCTACGGGACATGGATTCCCACTGACAGTTAGCAGAGGCTGTCTGTAATTATGAATTAATGGGTCCTTAGCAAATGTTATTAGAATTCTTTAGTATTCCCAATGAATTATAAATGAATCAAATCATTTCTGTATTCCCACGAGTCGATTAAGAACCCATTCAAACTTTGCCGGCTCCATTATACTCTCTAATCTTCGGATTAAGGTAATAGCTAACGCGCAATGAGTTCTTATTGTACGTCTCGCTGCAGCGCACCTTCTGAGGAAGGGAACACGGCATTGCAATCAGTCACTAAGGAGGAGAGAAGTGGATAATTCCGCCACAGACTTATTCTACAGTAACAAACGTGTATTGTGGAGTATCTGACTCACCCATGGACACATGCAAAGGAGAAAAAACTAAAGTAGCTGAGAACTATCCAACTGTATTTATAAGTAATGAGAACAAATGTTATACTCCCATTCACAATACACATAGAAAATATACTTATGGGTAACTTTATAGGTGACAGAGTATTCCTGACCAATCGTATCTATCTATCTATCTATCTATCTATCTATCTATCTATCTCATAACTATCTATCTATCTATCTATCTCATACCTATCTATCTATCTATCTATCTATATATCTATCTCATATCTACCGTATCTATATCATATCTATCTATCTATCTCATATCTGTCTATGTATCTATCTATCTATCTATCTCATATCTGTCTATCTATCTATCCATCTATCTCATATCTGTCTGTCTGTCTATCTATCTATCTATATATATCATATCTATCTATCTATCTATCTATCTATCTATCTATCTCATAGCTATCTGTCTATCTATCTCATATCTATCTATCTCATATCTATCTATCTATCTCATATCTATCTATCTATCTATCTTTCTCATATCTATCTATCTCCTATCTATCTATCTATCTATCTATCTATCTATCTATCTATCTATCTATCTCATATCTGTCTATCTATCTATCTATCTATCTATCTATCTATTTATCTCATAGCTCTCTGTCTATCTATCTCATATCTATCTGTCTATCTATCTATCTATCTATCTATCTATCTATCTATCTATCTATCTATATCATATCTATCTATCAATCTATCTCATATCTATCTATCTCATATCTATCTATCTCATTTCTGTCTATGTATCTATCTATCTATATATCTATCTCCTATTTACCTATCTATCTATCTATCTATCTATCTCATATCTGTCTATCTATCTATCTATCTATCTATCCATCTATCTCATATCTGTCTGTCTATCTATCTATCTATCTATCTATCTATCTATCTATCTATCTATATATCTCATATCTATCTATCTATCTATCTATCTATCTATCTATCTATCTCATAGCTATCTGTCTATCTATCTCATATCTATCTATCTCATATCTATCTATCTATCTATCTATCTATCTATCTATCTATCTATCTCATATCTATCTATCTTTCTCATATCTATCTATCTCCTATCTATCTATCTATCTATCTATCTATCTATCTATCTATCTCATATCTGTCTATCTATCTATCTATCTATCTATCTATCTATCTATCTCATATCTCTCTGTCTATCTATCTATCTATCTATCTCATATCTATCTGTCTATCTATCTATCTATATCATATCTATCTATCTATCTATCTATCTATCTATCTATCAATCTATCTCATATCTATCTATCTCATATCTATCTATCTATCTATCTCATATCTATCTATCTATCTATCTATCTATCTATCTATCTATCTGTCTATCTATCTATCTCTCATATCGGTGTATCTATCTATCTCATATCTATCTATATATCTATCTCATATCTGTCTATCTATCTATCTATCTCATATCTATCTATCTATCCATCCATCTATCTCATATCTATCTATCTATCTCATATCTATCTATCTATCTATCTATCCATCTATCTCATACCTATCTATCTATCTATCTATCTATCTCATATCTATCTATCTATCTATCTATCTATCTCATATCTATCTATCTATCTATCTATCTATCTATCCATCCATCTATCTCATATCTATCTATCTATCTCATAGCTATCTATCTATCTTTCTATCTATCTATCTCATATCTATCTATCTCATATCTCTGTCTATCTATCTATCTATCTATCTATCTATCTATCTATCTATCTATCTCATATCTATCTGTCTGTCTATCTATCTCATATCTATCTATCTATCTATCTATCTATCTATCTATCTCATATCAATCTATCTCATATCTATCTATCTCATATCTATCTATCTATCTCATATCTATCTATCTATCTGTCTATCTATCTATCTATCTATCTCATATCGGTCTATCTATCTATCTATCTATCTATCTCATATCTATCTTTATATCTATCTCATATCTGTCTATCTATCTATCTATCTATCCATCTATCTCATATCTATCTATCTATCTATCTCATATCTATCTATCTTTCTCATATCTATCTATCTGTTATATCTATCTATCTCATATCTATCTATATATCTCATATCTATCTATCTATCTCATATCTATCTATCTGTTATATCTATCTATCTCATATCTATCTATCCATCTATCTCATACCTATCTATCTATCTCATATCTATCTATCTATCTATCCATCCATCTATCTCATATCTATCTATCTATCTATCTATCTATCTCATATCTATCTATCTATCTATCTATCTATCTATCTATCTATCTATCTCATATCTATCTACAGTCAGGTGCATAAATATTGGGACATTGACAGAATTTTCATATTTTGGCCTCTATTCACCACCACAATGGCTTTGAAATGAAACAAACAAGATGTGCTTTAACTGCAGACTTTCAGATATAATTTGAGGATAATTACATCCAAATCAGGTGAACGGTGTAGGTATAACAACGGTTTCTATATGTGCCTCCCACTTTTTAAGGGGACAAAAGTAATGGGACAAACTAAACAATCCTAAATCAAACTTTCACTTTGCAGGCAATTACAGCCTGAAGTCTGGAACGCATAGACATCACCAGACGCTAGGTTTCATCCCTGGTGATGCTCTGCCAGGCCTCTACTGCAAATATTTTCAGTTCCTGCTTGTTCTTGGGGCATTTTCCCTTCAGTTTTGTCTTCATCAAGTGAAATGCATGCCCAATCGGATTCACGTCAGGGCATTGACTTGGCAATTGCATAACATTCCACTTTTTAGCCTTAAAAAACTCTTTGGTTGCTTTTGCAGTATGCTTCGGGTCATTGTCCATCTGCACTGTGAAGCGCCGTCCAATGAGTTCTGAAGCATTTGACTGAATATGAGCATATAATATTGCCCGAAACACTTCAGAATTCATTCTGCTGCTTTTGTCAACAGTCGCATCATCAATAAATACAAGGGAACCAGTTCCATTGGCAGCCATACATGCCCACGCCATGACACTACCACCACCATGCTTCAATGATGAGGTGGTATGTTTTGGATCATGAGCAGTTCCTTTCCTTCTCCATACTCTTCTCTTCCCTTCACTCTGGTACAAGTTGATCTTTGTCTCGTCTGTCCATAGGATGTTGTTCCAGAACTGTAATGGATTTTTTAGATGTTGTTTGGCAAACTCTAATCTGGTATGTTTCTGAGGCTCACCAATGGTTTACATCTTGTGGTGAACCCTCTATATTCACTCTTGTGAAGTCTTCTCTTGATTGTTGACTTTGACACATATACACCTACCTCCTGGAGAGTGTTGTTGATTAGGCCAACTGTTGTGAAGGGGTTTTTCTTCACCAGGGAAATAATTCTTCTGTCATCCACCACAGTTGTTTTCCGTGGTATTCCGGGTCTTTTGGTGTTGCTGAGCTCTCTGGTGCATTCTTTCTTTTTAAGAATGTTCCAAACAGTTGATTTGGCCTCACCTAATGTTTTTGCTATCTCTCTGATGGGTTTGTTTTGATTTTTCAGCCTAATGATGGCTTGCTTCACTGATAGTGACAGCTCTTTGGATCTCATATTGGGCTCTATTTACTACAATCCACATTGGTAATGCAGATTGTAGTGTGATATTACCGAGTGAATTCCCATTGCGAATTCAGGCAATATCACAGGGATTTACTACAAATCCCTTGCAGGGACAGAGCTTGCGATAAAGCTCTGTCCCTGCTAATCCCCTTCGTAGCCTTATCACGGTATTGTTGCAAAAAATACCGTGATTAAGTGCCCGCGCATGCGCCGACCGGTCGCCGCTGCTACCCCCCCTCCAGCGCTAAGCCCCGCCCCCGGCGCTAAGCCCCGCCCCCGCAATCGTGGACCCCCCTGCGACCCCCCTCTCCCTTACTTACACTTACCTGCATGCTGTAGGCCTCCGGTGATGTTCTCCATTCCTCCGGTCAGGTGATCTCCCATACTGCACTGCTGCCCGATCACCTGATGACCGGGCAGCAGTGCACTGTGGGAGACCAGCTGACCGGAGGGGAGTCATCACCAGAGGCCCGATTACCGGTCCCTGGATTCAGGTAAGTTAATTTTTTTTTTTACTATTTTTTTTTACAGTAATCAGCTTGCGGTCTGTTTAGACCACACAGCTGATTACAGGGACCGACTCCCGGCTCTGCTCTTCCCGTTAGAGCAGGGCAGGAGGCCGGTAACCGGGGGAGACCCTGGATAACGCCACCTCCAGGTGGCGTTATTATCACAGGGCTTTCCCCGGTATTTTTTTCACATTTATTTTTAGTAACTATGGTCAGATCACATTTCCTATTACAGTTATGCGAAATGCGATCTGCTTTACTAAAAATAAGTGATACTTAGGGGTTGGAGTAGAATTTTACGAATTCAACTCCAATTGCCCTGTAATAACTATAGGTGATACTAAAATAATGTGAAAAGGGCGTGAAAACACCCTTTTTTACATTATATTAGTAAAAATAATGTTGATAAATAGAGCCCATTGTGAGTCGACAGCAACTGATTCCAAATGCAAATGTCACACCTAGAATCAACTCAAGACCTTTTACCTGCTTAATTGATAATGAAATAACGAGGGAATAGCCCACACCTGTCCATGAAATAGCTTTTGAGTTGATAGTCCCATTACTTTTGGCCCCTTAAAAAGTGGGAGGCACATATATAAACCATTGTAATTCCTACACCGTTCACCTGATTTGGATGTAATTACCCTCAAATTAAATCTGCAGGTAAAGCACATCTTGTTTGTTTCATTTCAAATCCATTGTGGTGGTGAATAGAGGCCAAAATATGAAAATTCTGTCAATGTCCCAATATTTATGCACCTGACTGTATCTATCTATCTATCTATCTATCTATCTATCTATCTATCTATCTATCTATCTCTCTCTCTCTCTCTCTCTATCTATCTATCTATCTATCTATCTATCTATCTATCTATCTATCTATCTATCTATCTATCTATCTATCTATCTATCTATCTATCTATCTATCTCTCATATCAATCTATCTATATATCTCATATCTATCTATCTATCTATCTATCTATCTATCTATCTATCTATCTATCTATCTATCTATCTATCTCATATCTATCTATCTATCTCATATCTATCTCATATCTATCTATCTATCTATCTATCTAATACCTATCTGTCTATCTATCTCTCTATCTATCTCATATCCAGGCCCGCTGAGAGCCGCGGCGGGCCCGGGTAATAGGGGGCATGGCCTAACAGCAGGAGGCGTGGCCACGCCCCCTTCCCGGGAAAAAAAATATTTGCAGCGCCGCTTCGCGCTGGGGAGGGGTCGCTCTGGGCCCCCTCAGCTCTGCTCAAAGCCAGGGGGGGAGCGATCAGTGTGATAGCTCCCCCCCACAGGCATAGGAGACTGCTGTGGCTGCTGGTGCTGGGTTGCTGTGAGGGAGGGGGAGCGGTGCCGGACCCGGGCCCCTCAGGAAGCCCGGGCCCCGGTAATCTGTACCCGCTCCCCCCCTCTCGGCGCCCGTGCTCATATCTATCTATCTTTCTATCTATCTATCCATCCATCCATCCATCTATCTCATATGTATTTATCTATCTATCTATCTATCTATCTCACATCTATCTATCTATCTATCTCATATGTATCTATCTATCTATCTATCTCATATCTATCTATCTATCTATCTATTTCATGTCTATCTATCTATCTATCTATCTCATATTTGTCTATCTATCTAATCTATGGTCATAGATCAAAATGCGCTCAAAACCTTTAACGAGATGGTGTGCGTCAATTGTAAGTGTATAGGAGAGTGATGAGTTCAAGCTGAATATGGTATTATAGAGCTTTAATTAAACAAAAATGGGTGATAAGGGGCTTAAAATAATGACTGTTCACTGACTAAGGCAATGGCAGTCAAACTACAGAATACATGCAGTAATAGTGGTAATATTCAGTACCTAACTTCCCTAAAAAGGAGAAAAGGAAAAAACTGTGGCATAAATTCACAGATTAAAAGAAGAAAAAACAAAGTCAATCAATCGATGGTAAAAGTTGATTAAGTGAGTGAAACAAGGACCGAAGACCATGGAGCTCGCATTGAAGAATGGCAAGTCTTATGAGAGAGTTAATGTTGGTGCGGCGTCCCGCACTTATATTGTAGAGAGGACTGCTGGTGGATAATGAATTGCTGGTGGTTTGCTTGGGTGTTCCCGGGGTAAGCAGTACGGAGAGCTGCCTGAGTATGTAGAGGTGTATATCCAAGCCCGTGTATGACCACGAAACATGTCCGGAGCCTACCCGCCAATGCTAGGCAGTCTACGGCGCGTCCCGCTGGTCCACAACTAGGTATGCAGAAGGAGGGGGAGAGATGGTTGTGGTGCTATGTACCAGACGCCGTACTCCCTACCTCCACTGTGGACTCACCTCTCAGGTAGAGTCCGCTCTTCCCCTCGCCGGCGTGTTGCAGTCGCGTCGTCCCTTCCTTCGGTGTCCCTCGGCAGAAGCAGCCACTCGTTGAATGCTCGTCAGGCGCCGTTTGATCAGGTGTTCGTTAGATGCGGTGTCCGGTTCCTTGCTGTGTCTGAGGGGTAGGTAAGCCTTGAGTGCCCATAGGCTGAATAGACTGTCAGTCAGTCAGGTCCACGCTGCTATTGCACCAGGACATGGACCTGACTGACTGACAGTCTATTCAGCCTATGGGCACTCAAGGCTTACCTACCCCTCAGACACACCCCACCTCTGATTAACCAATCAGATATGAGGTGTGCCCAGAATACGTGGACTTAAACAAATCAGAGACACAGGCAAACTATCAATTCCGCCCAGAGGAAGACCCCACGTGGGTCGAAACGCGTTGGCCACACATCCCCATTGAGTAAGGAACCGGACACCGCATCTTACGAACACCTGATCAAACGGCGCCTGACTAGCATTTAACGAGTGGCTGCTTCTGCCGAGGGACACCGAAGGAAGGTATGACGCGACTGCAACACGCCGGCGAGGGGAAGAGCGGACTTTACCGAGTCCCTGAGAGGTGAGTCCACAGTGGAGGTAGGGAGTACGGCGTCTGGTACGTAGCACCACAACCATCTCTCCCCCTCCTTCTGCATACCTAGTTGTGGACTGGCGGGACGCGCCGTAGACTGCCTAGCATTGGCGGGTAGGCTCCGGACGTGTTCCGTGGTCATACAAGGGCTTGGATATACACCTCTACATACTCAGGCAGCTCTCCGTACTGCTTACCCCGGGAACACCCAAGCAAACCACCAGCAATTCATTATCCACCAGCAGTCCTTTCTACAATATAAGTGCGGGACGCCGCACCAACATTAACTCTCTCATAAGACTTGCCATTCTTCAATGCGAGCTCCATGGTCTTCGGTCCTTGTTTCACTCACTTAATCAACTTTTACCATCGATTGATTGACTTTGTTTTTTCTTCTTTTAATCTGTGAATTTATGCCACAGTTTTTTCCTTTTCTCCTTTTTAGTGAAGTTAGGTACTGAATATTACCACTATTACTGCATGTATTCTGTAGTTTGACTGCCATTGCCTTAGTCAGTGAACAGTCATTATTTTAAGCCCCTTATCACCCATTTTTGTTTAATTAAAGCTCTATAATACCATATTCAGCTTGAACTCATCACTCTCCTATACACTTACAATTGACGCACACCATCTCGTTAAAGGTTTTGAGCGCATTTTGATCTATGACCATAGATTAGATATTTGTATTCAATTTAGGAGGTCAGACACCCTTCCTAAAAGTGCAGCTCACCTTCATCGTTCACCTTGAGTCCAGTGCGCAATATCCTTTTACCGTGTTTCTATCTATCTATCTATCTATCTATCTATCTATCTCATATCTATCTATCTATCTATCTCATATCTATCTCTCTATCTATCTATCTATCTATCTATCTATCTATCTATCTATCTATCTATCTATCTATCTATCTATCTCATATCTATCTATCTATCTATCTCTATCTATCTATCTCATATCTCTATCTATCTATCTATCTATCTATCTATCTATCTATCTATCTATCTATCTATCCATCTATCTCATATCTCTATCTCATATCTATCTATCTATCTATCTATCTATCTATCTATCTATCTATCTATCTCATATCTATCTATCTATCTATCTATCTATCTATCTATCTATCTATCTATCTGTCTGTCTATCTATCTATCTAGTTATTGTTGGACTCTATACATTGTATTACTCTCACCTGCTGCTGGTTCTGGTAAAGACTTTGGGAAATTTAATGGATTTGACATTATCCAACAAACCAGTCACAGGTTATTCATAAAATGTCACATCGTTTATTCAGTTAATATTGGGCACTAGGACTTCAATTAACCTTTTATAAATTCAAACAGATCATTTATAGTACATTCAGGCTTACTGTGACTCAGCTGTTATGGAACTACAGGTCCCAGCAGTCCCTGCAAGACTTTAGTGTGTATCACAGCAGCACTAGCATAGGACAGATGTTGGCAGGGAATACTGAGGTTGGCTGGTCATGCTGATTCTTGTAGTTCAATATTAGGTGGCGAGGCGCTGTTACCGACTTCTGCTCTACAGGAAGGTAAAGCAAAGCCCGAAGTGCTAATTTATCCTTATAATGGAAAAAAAAATCCGTCCTGACCCCTTAATGGTGATGAGCTAAATGCTAAACGCCCAGGATCGCTGCCCAAAGTATATTATATTTATGGCCTTATTGCAGTTATTGCACCTTCTGACACAGGGCCTGATTCAGTAGCAATTGCAACTGCAATTGCGCACGCAATCGGCCGATTGTTGCATTCTGCACATGCGTATTCATCGCTGTGCGCATGTGTGAACACTCCATTGCGATCGGAACTGTGATCGTATTGATTGACAGGAAGTAGCGATTGGGGGTGGTGACGGGGGGCTTGGTGGGAGAAATGCAGGCATGCCAGTGTGTTTGATTTCCGTTACAGGGGCGTGCATAAATTAGCCACTGTGATGCCATACGCAGCTTGAGCTTTCACTGCGTGCGATGAGGTTAGCAATTCCTGAGTGAGGTCAGACCGGTGCAAGTGTGCGTGAGGCTCCGATGGTACTCCATGGTTTCACAGTCTTACTAAGTACTGTATTACAGATGTGTGTAAGGTAAGGTGGGCGTCCTTATGTTGTGCCGCGTATGGCATAGCGATCGCAGACATTAGCATACCTTCGCAGTGAGACTGCATGCGTAATCTCTATAGCGATCCCAGTTGCGATCCGTGCTGAATCAGGCCCACTATCCAGAGTGCATAGGGGGAGGGGCCCTAGGTTGCACACCCTAAGCACAATGTGAGGTGCCTACCTGCTGAGACTAGTAGTACTACTAGCAGAAAAAGAGAAAAAATGCAAGTGCGCACTCTAACCATGCTAAACCTAATATAATAATACTGCAATATTGCATCAAAGAGGTTCTGAGCATAATAATGGCCATAATTATGGGCCTGCCCACTGGATCCAGGTGACCTCTATCAGGCAGGTCCCAAACACTTCTATAGAACAAATACAGGGCATGGGGACACCCCAGGCCAACCCAGCAGAACCGCCCCATGGCATCACACTAGTGCGTGATTATCCAGAGTGTTTTTTTATCTTGCATAGTAAAGTGTTTTTGTAGACGTTTGTCTTTATTTCTCCAGTGCTTCTCCCTATATCGTACATTATCTCTATACATCATGCAGTCACAGCCAGCTCCATACTCTCACACACATCACTTCCCACTCACCGCCCCCTGCAGCACAATTAATTATTCATGGCCTTTTAAAGACACTGTTGTATATCAGGCAGCTTGCTACATTTGCATAATTGCACTCTGGGTCAGGGGGGTTTTTGCTCAGCAACGGGTCAGCCTGCAATGGCGGCCGTGCATGTGCCATCAGCGGGACGGCACTACGGGCACATTGCAGGGACGAGTTCCTTTCAGAGCCCCTGTCCCTGCGTGTGCTGGATGATACATTCCGGCGCTGTGATCGCATTTTGCGATGTGATCATGGGTGGTAATGTCATGCCCAGATTGCATTGCAAATGCCATCATTCATAAATGAGCCCCAAAGTGTCTTCTCTCCCCTGCCAGCCAATATCACCTTAGGTCAGCGCCCCAGAGATCCCGTTATGGTACATTGTAGAGATACTGTAGAAGATTTTCTATCACTGTGATAAGTGGCCGCGGAAAAACTCTACTATCATCGCAAATGGATGAACTTGTGATAACCAAGTGGAGAAAGATAAAGTACCAACCAATCTGCTCCTGTGATGTAACAGGCTGTGTTTAAAAAAAATGACAGTTAGGAGCTGATTGGTTGGTACTTTATATCTCTCCGCTTTATCTCTATACAAGGCTTAGTACATCTACTCCTTCGGACCTTATTCCTCAATAAGCTGCTCTGGTTCGTGTTATCGATAATTGATTATATATTATCTTTATATTAAGAGGTATCAAGCCTGGGAGAGCGATACAGTGCCGCAGTTGCCCAAATCAACCAATCAGCTTCTGTCATTTATCTTGCACAGTCCATGAAATGACAGTTAGAAGCTGATTGGTTGCATTGGGCAACTGCTTTACTTTATCTCTCTCCGATGCTTGATACAGCTCCTCCTAAGTGTTACGGTCTCCCAGGACTCACTGTGTAATCCCCCAGAACCACAAGGTGAAGTCTTCGGCCAATGACAACCACCCGCTGTTCCCTTAGTACTGAATACGTTCACCAGTACTTAGGTGGCCGCCTGGACTTAAACTCGAGGCAGTAGCGGTTTCAACAGATATCCTAGGAAGACCAGCGTTTACATGACACCTACAAGAGGAGTAACAGGAGAACAGAATCTGCTGGTTAAGGCTCTGCAGCGGCTGGAGCTGGAGTGTGTCTAATGCCGCGATTCGACTTTGTCTGACGTGATGCGGCTGGTACAGCTGATGGTAATTGATGTGGCCTGGAGTGACCGTGGTGCGGCTAAGTTAACCGTGATACAGCTGGTATAGCTGGTAATTGATGTGGTCTGGCGTGACCGTGGTGCGGCTAAGTTAGCCGTGATGCGGCTGATCTGGCTGGTGGTATTGATGTGGCCTGGAGTGACTGTGGTGCGGCTAAGTTAGCCATGATGCGGCTGGTACAGCCGGCGGTATTGATGTGGCCTGGAGTGACTGTGGTGTGGCTAAGTTAGCTATGATGCGGCTGGTACAGCCAGTGGTATTGATGTGTCCTAGAGTGACCGTGGTGTGGCTAAGTTAGCCATGATGCGGCTGGTACAGCCGGTGGTATTGATGCGGCCTGGAGTGACTGTGGTGTGGCTAAGTTAGCCATGATGCGGTTGGTACAGCCGGTGGTATTGATGCAGCCTGGAGTGACTGTGGTGCGGCTAAGTTAGCCATGATGCGGCTGGTACAGCCGGTGGTATTGATGTGGCCTGGAGTGACTGTGGTGTGGCTAAGTTAGCCGTGATGCGGCTGGTACAGCCGGTGGTATTGATATGGCCTGGAGTGACTGTGGTGCGGCTAAGTTAGCCGTGATGTGGCTGGTACAGCCGGTGGTATTGATATGGCCTGGAGTGACTGTGGTGCGGCTAAGATAGCCGTGATGTGGCTGGTACAGCCGGTGGTATTGATATGGCCTGGAGTGACTGTGATGCGGCTGGTACAGCCAGTGGTATTGATGTGTCCTAGAGTGACCGTGGTGTGGCTAAGTTAGCCATGATGCGGCTGGTACAGCCGGTGGTATTGATGCGGCCTGGAGTGATTGTGGTGTGGCTAAGTTAGCCATGATGCGGTTGGTACAGCCGGTGGTATTGATGCGGCCTGGAGTGACTGTGGTGCAGCTAAGTTAGCCATGATGCGGCTGGTACAGCCGGTGGTATTGATGTGGCCTGGAGTAACTGTGGTGTGGCTAAGTTAGCCGTGATGCGGCTGGTACAGCCGGTGGTATTGATATGGCCTGGAGTGACCGTGGAGTGGCTAAGTTAGCCATGATGCGGCTGGTACAGCCGGTGGTATTGATGTGTCCTAGAGTGACTGTGGTGCGGCTAAGTTAGCCGTGATGCGGCTGGTACAGTTGGTGGTATCGATATGGCCTGGAGTGACTGTGGTGCGGCTGGTACAGTTGGTGGTAGTGATGTTCACTGGAGAGACCACGGTGAAGAACAACGATGCAGAGACAGAATCCACACTGCAGGAACCGGACGGCACGTTCGGAGGCGCTATAGCCGGCAAGGCCGTGAGGACGCTGCTAGGCATAAAAAATGTGAGGAAAAAAAGGAGGTAATGTCTTCGGCGCTGGAATGGATGACAATCAAGTGTAGTGATTAGTTAGTAAAGATATAAACTAGGAATAGAATTTCAAAAAAGATTAATCTCAATCTAGTTAATTGTTAATAAGTCAGTGTATAGAGTAATATACTAATGATGAGCAGCAGTTATACCAATGGTGGCAAACCAATAAGCATACAGAGAAAACAAACAAAAAAATAAGGATATCCTTGTTAATAAATGAACTGTACATTGCAATATATTTATATGTTGTTCTTTAAAATAGCTGCGTTATTTTTATTCTTTATTTATTCATTTATTTTTTTAATAAACTATTGTAACATGTATGATATTTACAAAGATTTCAATAAATTGCCACAATGAATGCTGAATAGACCTTGTCATTGTAGCAACTTTGCAGCACGTGTGATCTAAATTAGGTAACTCTAAAATATTCAGTATCTCTATGCAGAAACAAATCAGGTGCTGTCTATGAGTTAATCAAGTTCACCGTAAAACAGAAAGCAGCGTCACTTGCTGGACACACCCCTCTGAAGAAATCCCCATCCGGGCAAGAAACGCGTTAGGTGAGACTTTCAATGTTCTACAACAGCTGATTGTTCATTTGCCAGCCACAATTGCGGACAAGACAGATCCAGCAAGCTCCGGACACGTGAGCGCTACACATTGCCGGTGGTCTCTGCTCCGGCACTAACAATTGTTCAGTCAGATCACGCCGGGACCTGAACACTGAGACCGGCGCTCACACACAGAGGAGGCGGGAGAACGGTGTCCGCTACTCACATCGGGGTAGATGTATGTAGCGGACTTTACCGAGGCGAAGCAGGAAGCACTACCGATGAGAAGTAAGAACATTTCTCCCCTCCGGCTCTACCCGCTAGAGACCACAGCGCATCAGCCTAGTTCTGATGCCCTGTGTCTCTGTCCCAGCCGGCTCCACTGAGCATGCGCGGGATCTCACAAGTATCGCGAGATCCCCGCGTGCAGCCTGGAGCCGGCAGCAGGACCAGCGCTGTCCCTGCTGTGGAGATAGGGAAGCGCCAGGCTGCAGCAGGCGATCTGACCGTTCGTACATGGACCAGGCTATCGGCGCTGCTATCTTGTAGATAGCAGCGCCGTTAATGACAGGGGCGCATAGCGCCTCTGTCATTTACCGCCCAGGCTCCCGATCATACATCGGGGAGAAGCGGTATCAGCGCACCTAACATACGCTGATACCGATTCTGGGCTTCTTACATCTCCCCCGTTGTGCGGCTGTTGAGCTCTAAACACAGCGCTGTCAGCACTCACAATCCATCCTCATTCTTGTCCATCTCCTCTGGTTCGACATACAGGAACTGGGTGAGTGATATTATATTCCCGCATAAGAGGACAGAGCTACAATAAATGTGTTGTGCACACACAGATAAATCAGCAAAATTAACATTGAACGTGATATACATTTTTTGCTGGCTTCATTTTCACAACATTGTGAACAAAGGGCCTGATTCAGACCCACTCGCGAGCGGCTGTCCGCTCGCAAGTGGGTCGATGGTGTGCACTGCGCATGCGCACGACGGAGGGAGCTCCGTCGTGCGCATGCGCGAGACGCGACGAGCGAAGGACTTTCCTTCGCTCGTTGTGTCTGATCAAAGGGGGCGTGCTGTCGATGTTGATTGACAGCACGCCCCCTTTGGTGGGCGTGCCGGGGGCGTGCCTGCCAGACGGAGGCGTTCCCAAGGGAACGCCTACCGTAAGAAGCCGGCCCCACTGACATCACTAGTGATGTCAGTGGGAGTGATTTTGGCTCTGATAGAGCCAAAATCACTCCTGGTCTTGCGGTTGAGAAACTTAACCGCAGGCTTCTGCTCGCACTGGCGATGGTCGCGATGGTCAAGACCATCGCGACCATCATCCTGCACGCTCGTATAGGCTGTGGGTGGTGACCCACAGCTATACGAGCATCCAGGAGGACGCTCCATATTTATGGAGGTGGGCCCTGATTCAGAGCGAGCGCTCTGGTCAGAGCGTCCGGCTCTGAATCAGGGCCAAAGTGGATACTGGCAACTTATAATTTTCTCTGGGGGATTGTTATTTTTATACATCCATTGGTGAAGCTCCTACAAGTAATGCATTTAGCCGGACGCGACAAATTGGTTAGGACTATTCAAGCCTCTGTGGATTGTAATGTATACAGCTTTCGAATATTAACAAAACCAGAACCTATTCCAAGAGAACTTTTTATTGTGATTCCAACACAAAAAAAAAGTTTGGCAACCAGCGGATATTACCTAATTAGATGGGATTATTATCATATCATTTGTTACTCTGATATTTAGTATACTAATTGTGGAATTATGTGTATTTTATATGTTTATGTATATTTATATTAAATTTATTATATTAATTTCCATACGGTGCTGCTGATTTGGATTACATAAAAAATATGAGGAACCAATCAGAACCACGAACAATCATCCTGTGTTCCCAGTAATGCGTGATGTCATCCGGCTTCTAGATCACCTAGCAACAGTTGCTGCAGTTCCCGCACGCCAGGCGGATGTAGTAGGAGAGATCATTGAAGTGTTGGAGTGTGACAAATCGCGCCAGTGACTTGTAACACTACGTTTGGCACATCTATGTAACCTACTATCCTTTAATTCTATTCAACAAACCTATGGACATTGTTTTGCTTGGGCAAACCAATTAGCACTCTAAGGGATCTATATATTTTATATTTTTTTCAATATTAGATTTTTATTAATTGTCACCACAATAAGGGATCTATATTTACTAAAGTGTGGTTTATAGAAGTGGAGATGTTGCCCATAGCAACCAATCAGATTCTAGCTATTATCTTTTATAAGGTGATAGATAACTGATAAGTAGAATCTGATTGGTTGCTATGGGCAACATCACTTCTAAAAATCCGCACTTAAGTAAATATACCCCTAATAGTTGATGCATTTTATGTATGGCAATAACCATCATTGATCACCCACTGGGGTCAGAATCTGGAGCTTCAACAAACCGTTTCCGATCAGTTTCCCCTACATGTCATTATACACAGGGGCACTTGGAGCCATGCCCGGTCCAGGGGAGGGGTGGGGCCTATTCACGGGAGGCGTGGTCACGCCTCCTTAGGTCCTTAGGATTAAATAAAAGAAAAGATTTTTGCAGCGCCGCTTAGCGGCACTGCGGAGGGGGGCACTATGAGCCCCTCAGGCTGGCACAAAGCCAAGGGGGGGCGCGATCAGTGCGATCGGGCATAGGACGGAGACTGCTGCGGCTAGTCCTCAGCAGCAGTGAGCAGTCTCCCACCATAGGCAAACGCAGGGGAGGTTTCCTTCTGCCTGGAAACCCCCCTCCCCAGCCCACACCATGACCACAATAGAAATAGTAATATAATAGAATGTTACTATCGCTGCATGTTCTTCTCAGTATCACAAATGAAATAATTAGCACCACCTGTGGATCAGCCAGTAATAAATCACCTGTGCACCAACTAGGAGATCTGGAAAACATGCACTGTAATACCTCTTTTCCACCAAAATCCCAGGTCCGACCTGGGTTTTTGGACATGGTTCCAACCCTGGTCAGACCCAGGTCAGACCCATTTACACTGCACCTTCGATCTGGGTTACTCCTAGGTCAGCCCTGTTCACACTGAACTCAGGTCTGCCCTGCTAAACCTGTGAGTTCATAAAAAGTGGGAGGTGAATGCTCCACAACCACCAATCAGCTCATTTTAGGCATGACCCAGGTCAGATAACCCGGGTTGCACCGTTTACACTGCACCATTACCCGGGTCCATCCTGGGTCCAGCCCTGGTAGCTACCTGGGTTGGATTGCTGGGTCACTTGACCTGGGTTATTTTTTCAGGGACCCTTTTACACTGAGCTGCGACCCGGGTAGACCCAGCAAAAACCCAGGTTTTTGCTCTGGTGTAAAAGGGGTATTAGAGATGTACTGCTATAGAGCCCAATATGTACATATATGTCCAGAGCAGTGCTAGGTTATTCTGCTGCTCCTCCAGACTCCTGGTCTTGCTCTAATACTCTGGAATGGTGCCCACATCTAAAATAAAACCATTGAGCTCAGGCAGGATGGCCCTACTGCCGCATCTAATGGCATACTGTGATCACTGGTCCTGTATATGCTGAAAATAATACGCACAATACATTTTGTATGACACTTATTAAAGTACCAATTCTGCGCTCTTCATGGACTGGCCACACTCGCTCTAAAACTAAGCATTTGGAAATCCCCCTCTGGAAATCCTGCGTTTGCCACTGTAGCAAAGTATACAGCAGCGTGTGCCGAGCTGCTGTGAGGTAAGACAGAGGGGGTCGGGGGCACCGCCTGGCCCCTCCAGCAAGCTCGGGCTCGGGTAATTAGTACCCGCTCCCCTCCCCCTCTCGGCGCCCCTGACTATACATAAAAGAGACCTAAAAACAGTTTGCAATTAAATCGTTTGTAATTTAAATTAATCTAATTAATTAGAAATGACAAATGCAGTATTTGTGCAAAACCTACAGAAGCAGAACTGACCAACTGCTGTTACACACAGGGGACATAATAACCTAACAAAAATATAGCAGACTTTAAAGTATTAAATCTCTTTCGTCTTCAGCACCCAGCTTCCTGTGCCGCCGAAAGTCTCCGATAGTGAAATGATAATTTACTGCTTATGTGTATATATATCTCCCAGAAGACTGCACTCATGCTCCTTAATGTACTGGTGCCGGCACGTTAGTGTCTATAATACTAGGGAGTTTCATGTAGAACAATATGTAATTTTGCAGCACATATCACACTATGTTCCCTGGGTAACTATTTTCCTTTAAAAACAAATAAATGCTGATTTATTGCAGGAGTAGTAAGGAGAGCTGGGGTGTGATTGGTGGTCTCTGCAGTTATGCCGGGAGAGGCTATACGTTAAATGGGCATTATCCAATATACTGCACTCTCACAAATTCTGCTTTGATAAGTTCCTGCGCAAATGTGGTTAACTCGATTCATTTGTTTAACGATCTCAGAAGTAATAAGAGCGTTTATTCTTCCGAGGATCAGTAAATGTAAAAGCAGATTTACAGAGTATTGGAGATTGTAGAAATGAAAGTGCTTAATGCCAGATATATGGGATGGAAGTGTTATTCCCCCCCCCACCCTAAGTCCTCAGAGATAAGGGCCTGACGGTGAAGCTGCGAGACGGAGCGCCAGGCCTGTAACAAACATTGGAAGATGCATGGAAAATAAGAGCAAGTGAGAGATTTAACAAATCAATATTGTTGGTTTAAAATGATTGTTGTGTCCTTTTATCTAGAATCGGCAGACGCATGATTGCCCCCAAAACACAGGAATAACGTAATAATGCTTAATTATAAACGTATCTAAAATAACAACACGAACAGCTATGTGGCATTCAAAAATGGTCAGCCTTGTTATTAGAACAATAAAGAAATGATCTGTGTATTGTGACAGAAAGAAAAAAAGGCCAGTTGATCAGCGCCCAATCGCCTTATGCCAAATGTTGACGCAGCACCAGGGCCGGCTTAAGGTCTGTGGGGGCCCCTGGGCAACAAATGTGTGGGGGCCCCTATCAATTAAAGTTGTGTGTATGTATATATATATATATATATATAATATATATATACATATATACATACATACGCACCCATGCATATATATATATGAATTTTCATTAATTTAAGCTGTACTCAAAGCATTTCATGTCAAGACCCCCCCCCAGTCCCCCCATCATAGTACCTGTCTCATGTACCTGTAAGAAGAAGTGACTCTTCCTTCTTGCAGGCCACACTCCCTGCCTGCATTTCTTCTGTCTCCGGAGCAGCAGAATGATCCAAAAAGGGCAGGTCCGGCTCCCAGAGCAGCAGGTAGTCACAGGCGAAATGGAACAGTGGAGAGGGCAGGCCCGGAACGCAGTGAGACTGACGTCTCTGGCACTGAACTCCGCTGTGATATCCTGTCCTGAACAGCGCTGCCGGACGAATCCCAATTAGCTGCATTAGTCCGGGTTCTCCCCGGCCCGGGCGCCACAGCTGTCAGCAGACCAGCGAAGGCCGCCTGGCTGCGGGCCCCTTCGGCTAGTACCCCTGCTAGTTCCTCCTGCCGTGTTACTGGCTTGCTGCTGCAAGAGTGCGGCTCTGTCCTCAGCTCCTGGCAGGCGTGATCATGTGACATCACGTCACGGCGTGCCCACTGAGCAGTGTCAGGAGACAGAGCTGCTCGGCGCTGCTGCGTTATGGATTTAAAAAAAAAAACAACAACAGTTAATTTGCGGGATGTGGCCGGGGGCTAGTGATAGTGTGTGGGGGCCCCTTATGTGTGGGGGCCCCGGGACGACCGCCCCTGTCGCCCTCCCTATAATCCGGCCCTGCGCATCACAAACTTGCAGAGCCAATTGCCCTTCTCAAAGGCAAGCAGGGGTTAAAGTGGGCTGGAACTGAGCAGAACTGTGTTCTGTTTCCTGTAATGGTAAGCGGAACTAGCTCCACCTCTGCCCCGGCCCCGCACAGTGACTGCCCGCAGAGAACCCGCTCCGTCGCCCACAACAATTGATGATGCAGGCAGCCCTAGTCTGTCGGCCCACAGTCGCCTCACCCTCCTCAGGTCTTGGCAGCTCCTTGGATTTTTTTTGCGATGCGGCATACATGACGTCATTCTATGGTGCCGCTGCTGCGAAGAAGAGCAGGGGCCAACAGGCACTGTAGAAGACAAGAAGGTAAGGGGGCTGGAGAGACACAGAGGGCTGAGCTGGAGAGACACAGGGGGCTGAGCTGAAGAGACACAGGGGGCTGAGCTGGAGAGACCCAGGGGGTTTTGCTGGAGATACACAGGGGGTTGTGCTGGAGAGACATAGGTGGCTGAGCTGGAGAGACACAGGGGGCTGAGCTGGAGAGAGATGGAGGCTGAGCTTGAGATGCAGAGGGATGCCCTGGTGAGGTGCAACAGCATGCTGATGGAGAAATATGGGAGGATGGTGCTGGATTGACACAAGGGGGTTGGTGTCACAGAAACGCAGTGAGAATGGCACTGTAGATATGTGAGGTGGATGGTGCTGTAGAAATGCAGAGGGACAGCATTGGAGAGACGTAGGGGCGTGGTGCTGGAGGGGTGTAAGAGGACGGCACTGAAGAGATGTAGAGGTATGGGACTGGGGAGATACAGGGGGATGATGCTGAATAGAAACACCGGGGATGGAGCTGGAGTTAAACAGGAGGGATGGTCTGGAGAGTTGCAAGCGGTTTGGCGCTGGAGACAGGGGCGTTTAAAGAAAGCAGGGGGCCCATGTACAGCCTCCATTTGGGCCCCCTCCTCTTTGTCAGCGCAGTAGATTCTGCCTTAATGCTATAATCTACTGCGCATGCGCAGGGACATCTTTTTTGTGTATGCACAAATCACTGGGAAAATGGGCACTGCAGAGCAGCAGCAAGTTTGCAGAAAGGTAACTATAATTAAATATGGGTGCAGGTGTGCTAAGCCCGGGCCCCGACACTAAGCCCCGCCCCCCACGATCACGGAACCCCCCCGCGACCCCCCTCCCTTAATAGCACTTACCTACAGTCATCGGTGCTCCGGTGATGTCTTCCATGCCTCCGGTCAGCTGATATCCCATACTGCACTGGGGCACTGGGACCTGATCACCTGATGACCGGGCCGCAGTGCAGCATGGGAGACCAACTGACCGGAGTGGAGTCATCAACGGAACCCCGACCACCGGTCCCTGGAGTCAGGTAAGTTAATTTTTTTCTTTACTATTTGTTTTTTGCAGTGTATCAGCTTGCGGTCTCTTTAGACCACACAGCTGATCACTGGGACTGGGGTCGGGCTCTGCTCTGCCTTTTAGAGCAGAGTAGGAGCCCAGTAACCGGGGGAGACCATGGATAACGCCACCTCCAGGTGGCGTTATTATCAAGGGCTTTCCCCGGTATTTTTTCACATTTTATTTTTAGTAACTCTGGTTGGATCACATTTCTCATTACAATTATGGGAAATGTGATCTGCTTACTAAAAATAAGTGATACTTAGGGGTTGGAGCAGAATTTTATGAATTCTACTCCAATTGCCCTATTGTAACTGTAGGTGATACTAAAATAATGTGAAAAGGGTGTGAAAACACCCTTTTTCACTTTATTTTAGTAAAAATAATGTTAATAAATAGAGCCCATGGTAACTGTGAGGAGCTCTGCTTCCCAAGGTAATGGGGAGGGAAATTTCATACATAGAGAGACACTGAGGGCCTGATTCAGAGCCGGACGCTATTTGCGCTCGCTCATTCAGAAAAAAGGGCCGGCTATTTAAATTGAACGCTCGCTCTTTGCGGTCTGTTGACGCCTCTATGTCTGAGCGAGCGAACGAAATATGCGCTCGCTATTTTGTAAAGACGCCCCCTGGCCGCTCGCATCCTACGTCATCTCCGCTATTTATTAGATTAATCGAGTACATCGAAAGGTGTCTGAACTGCTCACAGAGCTTGTTGTTGGATTTTCCTACCGCAATCATGCGAGCAGTTCAGGCTAAAAGACAACTAAGTGACGTGGTCGATGACGCTACTTTGTTAATTATGCACACCCTTAAAACGCCCGTTTTGACTGTTTGGCACGCCTGCGTTCGGATCTCCACTCCCCGTTTTCAAGCACTTTCCCCTGTTACCACCCACAGACGCCTCATCCTGTCACTCAAATTAGCAGGCACTCGCTATTTTGCGAACACACGTTTTCCGACCGCACTGACTGGTTGGCGCATGCGCATTGCGACCCATACGCATGCGCAGATGTGCTAACATCGCTCGGAGCGAGCGAGCGGCCGCTTACGAGCGGCTCTGAATCAGGGCCTGAGCTCCTCCTCTTATGGTAACTGTGACGAGCTCTTCTACATAAGGTACTGCAATGTGGAGGGGCATGTCATACACAGACACTGAGCTCCTCCTCTTATGGTAACTGTGAGGAGCTCTGCTACATAAGGTAATGGGGAGGGGCATGTCATACACAGACACTGAGCTCCTCCTCTTATGGTAACTGTGAGGAGCTCTGCTACATAAGGTAATGGGGAGGGGCATGTCATACACAGACACTGAGCTCCTCCTCTTATGGTAACTGTGAGGAGCTCTGCTACATAAGGTAATGGGGAGGGGCATGTCATACACAGACACTGAGCTCCTCCTCTTATGGTAACTGTGAGGAGCTCTGCTACATAAGGTACTGCAATGTGGAGGGGCATGTCATACACACAGACACTGAGCTCCTCCTCTTATGGTAACTGTGAGGAGCACATAATGCCGATATTGAGCGTCTCACTGCTACTGCGCGAAAATCCCTAGAAACTTCTACGGCGCACAGAGTATGCGCACCAAGGGGGTGAGACACACAGTACCAGAGATGTCTTGGATAAGTGGCGGGCGTTCCTGGGAGGTGACTATACAGATGCACAGGGGTGGTCCGTCTTATTGGCGTGCTATGGGAGTGTCGCGAGCGTGTCGCTGGCAGCATTTGCGTACTCAGATGCTCAATCGTTTACTTTGGAGGCCATGCTCCGGTAAATCTGCACCTGCCATAGGGCTGGCGCAAGTCTCGATGCTGCGACCAATGGCGGTATTACAGCGTGTAGGAAAGCTGAAAGTGGGCGTCGTAGCACATTCCGATGCACGGATGTAAATTTCTTTCCCACCTTTCCATGTCTATGAGCTGGTATGTATTGTTTAAACCATTCCACACAAGGAATAAGTTATATACAGATTGGAATATTTAAAGTAAACCTGGATAGAAAGAAAGTAAAAAAAATCTGTCACAATTAAATAAAGTATAACATTTATACAAAAGAAGATACCGCGTGGGCGACTTTCATTGTTGAAAATAGAAGCTTTAAATTGTATAAGGAATAAAGCAGATTTTTCCAGATCGTTCACCAGTAATATATTGTCTGAACCATAGACGGTGACTTACAGGACCAGCCCCTTCCCTCCACTACAGAGGGAGCGAGAGGCAGATTTACAACAGGAACATTTAAATCTGTTATTCAGGCAGCATTAATGCAGCGACCACTCCAGGGTCCTGTGCCGCACACGCACAGGATAAGGGAGACTGTGAACCGCGCTAACAAATAAATGCTGTGCTTGAACTTCAGCAAACGTGAGCGGAATAAAGTCTTCCTGCAGAAGGGCACAGGAACGGGTCTGAATATATTTATTATAAACGGATCGAGATGCAGAATTGCCAGTTTGCCGCTAAGGGCCTCATTCAGAGATGGGCGGATTTGCAGATTTGCAGTGACGCACACAAGCGGCTGTGCAAATCCATCCATCTCAGTTGCAAATGCAGAAGGAGGTGTCAGACACCTCCGCGCTCCATTCAGGCGCGCCGACAGCCGCGCCGGGCCCGGGTGAAGAGGGTGTGGCCTAATTGGCAGAGGCGTAGACATGCTCCCTTAGGGTAAAAAAAAAAAAATCACTTTTGTAGCGTGCGTGCTGGGGAGTGGGGCGCTGTGAGCCCCTCAGCCCGGTGCATAACCAGTGGAGGGGCGCGATCAGTGAGGGGCGCGATCGCTCCCCCTACAGACATAGGAGACTGCTGTGGCTGCTGTGCACTGCATGTGCGCGAGCCCCAGAGCGAGCACAAAAAGCACTCGCTCCGGTGCTCGCAACAAACGGGGCAGCTGTCGATGTTGATCGACAGCTCGCCCCGTTTTGTAGGCGGGGAGGGATGGTGGATGGGCAAACGGAGGTGTTCCTGCAGGAACGCCTGACGTTTGTGGGCGGCCCTACTGACATCACTCGTGGCGACCCTACTGACATCACTCGTGATGTCAGTAGGTGGACTTCCTGCTCTATTAGAGCAGGAAGTCCACTGGGGCTTGCGGCAACGAGACCCTACCGCAAGGGTCTCGTCGCAAGCCCGATGGTCGCGATGGTCTTGCTGTGTTGTACATAAAGGGGCTTAGGCTGCAGTATATAAAGGGGGGCTTCCTTCAGTGGGTGCTGCAGCTGCTGTGTCACTTGTCCTGTCCATTAACTGTGGCTGCTGCTGTGTTGTTGTCCTGTCCATCAGGCTAGGGCTGCAATCCATGAAGGGGTGCTGTGTTGTCCACGGGGGGGTGTTCTGTAAATTAGGGGTGCTCTTCCCTAATGTAAAAAAAAGTAAAAGTGCTTTTTATTTTGTGTGTGTGCGTTAGCAACTTAGCTGCGCTATTATTGTTCGGTCACACTGCCGCAGTTTATAGTTCACGTATTTGTGACTCTGCAGGTGGTCTGTCCGCACTCGGCAGGGGTGCTTTGTTGTCCATAAAAAAGGGGTGCTGTCTGTGTTGTTTATCAAGGGGCTGCTGCCTCATTCAGTACCGAAGAACTTGATCCTAGATTGACCTGCCCACATACATTTTTTTAATAATCAAAACATTAAAATAAATATATTAAGAACTAATCAATCCTCCCGTCCTTTCCCTGTCTTCAGTCCATAAGCATATTCCAACTCCATCGGGCCTCTGACCTAGTTAAGGAAAACATTCTTGGTGTTTAAACTTCCTAAGGGTTGTATAGTTTATTAAACTGCCATCCTGTCTACCAGTGCAGTGCCACTCTGGGCCTGATTCAGACCCGCTCGCGAGCGCTATGCGCTCGCAAGCGGGTCGATGGTGGCCCAGTGCACATGCACACGACGGAGCCGGCTCCGTCGTGCGCATGCGCGAGACCCGGATAGTGACGGGCAATCCGTCGCTCCGGGTCTCGTACCAAAGGGGGCGTGCTGTCGATGTTGAGTGACAGCACAGCCCCTTTGGTGGGCGGGCCGGGTGCGTGGGAACGCACGGGAACGCCTACCGTCTAGGGCCGGCCCCACTGACATCACTTGTGAGTGCGGCAACGAGACCCTATTATTATTCATATTATTAGACTATGAAATAAAATGACCCCACGCTGCTATGTTTTGAAGCCGACACATTTGTGCAGGGTGATGTCAGGCTCCTGCGCAGGAATTTCAGGTCACCTGGGATCATTCGCATGCATTGAGAATATTACAGGTATAAAAACACCATCTGTATGGCCTTTAAACTGAGATGATCAATACGATCTGTAGATGGAAAGAACAGCAGCAGAACACGCCGCTCATATCCGTGATTAAAGATAATATGTCTCTTTTGTACACAACCTAAGGCTAAGAGAAAACTCCCCGGAGCTCCCATAGACTGTCCCCTCCAGAACCTCTCCAATTTCATCTCTAATTCCCCTGATGAATGTGCTGTCATCGCTTCCTCAGGAGGAACAATCTGCAGACTGATTACTTTTTGGGTAAAGAAAGCATTTCTCCTTACAGGAGATGGGAGGATTTATTTGGACACAATAAGCAAGCATTAGAACTTCTGCCCTTGTGTATAATGTGGAGACTCGGGGAGGAAAAACGTTTCTCCTTTATATAGTGAATGGGACGTGTTACTTACTATCATGCTGAACATAGTGGGAGACTTCACCGTTAACATCATGCTGGGTCCGGGAGGGGGGGGGGGGGCCTACACCGCACACCCTACACTCATATTTAATACTGACCTCTCCCCAGGTCTGTGGCGGTGCTGCAAAAATAATTGTAAAATTGGTGCGGCGCCCATTTTACCCGCGATTTTGCGCTGCACAGTAAAAAAAACATCACAGCAAGCATGGCGCAACCTTTGAGCCATTTTCCAGAGACCTGAGCATGCGCAGAAGCCTCTGGCACAGTGCTACAGTCTACTCACCTGTGGCACCAGCTAGAGAGAAGGGGGCGGCACAGAGTTTGCACATGGGACCCCTCCTCTTCAGTGACGAGCGGTGAGGTCAATGGCTGGGGAGGTGCACCAGGTCTGAGTGCTGTCTCACCCCCTACTCACTGTAGCTCTCCCCTCCCTACACTAAACTTTAGTGTCCATTGATTCTCATACCTGCATCACTGTGTCTTATCTTGCTGCTGCTGACTGAGATCCAATTTCTAAATACTGCAGTGCACTTTCTGGTCACATGACACATCCGAGGTGTCCGTCAGTGCTCAAGGCACGCCCCCCCATATTCAGAGGCATGCCTCTATTAGCTCATTTTATGTGCAACTTACTGCCCATGGGGTAGCTCTGCAAGCAGTGTCGGACTATACAGTAGCGAGGCAGTGCTTCATCTCTCATCTCCCTGCAGTCCCAGGGAGCTCCACAAAGCTTTTGAGTGTTAACAATAAAAATTATTACAATAAACAAAGAAAATGTTTATAAGTTATAAATATCTTCTATGTATTATTCTAATCATTTCATATCAAATCTCAGGAGTATGACAGGGGCAATGCCTCCCCTGACTGCACGTCCCTGGTCCTCTTGTTAGAAAGCAGTGTGCTACTCCACTCTCCTCACTGTACATACATACTGTGGGCAGTAGGCCCCAGAGTCGGCAGACAGGTCCAACCTCCAACCTGATGTGCTATTGCACATGTGACTGCAGCCATCTTTACTGTGTAGATGACATGGTATGACCAACCTGGTTAAATACCTGTATAACTCTGTCCCAGATCCCTGCTCCTCTACCCATTTGCAATACATACTCACTTGCTGGTGAGCTGTATAGAACTCCACTCAAGTACCAGTGTACATGTAACAGTGAGTACGGCTGTGCCTACTATATCTCAGTAAGTGACCACCACTGGTAAAGTAACTGGGCTGTTCATAGTGTGAGTCATGCGCTGGTCTGTGCCTACATAACTCTGCAATACCAACAACAGCACAGTGCACCATACTTGCCGACAATCAGCTCCAGCCATCCGGGAGGGAGCTGATTGTCGGCTAACAGCGGGGGGCGGGGCGGCCATTGGGGGCAGAGCCGGGGGCGGGCCAGCCAGTTTGTGGTGCATTGGGGGTGGAGCCGGGGGCGGAGCCGTACGATCGCGTCATCGTGGCTCCGCCCCTCTTCACAATGCCGTTATTTTCGGCAGTGTGAAGCAGAGGGCGGGGCCGTGATGACGCGATTCAGTGCGAATCGCGTCACTGGCTCCCCCGCTGCGGGGGTTTGTAATCTTTTCAGGGGGGATGACAGGAGGGTCGGAGGGTTCCAGGAGGCTTGCCTGCCATTCCGGGAGGCCGGGAGCGGCAACCCGAAAATTGGGAGGCTCCCGGCCAAATCGGGAGGGTAGGCAAGCCTGCAGTGCACACACATCATTCCCAACACTTCTAATACGCCCCTACCTGACAATCTCCTTTTACAGAGAGTGACTGTATATAGACCCTGCACCGACCATTATACAACCACCGCTGGGTAGTATATAAATATACTGTATCTACCACGGCCGCCACTGACTATACTATATATCCATTAACCCTACATATACCCTGTATGCTGCTGACTGCATCTAATGGGTGCACTGTCGTACCTGGACATTGCATACCTGCATTAACCCTGTGTTACCTGCAGTGCTGTTCCTGCCAATTAATAAACGGTTTCCTGGTTAAGTGGATCATGGTGTGGACTCACATCATTCACCATCACCCATACGCTGACACCTGTCCACCTCCTGCTAATATGTGTGGGGATGCGCAGTGTTTTTTAGCCCAAGAAAAGAAGGGGATGGGGGGTGGCCTAGTGCCTCAGAAGAGTTGGGTACGCCCTTGGAGAATGGAGCACCCCTAGAATGCCCTCTTTTGTGTGTGCAACAGCACTTTGTAACGTCATCATTTGCAAAGTTCCAAAGCACGCTCTAAGCCCAGTGACGTTATGTGACAACGCTAACGGCTACATATGGGAGTGTCCTGTACAGAGGGTAATTCTGGGCAAAACCCCGGAGTTGATTCTTTTTTTTTTTTTTTTTAATGTATTTATTGTTTTAAAGTTTTTTATTTTCGGTATTTTAGAGTTTAAATTATTTTTTCAAATCCCCTTGTTACAGTATTTCATGGAGAAATATGATGTTTGCAGCTTGCACCCTCGCTGTCACCGTGTTCCTACGCTGTGATATCACCGTACTTGCCCCCACTATGACTCCAATGTTGAGCGAACAAAAGGCAATTATAAGACCTTCAATTTCCTGTTGTTATTATAATACTGTATATTACGCTGCTTTGTAACCCACCCCATTAGAAAACATAAAGGGATTTGTCAAATGCCAAAATCTACAGTCACAATAGCAATTAAGCGTAATATCTCAATATTTTCATGCTCGCCTACCATGTTATTTCCGCAACACAAAGGCAGCTCCAACACAAATCGTTTCCTGTCACAACTACAATAAAGTCCCCATAACCTACAATTTTGGTATTTGCTGGCTGAAAAGGAAGCGTGTTTCTATAATGCCTATTTTGCTGTAACACTTGCAATAAGGTGCAATATGAGGGGTTGTGTAGGAGATCTCGGCGGTCGGGATCAGGCCAGGACGCTGGCTACATCCCCTCTGGCGCACATGGATCACGGTCTTACATTGCGGAAGATGAACTTGGTAGACGGACAATTCTGTTACAATACAGTACAAGCACCCGGGCTCAGCGACGGCGGCAGCATACATCATATGCAGATGCAGGGCCGTAGCTAGGGTAGTACAGCCGGTGCCATCGCAAAGGGGACCACAGGTCAGGGGGCGCAGTTTGGGTCTGTCAAATTTTTGTTTATTATCATTCTCACTTGTAGCTTCCTCTTATTTCATCCCCAGCATCTCCTGGCCTCCCCTATCTCTTCCCCGGCCCTTCCCCATGAGGCCATGACCCTCTCTCAGGTGCACTATATTATGTCCCTATTTATCCCCAGCGTCTCCTGGCCTCCCCTATCTCTTCCCCGGCCCTTCCCCATGAGGCCATGACCCTCTCTCAGGTGCACTATATTATGTCCCTATTTATCCCCAGCGTCTCCTGGCCTCCCCTATCTCTTCCCCGGCCCTTCCCCATGAGGCCATGACCCTCTCTCAGGTGCACTATATTATGTCCCTATTTATCCCCAGCGTCTCCTGGCCCCCCCTATCTCTTCCCCGGCCCTTCCCCATGAGGCCATGGCCCTCTCTCAGGTGCACTATATTATGTCCCTATTTATCCCCAGCGTCTCCTGGCCCCCCCTATCTCTTCCCCGGCCCTTCCCCATGAGGCCATGGCCCTCTCTCAGGTGCACTATATTATGTCCCTATTTATCCCCAGCGTCTCCTGGCCCCCCCTATCTCTTCCCCGGCCCTTCCCCATGAGGCCATGGCCCTCTCTCAGGTGCACTATATTATGTCCCTATTTATCCCCAGCGTCTCCTGGCCTCCCCTATCTCTTCCCCGGCCCTTCCCCATGAGGCCATGGCCCTCTCTCAGGTGCACTATATTATGTCCCTATTTATCCCCAGCGTCTCCTGGCCTCCCCTATCTCTTCCCCGGCCCTTCCCCATGAGGCCATGGCCCTCTCTCAGGTGCACTATATTATGTCCCTATTTATCCCCAGCGTCTCCTGGCCTCCCCTATCTCTTCCCCGGCCCTTCCCCATGAGGCCATGGCCCTCTCTCAGGTGCACTATATTATGTCCCTATTTATCCCCAGCGTCTCCTGGCCCCCCCTATCTCTTCCCCGGCCCTTCCCCATGAGGCCATGGCCCTCTCTCAGGTGCACTATATTATGTCCCTATTTATCCCCAGCGTCTCCTGGCCCCCCCTATCTCTTCCCCGGCCCTTCCCCATGAGGCCATGGCCCTCTCTCAGGTGCACTATATTATGTCCCTATTTATCCCCAGCGTCTCCTGGCCTCCCCTATCTCTTCCCCGGCCCTTCCCCATGAGGCCATGGCCCTCTCTCAGGTGCACTATATTATGTCCCTATTTATCCCCAGCGTCTCCTGGCCTCCCCTATCTCTTCCCCGGCCCTTCCCCATGAGGCCATGGCCCTCTCTCAGGTGCACTATATTATGTCCCTATTTATCCCCAGCATCTCCTGGCCTCCCCTATCTCTTCCCCGGCCCTTCCCCATGAGGCCATGGCCCTCTCTCAGGTGCACTATATTATGTCCCTATTTATCCCCAGCATCTCCTGGCCTCCCCTATCTCTTCCCTGGCCCTTCCCCATGAGGCCATGGCCCTCTCTCAGGTGCACTATATTATGTCCCTATTTATCCCCAGCATCTCCTGGCCTCCCCTATCTCTTCCCTGGCCCTTCCCCATGAGGCCATGGCCCTCTCTCAGGTGCACTATATTATGTCCCTATTTATCCCCAGCATCTCCTGGCCTCCCCTATCTCTTCCCTGGCCCTTCCCCATGAGGCCATGGCCCTCTCTCAGGTGCACTATATTATGTCCCTGTTTATCCCCAGCATCTCCTGGCCTCCCCTATCTATTCCCTGGCCCTTCCCCATGAGGCCATGGCCCTCACTCAGGTGCACTATATTATGTCCCTGTTTATCCCCAGCATCTCCTGGCCTCCCCTATCTATTCCCTGGCCCTTCCCCATGAGGCCATGGCCCTCACTCAGGTGCACTATATTATGTCCCTGTTTATCCCCAGCATCTCCTGGCCTCCGCTATCTCTTCCCTGGTCCTTCCCCATGAGGCCATGGCCCTCTCTCAGGTGCACTATATTATGTCCCTATTTATCCCCAGCGTCTCCTGGCCTCCCCTATCTCTTCCCTGGTCCTTCCCCATGAGGCCATGGCCCTCTCTCAGGTGCACTATATTATGTCCCTATTTATCCACAGCATCTCCTGGCCTCCCCTATCTCTTCCCTGGCCCTTCCCCATGAGGCCATGGCCCTCTCTCAGGTGCACTATATTATGTCCCTATTTATCCCCAGCATCTCCTGGCCTCCCCTATCTCTTCCCTGGTCCTTCCCCATGAGGCCATGGCCCTCTCTCAGGTGCACTATATTATGTCCCTATTTATCCCCAGCATCTCCTGGCCTCCCCTATCTCTTCCCTGGTCCTTCCCCATGAGGCCATGGCCCTCTCTCAGGTGCACTATATTATGTCCCTATTTATCCCCAGCATCTCCTGGCCTCCCCTATCTCTTCCCTGGTCCTTCCCCATGAAGCCATAGCCCTTTTTTGGGTGCATTATGTCTCTTTGAAAAATGAGGGGGGCGCCACTGCTCTTTCTGGCACAGGGCACCAAAAAGTCTAGTTACGGCTCTGTGCAGAGGGCCCCGTCCTCACACACTTGGCCACGACAGATCTCTTTGTGGGCCTGGGGATTGGATATAGATGGATCCCTACACTAATAGGTATACTTCAAGAACAGAGAACTCTCCTGGGCTGGTTTTGATTTGGACCCATTCATCGCATCAACATTCACAATGTGTGGACATGGTTGTAATGTTGATATGCTTAACATGTCAACATTGACCAACATTCATGTCGATACTGATGAAATATCGTCATGATTAGAATGTCGGCAAAGCAGTCCCAGTGGTGCGGCGGCTTCACTTACCTGTTCTGGCGGTGTCTTATGTTCCACCAGTCAACGGACGCAGAGTTCAGGCAGAGTAATCTTCTGGTGAGTAGCACTAACTTTTATCCCAAATCCTCTACCTGCAGCATAACCCTAGCCCAACGAGCTATCCATAGAGTGTGCTGGATCTCTCACAGCAGGGGATCAGATTTTGGTGGGACACTCCTGAATTGTCCACCTTTAAGAGGAAGAAGATTGCCCAGAAGTGGGTGGAGTTTGACACAAAAGTCTGTGTTTCGATTGGATTGTTGGCGGGTTTTGGACATGGCCAGAGGCCTTAGCTGATTTTTGTCTCAGTTTAACAGGTGTGAATAGGGGTGACACTGGGTGCCAATGCTATGTGGCCAGGAAGTGAGGGCAGCCTAAAAATAGCAGTTGGCCCCCTACACACCCCAGGCCCCCCCCACTCAGCTCTCAGTGGAATTGAGCTGAGACCTCTTCTGAGCATGTGGAGGTCCAGCGCGCGTCGAGGGGTGCATGCACCAGACCATGTATGCTGCAAAGTGTCCTCCACTGTGGTCAGAGGCCCAGAAGGCTAAAGATGTTCTTTTTGGACCTTACCCTCATTTTTGTTATGCAGTCCAATGATGCATGAAAATGGGCCACCCTCCTGCATACCTCACACCTCCTCTGGTTGGGAGGTGTGAGGTATGCAGGAGGGTGGCCCCAGAGAGAGCCTTGCATATCCTGACAAACCACCTGGGAGAGTATATGAGCATTCATATACTGTAGTGCCAGGGGCGTCTTAAGAGAGGAGGAGGCCCGTGTGCACTCCCCGTGCGGGGCCCCCTCCTCTCTCCCTGGTGGTGGGCAGCCGAGTGACGCGGCTTTCCAGCCACCAGAGCCTTAGTAGACTCCGGGCATTAGAGTGTGCCCGGAATCTACTGCGCATGCACAGAACGCTGGAAAATGGCCGTGGCGGCCATTTTTCTGGTGTTCTGTGCATGCGCAGTAGACTCCGGGCACTAGAGTGCGGCGGCCATTTTCCGGTGTTCTGAGCAGCGCTGAAACCCGACGCGGGATACGGACAGGTAAGTTTCAAATCATATGGGTGCAGTGTGTGCGGTGCGGGGCCCCCCTGCACCCATTATAGATACGCCATTGTGTTGTGCTATCACAGGAACAGCCAATCAGAAGTGGCTATTCCCAGGCTTGTCTTAACAGCAGTGTGGGCCCTGGGCAGAGCAATGCACTGGGGCCCCTACCCACCCATTCACAGGAAAAAAATTTCAATGGTCAATAAAATTAAACCCTCCAGCGTGCCCATCAGACCTCCCACACATGCAGAGAGACTCTGTCTGACTGGTCTGAAGCCGGCAGATGAAGTGAAACTGGGACTGAGGTGAGTACTCGTTACCGGGGGGGGGGGGGATGGGGTGGGGGAGGTTAGATCAGGATACCGAGCACCGGCGGCCGGCTTATAAATATATCACAAATTTACCAACTGGCCATGGCTGCAGGGTAGCAGGTTGGTGGGCCCCTACAAGCTTCTGGCCCTTGGGCAACTGCCCAACAAGCCCAAAGGGCCGTATTCAATTAGAAGTGAAAAGTCAGTTTTGGCGATACTTTTACGCCGAAGACGTCATTTTCGCCGGTTTCAACTTTTCCCAGTATTCAATTATAGTTTTTTTTCACCATCGCGATAACGCAATGCAATGTAATAGGTGAAAAAATTTCGCCTATGAATACACGGCAGAAAAAAAGTGCAGAATTGGGGTTTGGGGGTGCAATGTTGCGGGAACCACTCTGCACCCTTTGGACACCCCCCTGACCTTAACTGCGTCAAAAAACACAAATAAACCCATAAAGGACACCCCAAAAAAGCACTTTGAAAAAGTGGGCGAAAAAAAATCAAAGTGGGGGTACAAATTCAAAAACTAGCGAAATAGCCTTTGGGGGGGTCTGTAAGTATGGGGGAGGTGCATTTTTGACGCTTTTTAATGCTTGACTGTAGACATTTTAAAATATGCTTGCACCCATTTTCATGTACCCCAAACTTATTTCTCCCCCCCAAAAGTTGCAAAATGCTATTCTTCACCACTTGCAAAAAAGACGCTGAATAGCGCCTATTGAGACCATTTAAAAAACCCAAATACCTTTAGCAGGGCTATTCGGGTGTACCCATAGTGAACCCCATGTCAGAGCATCTTTAGGGGGGTGTCAGCCTGATTTCCCTAAAAACTGACTGAACTTTTCGCCGATTTCAGTTTCGCCGGGTTCCGTTTTCGCACATTTGCAATTGAATACGGGGATACGCGGGGACGCGCGCGATAACTTTTCACCGGCAAAACCTCCGATGGCGGCAAAAAGTCCGGCCTCAGACTTTTCGCTCCTAATTGAATAAGGGCCTAAGCGGTCAATTCAGTTATCCAAAAGCGAAACGATGTGCCGGAAATGCCAGTACCGGCACATCAACTTACCGTCATCTCTCCCCGATCTCATCCCAGACTTGTGGAATTTTGTACACAGCCCTATGGTGCTTGCGAACAAAAATTGGAGAGTTCGGTGCTACCGTACTTACTCATGGGGTGCTCCAACTCATGGCTAATTGAATTGACCCCTAAGTCAGACCCAAAAATAAAATTGCATATTCTTCATAAGGTGCCCCTCCTCCCCCAGGCAGACGACAGCGAGCAAGGTCGGTTTCCTGCATGAGTCCAGCAGAGACACGGTTAACATCCTCTAATTTCACATCACCCTCTCTTCAAACAAAGAAGTTTTTCCCCCTGTATCCTTGACAACGGATTGTATGGCAGTTAAGTGCTAATAAATACGTTTCATGTGTCTGTGAAAGAGCTTATTCTTTGCATGAGCTGAAAAACTCGACTTGACAAGTTCTGAAATATCATCAAGTTATCGATTTTTTTCCTCCTCTTCTTCCCACAGAATGTTGCGTCCCGTCTGAGGGAAGAAGCGCAATATGGCAGCGTTGCCTGGTGTCACTACCACAGTACGGAGAAGCCTTGACATTCATCACAACATATTTTGACATATCGCTCATATGTTGCTCTTGTCAGCCACCATCTGTGTCCCGGAGTCGGCCATGCCTTGCGTTCCGCTGTGCCAACGCCTACTCTGATCTTCAGCAGCCATGTTGCTCACAGATGATATGGCAGTACGAGATGGTTGTACTGTAGAGTAACTCTGGGCCTGCCTCACATATAATCTGCCTCTGATACTTCTGAAACGAGTGTGAAGCCGGTTGGGAATGATGCTGCCAAGTAGTCACCAGACCAAGCTCGGAATCCATTAATATGGCCGGTAAACCAAATGCCCGGGCAACAAAGAAAAGGCCTCCTCCAGAACATGTTACCTGGAGTTTGTGTAATGTAATTAGTGAAGGACAGAGGTACACATGGGGACAGGGGCAGAAGGTGATGTAGTTAGGAAGCCGGTGGTCGAAATGCCGACCGCCGGCTTCCCGACTGTGAATCAGTCGTTCAGTGTCGGCAGATCAATCATCCCCTAACATGCTCAACCTGACGTCATCGTCATGTTGCCCAGCATGTTCGGCCGATGATTAAGGTCGGAAACGACCAGCGGAGTGCATATCGCTGGTCGTTCTCCGACGTTTACACCCCCGCTGTGTGCCCGATTATTGAACGGATTGCGCGATTACCATGTCGTAATCGTGCAATCGCTCTATGTAATCGGGTTGTGGATAACTCTTTATACCGACCCTCAGAAACCAGCAGTTTCTTTCATCTTCTCAGCTGACAGTGAGTGGTGAAGCCAGTGATAGGTAATCACGCCACCCGCTGACCCGCTTCTGCACATTACCCACACTTGCAGATTCCCAATGGAGATGTGTGATATATGGATAGCTGCCGGTATATGAAAAATGATAGTGAAAATGAATTGCGATGTCTGTATGAAACTCATCAGCCCTCCTGAAAATCACAGATTCTAAGCGACTCTGTCGTAATATCGGACTATGAATCAAACACGAATCCCCAAATTAGCAGCTACTGCACAAATCATGGAGAGCAGAGGTAGAATTGCGCACTGAGCTGTAGCCTATTGTGCGAGGGAGCTGCGTTAATGAGGAGGGGTAAATAGATAATGAAACAGAAGCATAAACGCGCTCTGTAACCCTCTTGGTGTGGTGGGTTGAAGTAGAATAGATTGTATTAATAATAAAATATGATATAAAATGATGGATAGAGGAGGCTGGTGTAATAAACATATACAGTTGGTTTACTGAAGACTTGAAGTAAACTGTATGCACAACACAATATACATATATGTCTTCTCAAATACCTATCTGTTAAGACTGATTAAACAAAATCACAATCAAAAAATGATAGAAAAATTTAAACAAAAACAAAAACACAGATCAGACCAGCCGTATGTGAGGGAAGTGAAAAACTTGATTTGCGCAAAATATTTTGGGGATTTTGCTCTTCGCTGGTTCTTGTCATCAGGTTTCTCTTTTCCTGCCCCCATAGTTTGGTCTGTACTCTGGAAGTGTCACATTTCAGCTTCAATTAGTGTCTGTCATTTCCATAATTGTGTCCTGTCAATCAATCCTGCTGACTAGTGACTTCGGGAAGAAGACTCTACATGTAAATAACAGTTACAGCTCTGGGATCTGAGAGGAGAACCAGTACTGGCGAAGTTATATCCTGAAGTCTGATGCCGGAAACCAGACACCATCCTTTCACAAGGTCCTGGCCTAATACCCTGTGGACAGGGAGTATTCAATATGCGACCACCTGCTATGGAACCACACATGCCTTGTCGCAGTTTTGCTATTACGGAATGTTAAAACTGTGACGGCATGCTGGGATGTGTAGTTCCATAGAAGCTGGAACAATACCCCTGCTGTAGACAGTAATATATTTCTTATATAGGTGATTTCAGGTCCCTGCACAAATACTAAACCTCTGTGGGGGAATTGCAAAGACGTTGATGTAAAATGTAAATGATATAGTAAAAAATTAACTTCATAAAATAATATCAAGTATAAAAATGACACATTAAGTTAGTATATTATAAGTAATGGTTATACTGATGGAGCAGTTTTGGTGTAATTTCCTGCCCTCATTGCTTACTATTATTAAATTGTTGCAGCTCGCGGAACATTGTAGCATTCCATGAACTGTGTATTCCTCATTTAGGTTTCTGATCATTTACCTCATTTTTTTTTTAGAACCAGATAGATAATGTATCCACACATTTGGGAGAGGTGAATAAATTCACCGAATTGTAGCCCGGTATATCGTGTGGTCGTTCACCAGTTCGTGCAGCGTCAAACGACTGCACGATATATGTCGTTCATCGCATCTTGTATCGGCCGTACACACACATCGTCTAGTGTATAGCCGGCATTACAGTGAGTTTCCCGGTGGACCTGATACTCCCACAAAAAGCACATTTGGAATGATACAGGGGCCTATTCATCAACACTAAAATAATGTCTTTAAGGACATTTTCCTTAATTAACGTTATCTTAGTATTCATGAAGATACTTAACACAGGAGATAGCACTGATATCTCCTGGTTAAGTCCCCCTGTGTTAATTTCCACACTCCCCATACATTAGTACATTAGTATGGGGATATGGAAATTACGGTATTATTCAAATTCCAAAAATGATGTACTTTCGGAATTTGATTGAGTTACTATCTGTCACTGTGAGGTGGCGAATAGCAGGTAAAACGTACCTGTGTCAGGGTGGGCAGGTCCCCCGGCGTTTTCCTCCATCGCCGTGGTCCCTCCTCTGGCTCCGGTGGCTGTGCTGAGACGTGTTCTCCCAGCAGAACACAATAAAGTTTAGAAAAAAAATACATTATTTTTTCTTCTAAACTGTACAGTGTGCTGCTGGGAGAACACGTCTCAGCACAGCCACCAGAGGCGCTGCAGCGGGCAGGTAAGTGCGTGGCTGGGGGGGGGGGTATGCGGAGGTAGGTGGAGGGGGACACACAAAATGACCGCAGCTGTAGGTAGTGCTGCGCATGCGCTGGTTTTACAGATGTAACAGCGCATGCGCAACACGGATTACAGCTGCGGTAAGTTAGTGTAGGCAGGGAAAACAATCTATTTCCCGAAAAGCTGTCATCACAAAATGACAGCTTTTCGGAATAGATACTTATGGGGAGGAGGAATGATGGATTCCTCCGGTAATTAGGTAGAACGCCATGCGAGCTCTAACCCTAATTACCTCCCTCAATTTTTTAGGTATGATGAATAGGCCCCACAATCTGAAAGTCAAAGTTGTCTTTTAAAGATCCTCAAACACCAGCTGAATTTGTATCAACCCTCTGATAATAGTGGACAATCACTGCAATGACCATCAGAAGTAGATTTATTCTCCAGTTTGTAAAAAAAAACATCTTCTTATTTACCCCCTCCCACCCCTGTGATATGTTGGAGGGCCATAGGGCTTATTTTTGTTTATTGCTATGAATGAAAGGGTTACCCAAATAACAGTACGAATCGTCGGCCTTTGCATGGGATGGCTATTTTATGTTCTGTCATCGCTGTTTATTGCATAAAGTATTCTTTTACTATCTGAAGGTTTTATTTGATAGACCACACACACACACACACACACACACCTCTTTCATATATCCGCTATTATTATCATTATAACTTTATACAGTATCCAGATGCTTTTCCAGGTGTTTTGCAATTCTGTCCAAGCAGGGGGACAAATGAACGTTGCAAACAATAATATAGCAACATACATTGGAAGGACAGTGTAAGGCAGGTGCAATGTGACTGAGCCAGGTTAAACCCCTTGGTTGTGGGAGCAGTATACCTTTAAGAATTATGATGTTGGTGTCAGTCATTAGTGTTAGCCTATAGGGTTCCTTGGGGGTGTGGCCATGCTGGTATATTAGGTCTGTTATCCAAAGACTCCGCCTCTGTTTCTGGAAATCCCGCCCCCTCCCTCCCTGTTTGCTGGATGTGTTGTGGTGGAAAGAACGGTAATGTGCTTCTAGTTATACAAATTGGATGGGTGCGCTCTCCTTGATCAATGATAGGCCAAAACCGTCCTGACCGGGAAATGACACAGCCCATCCAGGCGTGCTTTTTGCTGGAGAGTTGAACACCAACGGCGATGTGTTTGGTCTGCGTGTGTCTGTGGGAGTGTCCGTTCTTTGCTGTCCGCCACCATACTAACTTTAAGTTCACAATCAATTTCAATTGGCAAATTCTCATTATTTAATTATATAGCCCAAATTCAATATTATATTAATTATTAATTAATTATTAATAATCATAATGTCAAATAAATTTGACCTTTAATTTTAAATCCAACTCCTGTTGTCCGTGTGTTTATTTTTAGATAAGTTTTTAGTTGTGTTAAGTCTGAAAGGTATAGTGTACATATCAACCATAGGGAGTTTAAAGAAGGTGAAAGGTCTTTGCTCACAGGAGCTTATTATCTAAAGGGGATGTGGGAAATGAAGTGTGAGGCTAAATTATTTCTTTAGTACATTGGGCGCACATGTATTCACAGAGACTGAGGCTGAAAGTGCATCCCTGGTATATAGATTTATGAACCAGTAACAGCACTAATTGACAAGGACAGTAACCTGTCCTGCATGAGAGAGACTCACACTAACGACTGCATGTTGCCTATTAACAACTTAGCTATACACATGATCTGACCACCAGAGGGCACTGCACTTCCAGCCAACTATAAATGGCAAAGGAAAAGATTTACAGAGAACCGACCAGTTCTTACAGGTTTCCTGATGGTTAAATAAGTTATACTAAGCTCACATGTACAAACTGATAATTAGGCCCTAATACATGATTATATTGCTCTACGTCTTACCTATCTGAGCCCGATACTGAGCTAAACCCACCCTAGATTTCATACTGTGCAAGCCCATCAAACAAGACATACACCTGCGCATCTACGCAGAGGGTTAAGAATATAGACTTATGTCTGCAGAGAGATGGGTAAGGGCGGTCTAATGCAAAACGCGTACAGTAAAGACGTGTCTCTGTGATTGCAGTGTAATGTAAGGTGAGTACAGTAACGGTGTGTCTCTGTGATTGCAGTGTAATGTAAGGTGAGTACAGTAAGGGCGTGTCTCTGTGATTGCAGTGTAATGTAAGGTGAGTACAGAAAGGGCGTGTCTCTGTGATTGCAGTGTAATGTAAGGTGAGTACAGTAAGGGCGTGTCTCTGTGATTGCTGTGTAATGTAAGGTGAGTACAGTAAGGGCGTGTCTCTGTGATTGCAGTGTAATGTAAGGTGAGTACAGTAAGGGCGTATCTCTGTGATTGCAGTGTAATGTATGGTGAGTACAGTAAGGGCGTGTCTCTGTGATTGCAGTGTAATGTAAGGTGAGTACAGTAAGGGCGTGTCTCTGTGATTGCAGTGTAATGTAAGGTGAGTACAGTAAGGGCGTGTCTCTGTGATTGCTGTGTAATGTAAGGTGAGTACAGTAAGGGCGTGTCTCTGTGATTGCAGTGTAATGTAAGGTGAGTACAGTAAGGGCGTGTCTCTGTGATTGCAGTGTAATGTAAGGTGAGTACAGTAAGGGCGTGTCTCTGTGATTGCTGTGTAATGTATGGTGAGTACAGTAAGGGCGTGTCTCTGTGATTGCAGTGTAATGTAAGGTGAGTACAGTAAGGGCGTGTCTCTGTGATTGCTGTGTAATGTAAGGTGAGTACAGTAAGGGCGTGTCTCTGTGATTGCAGTGTAATGTAAGGTGAGTACAGTAAGGGCGTGTCTCTGTGATTGCAGTGTAATGTAAGGTGAGTAAAGTAAGGGCGTGTCTCTGTGATTGCAGTGTAATGTAAGGTGAGTACAGTAAGGGCGTGTCTCTGTGATTGCAGTGTAATGTATGGTGAGTATAGTAAGGGCGTGTCTCTGTGATTGCAGTGTAATGTAAGGCGAGTACAGTAAAGTACAGTAAGGGCTTGTCTCTATTTGCTGTGTAATGTAAGGTGAGTACAGTAACGTTGTGGCTCTGTGACTGCAGTGTAATGTAAGGTGAGTACAGTAAGGACGTGTCTCTGTGATTGCTGTGTAAGGTAAGGTGAGTACAGTAACGGTGTGTCTCTGTTATTGCAGTGTAAGGTAAGGTGAGTACAGTATGGATGTGTCTCTGTGATTGCAGTGTAATGTAAGGTGAGTATAGTAAGGGTGTGTCTCTGTGATTGCAGTGTTATGTAAGGTGAGTACAGTAAGGTTGTGTCTCTGTGATTGCAGTGTAATATAAGGATAGAACAGTAAGGGCCTGTGTCTGTGATTGCAGTGTAATGTAAGGTGAGTACATTAAGGGCGTGTCTCTGTGATTGCAGTGTAATGTAAGTTGAGTACAGTAAGGGCGTGTCTCTGTGATTATATTGTAATGTAAGGTGAGTACAGTAAGGGCGTGTATCTGTGATTGCAGTGTAAAGTAAGGTGAGTACAGTAAGGACATGTCTCTGTTATTGCAGTGTAATGTAAGGTGAGTACATTAAGGGCGTGTCTCTGTGATTGCAGTGTAATGTAAGTTGAGTACAGTAAGAGCGTGTCTCTGTGATTATATTGTAATGTAAGGTGAGTACAGTAAGGGCGTGTATCTGTGATTGCAGTGTAAAGTAAGGTGAGTACAGTAAGGACATGTCTCTGTGATTGCAGTGTAATGTAAGGTGAGTACAGTAAGGTGTGTCTCTGTGATTGCAGTGTAATGTAAGGTGAGTACAGTAAGAGCGTGTCTCTGTGATTATAGTGTAATGTAAGGTGAGTAGAGTAAGGGCGTGTCTCTGTGATTGCTGTGTAATGTAAGGTGAGTACTGTAAGGGCGTGTCCCTGTGATTGCAGTGTAATGTAAGGTGAGTACAGTAAGGGCGTGTCTCTGTGATTGCAGTGTAATGTAAGGTGAGTACAGTAAGGGCGTGTCTCTGTGATTGCTGTGTAATGTAAGGTGAGTACAGTAAGGGCGTGTCTCTGTGATTGCAGTGTAATGTAAGGTGAGTACAGTAAGGGCGTGTCTCTGTGATTGCAGTGTAATGTAAGGTGAGTACAGTAAGGGCGTGTCTCTGTGATTGCTGTGTAATGTATGGTGAGTACAGTAAGGGCGTGTCTCTGTGATTGCAGTGTAATGTAAGGTGAGTACAGTAAGGGCGTGTCTCTGTGATTGCTGTGTAATGTAAGGTGAGTACAGTAAGGGCGTGTCTCTGTGATTGCAGTGTAATGTAAGGTGAGTACAGTAAGGGCGTGTCTCTGTGATTGCAGTGTAATGTAAGGTGAGTAAAGTAAGGGCGTGTCTCTGTGATTGCAGTGTAATGTAAGGTGAGTACAGTAAGGGCGTGTCTCTGTGATTGCAGTGTAATGTATGGTGAGTATAGTAAGGGCGTGTCTCTGTGATTGCAGTGTAATGTAAGGCGAGTACAGTAAAGTACAGTAAGGGCTTGTCTCTATTTGCTGTGTAATGTAAGGTGAGTACAGTAACGTTGTGGCTCTGTGACTGCAGTGTAATGTAAGGTGAGTACAGTAAGGACGTGTCTCTGTGATTGCTGTGTAAGGTAAGGTGAGTACAGTAACGGTGTGTCTCTGTTATTGCAGTGTAAGGTAAGGTGAGTACAGTATGGATGTGTCTCTGTGATTGCAGTGTAATGTAAGGTGAGTATAGTAAGGGTGTGTCTCTGTGATTGCAGTGTTATGTAAGGTGAGTACAGTAAGGTTGTGTCTCTGTGATTGCAGTGTAATATAAGGATAGAACAGTAAGGGCCTGTGTCTGTGATTGCAGTGTAATGTAAGGTGAGTACATTAAGGGCGTGTCTCTGTGATTGCAGTGTAATGTAAGTTGAGTACAGTAAGGGCGTGTCTCTGTGATTATATTGTAATGTAAGGTGAGTACAGTAAGGGCGTGTATCTGTGATTGCAGTGTAAAGTAAGGTGAGTACAGTAAGGACATGTCTCTGTTATTGCAGTGTAATGTAAGGTGAGTACATTAAGGGCGTGTCTCTGTGATTGCAGTGTAATGTAAGTTGAGTACAGTAAGAGCGTGTCTCTGTGATTATATTGTAATGTAAGGTGAGTACAGTAAGGGCGTGTATCTGTGATTGCAGTGTAAAGTAAGGTGAGTACAGTAAGGACATGTCTCTGTGATTGCAGTGTAATGTAAGGTGAGTACAGTAAGGTGTGTCTCTGTGATTGCAGTGTAATGTAAGGTGAGTACAGTAAGAGCGTGTCTCTGTGATTATAGTGTAATGTAAGGTGAGTAGAGTAAGGGCGTGTCTCTGTGATTGCTGTGTAATGTAAGGTGAGTACTGTAAGGGCGTGTCCCTGTGATTGCAGTGTAATGTAAGGTGAGTACAGTAAGGGCGTGTCTCTGTGATTGCAGTGTAATGTAAGGTGAGAACAGTAAGGACGTGTCTCTGTGTTTGCAGTGTAATATATGGTGAGTACAGTAAGGGTGTGTCTCTGTGATTGCAGTGTAATGTATGGTGAGTACAGTAAGGGCGTGTCTCTGTGATTGCAGTGTAAGGTGAGTACAGTAAGGACATGTCTCTGTGATTGCAGTGTAATGTAAGGTGAGTACAGTAAGGGCGTGCCTCTGTGATTGCAGTGTAATGTAAGGTGAGTACAGTAAGGACGTGTCTCTGTGATTGCAGAGTAATGTAAGGTGAGAACAGTAAGGACGTGTCTCTGTGTTTGCAGTGTAATATATGGTGAGTACAGTAAGGGTGTGTCTCTGTGATTGCAGTGTAATGTATGGTGAGTACAGTAAGGGCGTGTCTCTGTGATTGCAGTGTAAGGTGAGTACAGTAAGGACATGTCTCTGTTATTGCAGTGTAATGTAAGGTGAGTACATTAAGGGCGTGTCTCTGTGATTGCAGTGTAATGTAAGTTGAGTACAGTAAGGGCTTGTCTCTGTGATTATATTGTAATGTATGGTGAGTACAGTAAGGGCGTGTCTCTGTGATTGCAGTGTAAGGTGAGTACAGTAAGGGTGTGTCTCTGTGATTGCAGTGTAATGTAAGGTGAGTACAGTAAGGGCATGTATCTGTGATTGCAGTGTAAAGTAAGGTGAGTACAGTAAGGACATGTCTCTGTGATTGCAGTGTAATGTAAGGTGAGTACAGTAAGGTGTGTCTCTGTGATTAAAGTGTAATGTAAGGTGAGTACAGTAAGAGCGTGTCTCTGTGATTATAGTGTAATGTAAGGTGAGTACAGTAAGGGCGTGTCTCTGTGATTGCTGTGTAATGTAAGGTGAGTACTGTAAGGGCGTGTCTCTGTGATTGCAGTGTAATGTAAGGTGAGTACAGTAAGGGCGTGTCTCTGTGATTGCTGTGTAATGTAAGGTGAGTACTGTAAGGGCGTGTCTCTGTGTTTGCAGTGTAATATATGGTGAGTACAGTAAGGGTGTGTCTCTGTGATTGCAGTGTAATGTATGGTGAGTACAGTAAGGGCGTGTCTCTGTGATTGCAGTGTAAGGTGAGTACAGTAAGGGTGTGTCTCTGTGATTGCAGTGTAATGTAAGGTGAGTACTATAAGGGCGTGTCTCTGTGATTACAGTGTAATGTAAGGTGAGTACAGTAAGGGCGTGTCTCTGTGATTGCAGTGTAATGTAAGGTGAGTACAGTAAGGGCGTGTCTCTGCGATTGCAGTGTAATGTAAGGTGAGTACAGTAAGGGCGTGTCTCTGTGATTGCAGTGTAATGTAAGGTGAGTACAGTAAGGGAGTGTCTCTTTGATTGCTGTGTAATGTAAGGTGAGTACAGTAAGGGCGTGTCTCTTTGATTGCAGTGTAATGTAAGGTGAGTACAGTAAGGGCGTGTCTCTGTGTTTACAGTGTAATGTATGGTGAGTACAGTAAGGGCGTGTCTCTGTGATTACAGTGTAATGTAAGGTGAGTACAGAAGGGGCGTGTCTCTGTGATTGCTGTGTAATGTAAGGTGAGTACAATAAGGGCGTGTCTCTGTGATTACAGTGTAATGTAAGGTGAGTACAGAAGGGGCGTGTCTCTGTGATTATAGTGTAATGTAAGGTGAGTACAATAAGGGCGTGTCCCTGTGACTGCTGTGTAATGTAAGGTGAGTACAGTAAGGGCGTGTCCCTGTGATTGCAGTGTAATGTAAGGTGAGTACAGTAAGGGCGTGTCTCTGTGATTGCAGTGTAATGTAAGGTGAGTACTGTAAGGTGTGTCTCTGTGATTGCTGTGTAATGTAAGGTGAGTACAGTAAGGGCGTGTCTCTGTGATTGCAGTGTAATGTAAGGTGAGTACAGTAAGGTGTGTCTCTGTGATTGCTGTGTAATGTAAGGTGAGTACAGTAAGGGCGTGTCTCTGTGATTGCTGTGTAATGTAAGGTGAGTACAGTAAGGGCGTGTCTCTGTGATTGCTGTGTAATGTAAGGTGAGTACAGTAAGGGCGTGTCTCTGTGATTGCAGTGTAATGTAAGGTGAGTTCAGTAAGGGCGTGTCTCTGTGATTGCAGTGTAATGTAAGGTGAGTACAGTAAGAGCGTGTCTCTGTGATTATAGTGTAATGGTAGGTGAGTACAGTAAGGGCGTGTCTCTGTGATTGCTGTGTAATGTAAGGTGAGTACTGTAAGGGCGTCTCCCTGTGATTGCAGTGTAATGTAAGGTGAGTACAGTAAGGGCGTGTCTCTGTGATTGCAGTGTAATGTAAGGTGAGTACAGTAAGGACGTGTCTCTGTGATTGCAGAGTAATGTAAGGTGAGAACAGTAAGGACGTGTCTCTGTGTTTGCAGTGTAATATATGGTGAGTACAGTAAGGGCGTGTCTCTGTGATTGCAGTGTAATGTAAGGTGAGTACTATAAGGGCGTGTCTATGTGATTACAATGTAATGTAAGGTGAGTACAGTAAGGTTGTGTCTCTGTGATTGCAGTGTAATGTAAGGTGAGTACAGTAAGGGCGTGTCTCTGTGATTACAGTGTAATGTAAGGTGAGTACAGTAAGGGCGTGTCTCTGTGATTACAGTGTAATGTAAGGTGAGTACAGTAAGGGCGTGTCTCTGTGATTGCAGTGTAATGTAAGGTGAGTACAGTAAGGGTGTGTCTCTGTGATTGCAGTGTAATGTAAGGTGAGTACAGTAAGAGCGTGTCTCTGTGATTGCAGTGTAATGTAAGGTGAGTACAGTAAGGGCGTGTCTCTGTGTTTACAGTGTAATGTATGGTGAGTACAGTAAGGGCGTGTCTCTGTGATTGCAGTGGAATGTAAGGTGAGTACAGTAAGGGAGTGTCTCTTTGATTGCTGTGTAATGTAAGGTGAGTACAGTAAGGGCGTGTCTCTGTGATAGCAGTGTAATGTAAGGTGAGTACAGTAAGGGCGTGTCTCTGTGATTATAGTGTAATGTAAGGTGAGTACAGTAAGGGCGTGTCTCTGTGTTTACAGTGTAATGTATGGTGAGTACAGTAAGGGCGTGTCTCTGTGATTACAGTGTAATGTAAGGTGAGTACAGAAGGGGCGTGTCTCTGTGATTACAGTGTAATGTAAGGTAAGTACAGTAAGGGCGTGTCTCTGTGATTGCAGTGTAACGTAAGGTGAGTACAGTAAGGGCGTGTCCCTGTGATTGCTGTGTAACGTAAGGTGAGTACAGTAATGGCGTGTCCCTGTGATTGCAGTGTAACGTAAGGTGAGTACAGTAAGGCCGTGTCTCTGTGATTGCAGTGTAACGTAAGGTGAGTACAGTAAGGTGTGTCTCTGTGATTGCAGTGTAATGTAAGGTGAGTACAGTAAGGGCGTGTCTCTGTGATTGCAGTGTAATGTAAGGTGAGTACAGTAAGGCGTGTCTCTGTGATTGCAGTGTAATGTAAGGTGAGTACAGTAAGGGCGTGTCTCTGTGATTGCAGTGTAATGTAAGGTGAGTACAGTAAGGGCGTGTCTCTGTGATTGCAGTGTAATGTAAGGTGAGTACAGTAAGGTGTGTCTCTGTGATTGCTGTGTAATGTAAGGTGAGTACAGTAAGGGCGTGTCTCTGTGATTGCTGTGTAATGTAAGGTGAGTACAGTAAGGGCGTGTCTCTGTGATTGCTGTGTAATGTAAGGTGAGTACAGTAAGGGCGTGTCTCTGTGATTGCTGTGTAATGTAAGGTGAGTACAGTAAGGGCGTGTCTCTGTGAATGCTGTGTAATGTAAGGTGAGTACAGTAAGGGCGTGTCTCTGTGATTATAGTGTAATGTAAGGTGAGTACAGTAAGGGCGTGTCTCTGTGATTGCTGTGTAATGTAAGGTGAGTACAGTAAGGGGGTGTCTCTGTGATTGCAGTGTAATGTAAGGTGAGTACAGTAAGGGCGTGGCTCTGTGATTGCAGTGTAATGTAAGGTGAGTACAGTAAGGGCGTGGCTCTGTGATTGCAGTGTAATGTAAGGTGAGTACAGTAAGGGCGTGGATCTGTGATTGCAGTGTAATGTAAGGTGAGTACAGTAAGGGCGTGGCTATGTGATTGCTGTGTAATGTAAGGTGAGTACAGTAAGGGCGTGGCTCTGTGATTGCTGTGTAATGTAAGGTGAGTACAGTAAGGGCGTGTCTCTGTGATTGCTGTGTAATGTAAGGTGAGTACAGTAAGGGCGTGTCTCTGTGATTGCAGTGTAATGTAAGGTGAGTACAGTAAGGGCGTGTCTCTGTGATTGCTGTGTAATGTAAGGTGAGTACAGTAAGGGCGTGTCTCTGTGATTGCTGTGTAATGTAAGGTGAGTACAGTAAGGGCGTGTCTCTGTGATTGCTGTGTAATGTAAGGTGAGTACAGTAAGGGCGTGTCTCTGTGATTGCAGTGTAATGTAAGGTGAGTACAGTAAGGGCGTGTCTCTGTGATTGCAGTGTAATGTAAGGTGAGTACAGTAAGGGCGTGTCTCTGTGATTGCAGTGTAATGTAAGTTGAGTACAGTAAGGGCGTGTCACTGTGATTGCAGTGTAATGTACGGTGAGTACAGTAAGGGCGTGTCTCTGTGATTGCAGTGTAATGTAAGGTGAGTACAGTAAGGGCGTGTCTCTGTGATTGCAGTGTAATGTAAGGTGAGCACAGTAAGGGCGTGTCTCTGTGATTGCAGTGTAATGTAAGGTGAGCACAGTAAGGTGTGTCTCTGTGACTGCAGTGTAATGTAAGGTGAGTACAGTAAGGGCGTGTCTCTGTGATTGCAGTGTAATGTAAGGTGAGTACAGTAAGGGCGTGTCTCTGTGATTACAGTGTAATGTAAGGTGAGTACAGTAAGGGCGTGTCTCTGTGATTACAGTGTAATGTAAGGTGAGTACAGTAAGGGCGTGTCTCTGTGATTGCAGTGTAATGTAAGGTGTGTACAGTAAGGACGTGTCTCTGTGATTGCAGTGTAATGTAAGGTGAGTACAGTAAGGTGTGTCTCTGTGACTGCAGTGTAATGTAAGGTGAGTACAGTAAGGGCGTGTCTCTGTGATTGCAGTGTAATGGAAGGTGAGTACAGTAAGGACGTGTCTCTGTGATTGCTGTGTAATGGAAGGTGAGTACAGTAAGGTGTGTCTCTGTGATTGCTGTGTAATGTAAGGTGAGTACAGTAAGGTTTGTCTCTGTGATTGCAGTGTAATGTAAGGTGAGTATAGAAAGGGTGTCTCTCTGTTATTGCAGAGTAAGGTAAGGTGAGTACAGTAAGGGTGTGTATCTGTGATTGCAGTGTAATGTAAGGTGAGTACAGTAAGAGAGTGTCTCTGTGATTGCAGTGTAATGTAAGGTGAGTATAAAAAGGGTGTCTCTCTGTTATTGCAGTGTAAGGTAAGTTGAGTACAGTAAGGGTGTGTATCTGTGATTGCAGTGTAATGTAATCGAGTACTGTAAAGTACAGTAAGGGCGTGTCTCTATTTGCTGTATAATGAAAGGTGAGTACAGTAACGTGTCTCTGTGACTGCAGTGTAATGTAAGGTGAGTACAGTAAGGACGTGTCTCTGTGATTGCTGTTTAAGGTAAGGTGAGTACAGTAACGGTGTGTCTCTGTTATTGCAGTGTAAGGTAAGGTGAGTACAGTAAGGGCATGTCTGTGATTGCAGTGTAATGTAAGGTGAGTACAGTATGGATGTGTCTCTGTGATTGCAGTGTAATGTAAGGTGAGTATAGTAAGGGTGGGTCTCTGTGATTGCAGTGTAATGTAAGTTGAGTACAGTAAGGTTGTGTCTCTGTGATTGCAGTGTAATATAAGGTTAGAACAGTAAGGGTCTGTGTCTCTGTGATTGCAGTGTAATGTAAGTTGAGTACATTAAGGGCGTGTCTCTGTGATTGCAGTGTAATGTAAGTTGAGTACAGTAAGGGCGTGTCTCTGTGATTATATTGTAATGTAAGGTGAATACAGTAAGGGTGTGTCTCTGTGATTGCTGTGTAATGTAAGGTGAGTACTGTAAGGGCGTGTCCCTGTGATTGCAGTGTAATGTAAGGTGAGTACAGTAAGGACGTGTCTCTATGATTGCAGTGTAATGTAAGGTGAGTACAGTAAGGGCGTGTCTCTGTGATTGCAGTGTAATGTAAGGTGAGTACAGTAAGGGCATGTCTCTGTGATTGCAGTGTAATGTAAGGTGAGTACAGTAAGTGGGTGTCTCTGTGATTGCAGTGCAATGTAAGGTGAGTACAGTAAGGGCGTGTCTGTGTGATTGCAGTGTAATGTAAGGTGAGTACAGTAAGGACGTGTCTCTGTGATTGCAGTGTAATGTAAGGTGAGTAAAGTAAGGATGTGTCTCTGTGTTTGCAGTGTAATATATGGTGAGTACAGTAAGGGTGTGTCTCTGTGATTGCAGTGTAATGTAAGGTGAGCACAGTAAGGGTGTGTCTCTGTGATTGCAGTGTAATGTAAGGTGAGTACAGTAAGGTGTGTCTTTGTGACTGCAGTGTAATGTAAGGTGAGTATAGTAAGGGCGTGTTCCTGTGATTGCAGTGAATGTAAGGTGAGTACAGTAAGGGCGTGTCTCTGTGATTGCAGTGTAATGTAAGGTGAGTACAGTAAGGGCGTGTCTCTGTGATTGCAGTGTAATGTAAGGTGAGTACAGTAAGGGCATGTCTCTGTGATTATAGTGTAATGTAAGGTGAGTACAGTAAGGGCGTGTCTCTGTGATTGCAGTGTAATGTAAGGTGAGTACAGTAAGGATGTGTCTCTGTGATTGCAGTGTAATGTAAGGTGAGTACAGTAAGGGCGTGTCTCTGTGATTGCAGTGTAATGTAAGGTGAGTACAGTAAGGGCGTGTCTCTGTGATTGCAGTGTAATGTAAGGTGAGTACAGTAAGTGGGTGTCTCTGTGATTGCAGTGCAATGTAAGGTGAGTACAGTAAGGGCGTGTCTGTGTGATTGCAGTGTAATGTAAGGTGAGTACAGTAAGGACGTGTCTCTGTGATTGCAGTGTAATGTAAGGTGAGTAAAGTAAGGATGTGTCTCTGTGTTTGCAGTGTAATATATGGTGAGTACAGTAAGGGTGTGTCTCTGTGATAGCAGTGTAATGTAAGGTGAGCACAGTAAGGGTGTCTCTGTGATTACAGTGTAATGTAAGGTGAGTACAGTAAGGGCGTGTCTCTGTGATTACAGTGTAATGTAAGGTGAGTACAGTAAGGGCGTGTCTCTGTGACTGCAGTGTAATGTAAGGTGAGTACAGTAAGGGAGTGTCTTTGTGACTGCAGTGTAATGTAAGGTGAGTATAGTAAGGGCGTGTTCCTGTGATTGCAGTGTAATGTAAGGTGAGTACAGTAAGGGCGTGTCTCTGTGATTGCAGTGTAATGTAAGGTGAGTACAGTAAGGGCGTGTCTCTGTGATTGCAGTGTAATGTAAGGTGAGTACAGTAACGGCGTGTCTGTGTGATTGCAGTGTAATGTAAGGTGAGTACAGTAAGGACGTGTCTCTGTGATTGCAGTGTAATGTAAGGTGAGTAAAGTAAGGATGTGTCTCTGTGTTTGCAGTGTAATATATGGTGAGTACAGTAAGGGTGTGTCTCTGTGATTGCAGTGTAATGTAAGGTGAGCACAGTAAGGGTGTGTCTCTGTGATTGCAGTGTAATGTAAGGTGAGTACAGTAAGGTGTGTCTCTGTGACTGCAGTGTAATGTAAGGTGAGTACAGTCAGGGCGTGTCTCTGCGATTGCAGTGTAATGTAAGTTGAGTACAGTAAGGGCGTGTCTCTGTGATTGCAGTGTAATGTAAGGTGAGTACAGTAAGGGCGTGTCTCTGTGTTTACAGTGTAATGTATGGTGAGTACAGTAAGGGCGTGTCTCTGTGATTACAGTGTAATGTAAGGTGAGTACAGAAGGGGCGTGTCTCTGTGATTGCTGTGTAATGTAAGGTGAGTACAATAAGGGCGTGTCTCTGTGATTACAGTGTAATGTAAGGTGAGTACAGAAGGGGCGTGTCTCTGTGATTACAGTGTAATGTAAGGTGAGTACAGAAGGGGCGTGTCTCTGTGATTATAGTGTAATGTAAGGTGAGTACAATAAGGGCGTGTCCCTGTGACTGCTGTGTAATGTAAGGTGAGTACAGTAAGGGCGTGTCCCTGTGATTGCAGTGTAATGTAAGGTGAGTACAGTAAGGGCGTGTCTCTGTGATTGCAGTGTAATGTAAGGTGAGTACTGTAAGGTGTGTCTCTGTGATTGCTGTGTAATGTAAGGTGAGTACAGTAAGGGCGTGTCTCTGTGATTGCAGTGTAATGTAAGGTGAGTACAGTAAGGTGTGTCTCTGTGATTGCTGTGTAATGTAAGGTGAGTACAGTAAGGGCGTGTCTCTGTGATTGCTGTGTAATGTAAGATGAGTACAGTAAGGGCGTGTCTCTGTGATTACTGTGTAATGTAAGGTGAGTACAGTAAGGGCGTGTCTCTGTGATTGCAGTGTAATGTAAGGTGAGTACAGTAAGGGCGTGTCTCTTTGATTGCAGTGTAATGTAAGGTGAGTACAGTAAGGGCGTGTCTCTGTGATTGCAGTGTAATGTAAGGTGAGTACAGTAAGGACGTGTCTCTGTGATTGCTGTGTAATGTTAGGTGAGTACAGTAAGGGCGTGTCTCTGTTATTGCAGTGTAATGTAAGGTGAGTACAGTAAGGGCGTGTCTCTGTGATTGCAGTGTAATGTAAGGTGAGTACAGTAAGAGCGTGTCTCTGTGATTATAGTGTAATGGTAGGTGAGTACAGTAAGGGCGTGTCTCTGTGATTGCTGTGTAATGTAAGGTGAGTACTGTAAGGGCGTCTCCCTGTGATTGCAGTGTAATGTAAGGTGAGTACAGTAAGGGCGTGTCTCTGTGATTGCAGTGTAATGTAAGGTGAGTACAGTAAGGACGTGTCTCTGTGATTGCAGAGTAATGTAAGGTGAGAACAGTAAGGACGTGTCTCTGTGTTTGCAGTGTAATATATGGTGAGTACAGTAAGGGCGTGTCTCTGTGATTGCAGTGTAATGTAAGGTGAGTACTATAAGGGCGTGTCTCTGTGATTACAGTGTAATGTAAGTTGAGTACAGTAAGGGCGTGTCTCTGTGATTGCAGTGTAATGTAAGGTGAGTACAGTAAGGGCGTGTCTCTGTGATTACAGTGTAATGTAAGGTGAGTACAGTAAGGGCGTGTCTCTGTGATTGCAGTGTAATGTAAGGTGAGTACAGTAAGGGCGTGTCTCTGTGATTACAGTGTAATGTAAGGTGAGTACAGTAAGGGCATGTCTCTGTGATTGCAGTGTAATGTAAGGTGAGTACAGTAAGAGCGTGTCTCTGTGATTGCAGTGTAATGTAAGGTGAGTACAGTAAGGGCGTGTCTCTGTGATTGCTGTGTAATGTAAGGTGAGTACAGTAAGGGCGTGTTTCTGTGATTGCAGTGGAATGTAAGGTGAGTACAGTAAGGGAGTGTCTCTTTGATTGCTGTGTAATGTAAGGTGAGTACAGTAAGGGCGTGTCTCTGTGATAGCAGTGTAATGTAAGGTGAGTACAGTAAGGGCGTGTCTCTGTGATTATAGTGTAATGTAAGGTGAGTACAGTAAGGGCGTGTCTCTGTGTTTACAGTGTAATGTATGGTGAGTACAGTAAGGGCGTGTCTCTGTGATTACAGTGTAATGTAAGGTGAGTACAGAAGGGGCGTGTCTCTGTGATTACAGTGTAATGTAAGGTAAGTACAGTAAGGGCGTGTCTCTGTGATTGCAGTGTAACGTAAGGTGAGTACAATAAGGGCGTGTCCCTGTGATTGCTGTGTAACGTAAGGTGAGTACAGTAATGGCGTGTCCCTGTGATTGCAGTGTAACGTAAGGTGAGTACAGTAAGGCAGTGTCTCTGTGATTGCAGTGTAATGTAAGGTGAGTACAGTAAGGGCGTGTCTCTGTGATTGCAGTGTAATGTAAGGTGAGTACAGTAAGGTGTGTCTCTGTGATTGCTGTGTAATGTAAGGTGAGTACAGTAAGGGCGTGTCTCTGTGATTGCAGAGTAATGTAAGGTAAGTACAGTAAGGGCGTGTCTCTGTGATTGCAGTGTAACGTAAGGTGAGTACAATAAGGGCGTGTCCCTGTGATTGCTGTGTAACGTAAGGTGAGTACAGTAATGGCGTGTCTATGTGATTGCAGTGTAATGTAAGGTGAGTACAGTAAGGCCGTGTCTCTGTGATTGCAGTGTAATGTAAGGTGAGTACAGTAAGGGCGTGTCTCTGTGATTACAGTGTAATGTAAGGTGAGTACAGTAAGGGCGTGTCTCTGTGATTGCAGTGTAATGTAAGGTGAGTACAGTAAGGTGTGTCTCTGTGATTGCTGTGTAATGTAAGGTGAGTACAGTAAGGGCGTGTCTCTGTGATTGCTGTGTAATGTAAGGTGAGTACAGTAAGGGCGTGTCTCTGTGATTGCTGTGTAATGTAAGGTGAGTACAGTAAGGGCGTGTCTCTGTGATTGCTGTGTAATGTAAGGTGAGTACAGTAAGGGCGTGGGTCTGTGATTGCTGTGTAATGTAAGGTGAGTACAGTAAGGGCGTGGCTCTGTGATTGCTGTGTAATGTAAGGTGAGTACAGTAAGGGCGTGTCTCTGTGATTGCTGTGTAATGTAAGGTGAGTACAGTAAGGGCGTGTCTCTGTGATTGCAGTGTAATGTAAGGTGAGTACAGTAAGGGCGTGTCACTGTGATTGCAGTGTAATGTACGGTGAGTACAGTAAGGGCGTGTCTCTGTGATTGCAGTGTAATGTAAGGTGAGTACAGTAAGGGCGTGTCTCTGTGATTGCAGTGTAATGTAAGGTGAGTACAGTAAGGGCGTGTCTCTGTGATTGCAGTGTAATGTAAGGTGAGCACAGTAAGGGCGTGTCTCTGTGATTGCAGTGTAATGTAAGGTGAGCACAGTAAGGTGTGTCTCTGTGACTGCAGTGTAATGTAAGGTGAGTACAGTAAGGGCGTGTCTCTGTGATTGCAGTGTAATGTAAGGTGAGTACAGTAAGGGCGTGTCTCTGTGATTACAGTGTAATGTAAGGTGAGTACAGTAAGGGCGTGTCTCTGTGATTACAGTGTAATGTAAGGTGAGTACAGTAAGGGCGTGTCTCTGTGATTGCAGTGTAATGGAAGGTGAGTACAGTAAGGACGTGTCTCTGTGATTGCTGTGTAATGGAAGGTGAGTACAGTAAGGTGTGTCTCTGTGATTGCTGTGTAATGGAAGGTGAGTACAGTAAGGTTTGTCTCTGTGATTGCAGTGTAATGTAAGGTGAGTATAAAAAGGGTGTCTCTCTATTATTGCAGTGTAAGGTAAGTTGAGTACAGTAAGGGTGTGTATCTGTGATTGCAGTGTAATGTAATCGAGTACTGTAAAGTACAGTAAGGGCGTGTCTCTATTTGCTGTATAATGAAAGGTGAGTACAGTAACGTGTATCTGTGACTGCAGTGTAATGTAAGGTGAGTACAGTAAGGACGTGTCTCTGTGATTGCTGTTTAAGGTAAGGTGAGTACAGTAACGGTGTGTCTCTGTTATTGCAGTGTAAGGTAAGGTGAGTACAGTAAGGGCATGTCTGTGATTGCAGTGTCATGTAAGGTGAGTACAGTATGGATGTGTCTCTGTGATTGCAGTGTAATGTAAGGTGAGTATAGTAAGGGTGGGTCTCTGTGATTGCAGTGTAATGTAAGTTGAGTACAGTAAGGTTGAGTCTCTGTGATTGCAGTGTAATATAAGGTTAGAACAGTAAGGGTCTGTGTCTCTGTGATTGCAGTGTAATGTAAGTTGAGTACATTAAGGGCGTGTCTCTGTGATTGCAGTGTAATGTAAGTTGAGTACAGTAAGGGCGTGTCTCTGTGATTATATTGTAATGTAAGGTGAATACAGTAAGGGTGTGTCTCTGTGATTGCTGTGTAATGTAAGGTGAGTACAGTAAGGGCGTGTCCCTGTGATTGCAGTGTAATGTAAGGTGAGTACAGTAAGGACGTGTCTCTGTGATTGCAGTGTAATGTAAGGTGAGTACAGTAAGGGCGTGTCTCTGTGATTGCAGTGTAATGTAAGGTGAGTACAGTGAGGATGTGTCTCTGTGATTGCAGTGTAATGTAAGGTGAGTACAGTAAGGGCGTGTCTCTGTGATTGCAGTGTAATGTAAGGTGAGTACAGTAAGGACGTGGCTCTGTGATTGCAGTGTAATGTAAGGTGAGTACAGTAAGGGCGTGGCTCTGTGATTGCAGTGTAATGTAAGGTGAGTACAGTAAGGTGTGGCTCTGTGATTGCAGTGTAATGTAAGGTGAGTACAGTAAGGGCGTGGCTCTGTGATTGCTGTGTAATGTAAGGTGAGTACAGTAAGGGCGTGGCTCTGTGATTGCTGTGTAATGTAAGGTGAGTACAGTAAGGGCGTGTCTCTGTGATTGCTGTGTAATGTAAGGTGAGTACAGTAAGGGCGTGTCTCTGTGATTGCAGTGTAATGTAAGGTGAGTACAGTAAGGGCGTGTCTCTGTGATTGCAGTGTAATGTAAGGTGAGTACAGTAAGGGCATGTCTCTGTGATTATAGTGTAATGTAAGGTGAGTACAGTAAGGGCGTGTCTCTGTGATTGCAGTGTAATGTAAGGTGAGTACAGTAAGGATGTGTCTCTGTGATTGCAGTGTAATGTAAGGTGAGTACAGTAAGGGCGTGTCTCTGTGATTGCAGTGTAATGTAAGGTGAGTACAGTAAGGGCGTGTCTCTGTGATTGCAGTGTAATGTAAGGTGAGTACAGTAAGTGGGTGTCTCTGTGATTGCAGTGCAATGTAAGGTGAGTACAGTAAGGGCGTGTCTGTGTGATTGCAGTGTAATGTAAGGTGAGTACAGTAAGGACGTGTCTCTGTGATTGCAGTGTAATGTAAGGTGAGTAAAGTAAGGATGTGTCTCTGTGTTTGCAGTGTAATATATGGTGAGTACAGTAAGGGTGTGTCTCTGTGATAGCAGTGTAATGTAAGGTGAGCACAGTAAGGGTGTGTCTCTGTGATTACAGTGTAATGTAAGGTGAGTACAGTAAGGGCGTGTCTCTGTGATTACAGTGTAATGTAAGGTGAGTACAGTAAGGGCGTGTCTCTGTGACTGCAGTGTAATGTAAGGTGAGTACAGTAAGGGAGTGTCTTTGTGACTGCAGTGTAATGTAAGGTGAGTATAGTAAGGGCGTGTTCCTGTGATTGCAGTGTAATGTAAGGTGAGTACAGTAAGGGCGTGTCTCTGTGATTGCAGTGTAATGTAAGGTGAGTACAGTAAGGGCGTGTCTCTGTGATTGCAGTGTAATGTAAGGTGAGTACAGTAACGGCGTGTCTGTGTGATTGCAGTGTAATGTAAGGTGAGTACAGTAAGGACGTGTCTCTGTGATTGCAGTGTAATGTAAGGTGAGTAAAGTAAGGATGTGTCTCTGTGTTTGCAGTGTAATATATGGTGAGTACAGTAAGGGTGTGTCTCTGTGATTGCAGTGTAATGTAAGGTGAGCACAGTAAGGGTGTGTCTCTGTGATTGCAGTGTAATGTAAGGTGAGTACAGTAAGGTGTGTCTCTGTGACTGCAGTGTAATGTAAGGTGAGTACAGTAAGGGCGTGTCTCTGCGATTGCAGTGTAATGTAAGTTGAGTACAGTAAGGGCGTGTCTCTGTGATTGCAGTGTAATGTAAGGTGAGTACAGTAAGGGAGTGTCTCTTTGATTGCTGTGTAATGTAAGGTGAGTACAGTAAGGGCGTGTCTCTGTGTTTACAGTGTAATGTATGGTGAGTACAGTAAGGGCGTGTCTCTGTGATTACAGTGTAATGTAAGGTGAGTAGAGAAGGGGCGTGTCTCTGTGATTGCTGTGTAATGTAAGGTGAGTACAATAAGGGCGTGTCTCTGTGATTACAGTGTAATGTAAGGTGAGTACAGAAGGGGCGTGTCTCTGTGATTACAGTGTAATGTAAGGTGAGTACAGAAGGGGCGTGTCTCTGTGATTATAGTGTAATGTAAGGTGAGTACAATAAGGGCGTGTCCCTGTGACTGCTGTGTAATGTAAGGTGAGTACAGTAAGGGCGTGTCCCTGTGATTGCAGTGTAATGTAAGGTGAGTACAGTAAGGGCGTGTCTCTGTGATTGCAGTGTAATGTAAGGTGAGTACTGTAAGGTGTGTCTCTGTGATTGCTGTGTAATGTAAGGTGAGTACAGTAAGGGCGTGTCTCTGTGATTGCAGTGTAATGTAAGGTGAGTACAGTAAGGTGTGTCTCTGTGATTGCTGTGTAATGTAAGGTGAGTACAGTAAGGGCGTGTCTCTGTGATTGCTGTGTAATGTAAGATGAGTACAGTAAGGGCGTGTCTCTGTGATTGCTGTGTAATGTAAGGTGAGTACAGTAAGGGCGTGTCTCTGTGATTGCAGTGTAATGTAAGGTGAGTACAGTAAGGGCGTGTCTCTTTGATTGCAGTGTAATGTAAGGTGAGTACAGTAAGGGCGTGTCTCTGTGATTGCAGTGTAATGTAAGGTGAGTACAGTAAGGACGTGTCTCTGTGATTGCTGTGTAATGTTAAGTGAGTACAGTAAGGGTGTGTCTCTGTTATTGCAGTGTAATGTAAGGTGAGTACAGTAAGGGCGTGTCTCTGTGATTGCAGTGTAATGTAAGGTGAGTACAGTAAGAGCGTGTCTCTGTGATTATAGTGTAATGGTAGGTGAGTACAGTAAGGGCGTGTCTCTGTGATTGCTGTGTAATGTAAGGTGAGTACTGTAAGGGCGTCTCCCTGTGATTGCAGTGTAATGTAAGGTGAGTACAGTAAGGGCGTGTCTCTGTGATTGCAGTGTAATGTAAGGTGAGTACAGTAAGGACGTGTCTCTGTGATTGCAGAGTAATGTAAGGTGAGAACAGTAAGGACGTGTCTCTGTGTTTGCAGTGTAATATATGGTGAGTACAGTAAGGGCGTGTCTCTGTGATTGCAGTGTAATGTAAGGTGAGTACTATAAGGGCGTGTCTCTGTGATTACAGTGTAATGTAAGTTGAGTACAGTAAGGGCGTGTCTCTGTGATTGCAGTGTAATGTAAGGTGAGTACAGTAAGGGCGTGTCTCTGTGATTACAGTGTAATGTAAGGTGAGTACAGTAAGGGCGTGTCTCTGTGATTGCAGTGTAATGTAAGGTGAGTACAGTAAGGGCGTGTCTCTGTGATTACAGTGTAATGTAAGGTGAGTACAGTAAGGGCATGTCTCTGTGATTGCAGTGTAATGTAAGGTGAGTACAGTAAGAGCGTGTCTTTGTGATTGCAGTGTAATGTAAGGTGAGTACAGTAAGGGCGTGTCTCTGTGATTGCTGTGTAATGTAAGGTGAGTACAGTAAGGGCGTGTTTCTGTGATTGCAGTGGAATGTAAGGTGAGTACAGTAAGGGAGTGTCTCTTTGATTGCTGTGTAATGTAAGGTGAGTACAGTAAGGGCGTGTCTCTGTGATAGCAGTGTATTGTAAGGTGAGTACAGTAAGGGCGTGTCTCTGTGTTTACAGTGTAATGTATGGTGAGTACAGTAAGGGCGTGTCTCTGTGATTACAGTGTAATGTAAGGTGAGTACAGAAGGGGCGTGTCTCTGTGATTACAGTGTAATGTAAGGTAAGTACAGTAAGGGCGTGTCTCTGTGATTGCAGTGTAACGTAAGGTGAGTACAATAAGGGCGTGTCCCTGTGATTGCTGTGTAACGTAAGGTGAGTACAGTAATGGCGTGTCCCTGTGATTGCAGTGTAACGTAAGGTGAGTACAGTAAGGCAGTGTCTCTGTGATTGCAGTGTAATGTAAGGTGAGTACAGTAAGGGCGTGTCTCTGTGATTGCAGTGTAATGTAAGGTGAGTACAGTAAGGTGTGTCTCTGTGATTGCTGTGTAATGTAAGGTGAGTACAGTAAGGGCGTGTCTCTGTGATTGCAGAGTAATGTAAGGTAAGTACAGTAAGGGCGTGTCTCTGTGATTGCAGTGTAACGTAAGGTGAGTACAATAAGGGCGTGTCCCTGTGATTGCTGTGTAACGTAAGGTGAGTACAGTAATGGCGTGTCTCTGTGATTGCAGTGTAATGTAAGGTGAGTACAGTAAGGCCGTGTCTCTGTGATTGCAGTGTAATGTAAGGTGAGTACAGTAAGGCCGTGTCTCTGTGATTACAGTGTAATGTAAGGTGAGTACAGTAAGGGCGTGTCTCTGTGATTGCAGTGTAATGTAAGGTGAGTACAGTAAGGTGTGTCTCTGTGATTGCTGTGTAATGTAAGGTGAGTACAGTAAGGGCGTGTCTCTGTGATTGCTGTGTAATGTAAGGTGAGTACAGTAAGGGCGTGTCTCTGTGATTGCTGTGTAATGTAAGGTGAGTACAGTAAGGGCGTGTCTCTGTGATTGCTGTGTAATGTAAGGTGAGTACAGTAAGGGCGTGGGTCTGTGATTGCTGTGTAATGTAAGGTGAGTACAGTAAGGGCGTGTCTCTGTGATTGCTGTGTAATGTAAGGTGAGTACAGTAAGGGCGTGTCTCTGTGATTGCAGTGTAATGTAAGGTGAGTACAGTAAGGGCGTGTCACTGTGATTGCAGTGTAATGTACGGTGAGTACAGTAAGGGCGTGTCTCTGTGATTGCAGTGTAATGTAAGGTGAGTACAGTAAGGGCGTGTCACTGTGATTGCAGTGTAATGTACGGTGAGTACAGTAAGGGCGTGTCTCTGTGATTGCAGTGTAATGTAAGGTGAGTACAGTAAGGGCGTATCTCTGTGATTGCAGTGTAATGTAAGGTGAGTACAGTAAGGGCGTGTCTCTGTGATTGCAGTGTAATGTAAGGTGAGCACAGTAAGGGCGTGTCTCTGTGATTGCAGTGTAATGTAAGGTGAGCACAGTAAGGTGTGTCTCTGTGACTGCAGTGTAATGTAAGGTGAGTACAGTAAGGGCGTGTCTCTGTGATTGCAGTGTAATGTAAGGTGAGTACAGTAAGGGCGTGTCTCTGTGATTACAGTGTAATGTAAGGTGAGTACAGTAAGGGCGTGTCTCTGTGATTGCAGTGTAATGTAAGTTGAGTACAGTAAGGGCGTGTCTCTGTGATTACAGTGTAATGTAAGGTGAGTACAGTAAGGGCGTGTCTCTGTGATTACAGTGTAATGGAAGGTGAGTACAGTAAGGACGTGTCTCTGTGATTGCTGTGTAATGGAAGGTGAGTACAGTAAGGTGTGTCTCTGTGATTGCTGTGTAATGTAAGGTGAGTACAGTAAGGTTTGTCTCTGTGATTGCAGTGTAATGTAAGGTGAGTATAAAAAGGGTGTCTCTCTGTTATTGCAGTGTAAGGTAAGTTGAGTACAGTAAGGGTGTGTATCTGTGATTGCAGTGTAATGTAATCGAGTACTGTAAAGTACAGTAAGGGCGTGTCTCTATTTGCTGTATAATGAAAGGTGAGTACAGTAACGTGTATCTGTGACTGCAGTGTAATGTAAGGTGAGTACAGTAAGGACGTGTCTCTGTGATTGCTGTTTAAGGTAAGGTGAGTACAGTAACGGTGTGTCTCTGTTATTGCAGTGTAAGGTAAGGTGAGTACAGTAAGGGCATGTCTGTGATTGCAGTGTCATGTAAGGTGAGTACAGTATGGATGTGTCTCTGTGATTGCAGTGTAATGTAAGGTGAGTATAGTAAGGGTGGGTCTCTGTGATTGCAGTGTAATGTAAGTTGAGTACAGTAAGGTTGAGTCTCTGTGATTGCAGTGTAATATAAGGTTAGAACAGTAAGGGTCTGTGTCTCTGTGATTGCAGTGTAATGTAAGTTGAGTACATTAAGGGCGTGTCTCTGTGATTGCAGTGTAATGTAAGTTGAGTACAGTAAGGGCGTGTCTCTGTGATTATATTGTAATGTAAGGTGAATACAGTAAGGGTGTGTCTCTGTGATTGCTGTGTAATGTAAGGTGAGTACAGTAAGGGCGTGTCCCTGTGATTGCAGTGTAATGTAAGGTGAGTACAGTAAGGACGTGTCTCTGTGATTGCAGTGTAATGTAAGGTGAGTACAGTAAGGGCGTGTCTCTGTGATTGCAGTGTAATGTAAGGTGAGTACAGTGAGGATGTGTCTCTGTGATTGCAGTGTAATGTAAGGTGAGTACAGTAAGGGCGTGTCTCTGTGATTGCAGTGTAATGTAAGGTGAGTACAGTAAGGACGTGGCTCTGTGATTGCAGTGTAATGTAAGGTGAGTACAGTAAGGGCGTGGCTCTGTGATTGCAGTGTAATGTAAGGTGAGTACAGTAAGGTGTGGCTCTGTGATTGCAGTGTAATGTAAGGTGAGTACAGTAAGGGCGTGGCTCTGTGATTGCTGTGTAATGTAAGGTGAGTACAGTAAGGGCGTGGCTCTGTGATTGCTGTGTAATGTAAGGTGAGTACAGTAAGGGCGTGTCTCTGTGATTGCTGTGTAATGTAAGGTGAGTACAGTAAGGGCGTGTCTCTGTGATTGCAGTGTAATGTAAGGTGAGTACAGTAAGGGCGTGTCTCTGTGATTGCAGTGTAATGTAAGGTGAGTACAGTAAGGGCGTGTCTCTGTGATTGCAGTGTAATGTAAGGTGAGTACAGTAAGGGCGTGTCTCTGTGATTGCAGTGTAATGTAAGGTGAGCACAGTAAGGGCGTGTCTCTGTGATTGCAGTGTAATGTAAGGTGAGCACAGTAAGGTGTGTCTCTGTGACTGCAGTGTAATGTAAGGTGAGTACAGTAAGGGCGTGTCTCTGTGATTGCAGTGTAATGTTAGGTGAGTACAGTAAGGGCGTGTCTCTGTGATTACAGTGTAATGTAAGGTGAGTACAGTAAGGGCGTGTCTCTGTGATTGCAGTGTAATGTAAGGTGAGTACAGTAAGGGCGTGTCTCTGTGATTGCAGTGTAATGTAAGGTGAGTACAGTAAGGACGTGTCTCTGTGATTGCAGTGTAATGTAAGGTGAGTACAGTAAGGTGTGTCTCTGTGACTGCAGTGTAATGTAAGGTGAGTACAGTAAGGGCGTGTCTCTTTGATTGCAGTGTAATGGAAGGTGAGTACAGTAAGGACGTGTCTCTGTGATTGCTGTGTAATGGAAGGTGAGTACAGTAAAGTGTGTCTCTGTGATTGCTGTGTAATGTAAGGTGAGTACAGTAAGGTTTGTCTCTGTGATTGCAGTGTAATGTAAGGTGAGTATAAAAAGGGTGTCTCTCTGTTATTGCAGTGTAAGGTAAGTTGAGTACAGTAAGGGTGTGTCTCTGTGACTGCAGTGTAATGTAAGGTGAGTACAGTAAGGACGTGTCCATTGATTGCTGTTTAAGGTAAGGTGAGTACAGTAACGGTGTGTCTCTGTTATTGCAGTGTAAGGTAAGGTGAGTACAGTAAGGGCATGTCTGTGATTGCAGTGTCATGTAAGGTGAGTACAGTATGGATGTGTCTCTGTGATTGCAGTGTAATGTAAGGTGAGTATAGTAAGGGTGGGTCTCTGTGATTGCAGTGTAATGTAAGTTGAGTACAGTAAGGTTGAGTCTCTGTGATTGCAGTGTAATATAAGGTTAGAACAGTAAGGGTCTGTGTCTCTGTGATTGCAGTGTAATGTAAGTTGAGTACATTAAGGGCGTGTCTCTGTGATTGCAGTGTAATGTAAGTTGAGTACAGTAAGGGCGTGTCTCTGTGATTATATTGTAATGTAAGGTGAATACAGTAAGGGTGTGTCTCTGTGATTGCTGTGTAATGTAAGGTGAGTACAGTAAGGGCGTGTCCCTGTGATTGCAGTGTAATGTAAGGTGAGTACAGTAAGGACGTGTCTCTGTGATTGCAGTGTAATGTAAGGTGAGTACAGTAAGGGCGTGTCTCTGTGATTGCAGTGTAATGTAAGGTGAGTACAGTAAGGATGTGTCTCTGTGATTGCAGTGTAATGTAAGGTGAGTACAGTAAGGGCGTGTCTCTGTGATTGCAGTGTAATGTAAGGTGAGTACAGTAAGGGCGTGTCTCTGTGATTGCAGTGTAATGTAAGGTGAGTACAGTAAGTGGGTGTCTCTGTGATTGCAGTGCAATGTAAGGTGAGTACAGTAAGGGCGTGTCTGTGTGATTGCAGTGTAATGTAAGGTGAGTACAGTAAGGACGTGTCTCTGTGATTGCAGTGTAATGTAAGGTGAGTAAAGTAAGGATGTGTCTCTGTGTTTGCAGTGTAATATATGGAGAGTACAGTAAGGGTGTGTCTCTGTGATTGCAGTGTAATGTAAGGTGAGCACAGTAAGGGTGTGTCTCTGTGATTGCAGTGTAATGTAAGGTGAGTACAGTAAGGTGTGTCTTTGTGACTGCAGTGTAATGTAAGGTGAGTATAGTAAGGGCGTGTTCCTGTGATTGCAGTGTAATGTAAGGTGAGTACAGTAAGGGCGTGTCTCTGTGATTGCAGTGTAATGTAAGGTGAGTACAGTAAGGGTGTGTCTCTGTGATTGCAGTGTAATGTAAGGTGAGTACAGTAACGGCGTGTCTGTGTGATTGCAGTGTAATGTAAGGTGAGTACAGTAAGGACGTGTCTCTGTGATTGCAGTGTAATGTAAGGTGAGTACAGTAACGGCGTGTCTGTGTGATTGCAGTGTAATGTAAGGTGAGTACAGTAAGGACGTGTCTCTGTGATTGCAGTGTAATGTAAGGTGAGTAAAGTAAGGATGTGTCTCTGTGTTTGCAGTGTAATATATGGTGAGTACAGTAAGGGTGTGTCTCTGTGATTGCAGTGTAATGTAAGGTGAGCACAGTAAGGGTGTGTCTCTGTGATTGCAGTGTAATGTAAGGTGAGTACAGTAAGGGCGTGTCTCTGTGATTGCTGTGTAATGTAAGGTGAGTACAGTAAGGGCGTGTCTCTGTGATTGATGTGTAATGTAAGGTGAGAACTGTAAGGGCGTGTCCCTGTGATTGCTGTGTAATGTAAGGTGAGTACAGTAAGGGCGTGTCTCTGTGATTGCAGTGTAATGTAAGGTGAGTACAGTAAGGGCGTGTCCCTGTGATTGCTGTGTAAGGTAAGGTGAGTACTGTAAGGGCGTGTCCCTGTGATTGCAGTGTAATGTAAGGTGAGTACAGTATGGTGTGTCTCTGTGATTGCAGTGCAATGTAAGGTGAGTACAGTAAGGGCGTGTCTCTGTGATTGCAGTGTAATGTAAGGTGAGTACAGTATGGTGTGTCTCTGTGATTGCAGTGCAATGTAAGGTGAGTACAGTAAGGGCGTGTCTCTGTGACTGCAGTGTAATATATGGTGAGTACAGTAAGGGTGTGTCTCTGTGATTGCAGTGTAATGTAAGGAGAGTACAGTAAGGGCGTGTCTCTGTGATTGCAGTATAAGGTAAGGTGATTACAGTAAGGGCGTGTCTCTGGAATTGCAGTGTAAGGTAAGGTGAGTACAGTAAGGGCGTGTCTCTGTGATTGCAGTGTAAGGTAAGGTGAGTACAGTAAGGACGTGTCTCTGTGATTGCAGTGTAATGTAAGGTGAGTACAGTAAGGGCGTGTCTCTGTGATTGCAGTGTAATGTAAGGTGAGTACAGTAAGGGCGTGTCTCTGTGATTGCAGTGTAATGTAAGGTGAGTACAGTATGGGCGTGTCTCTGAGATTGCAGTGTAATGTAAGGTGAGTACAGTAAGGACGTGTCTCTGTGATTGCTGTGTAATGTAAGGTGAGTACAGTAAGGACGTGTCTCTGTGATTGCAGTGTAATGTAAGGTGAGTACAGTAAGGGCGTGTCTCTGTGATTGCTGTGTAATGTAAGGTGAGTACAGTAAGGACGTGTCTCTGTGATTGCTGTGTAAGGTGAGTACAGTAAGGGCGTGTCTCTGTGATTATAGTGTAATGTAAGGTGAGTACAGTAAGGGCGTGTCTCTGTGATTATAGTGTAATGTAAGGTGAGCACAGTAAGGGTGTGTCCCTGTGATTGCAGTGTAATGTAAGATGAGTACAGTAAGGGTGTGTCTCTGTGATTGCAGTGTAATGTAAGGTGAGTACAGTAAGGTGTGTCTCTGTGACTGCAGTGTAATGTAAGGTGAGTACAGTAAGGGCGTGTCTCTGTGATTGCAGTGTAATGTAAGGTGAGTACAGTAAGGATGTGTCTCTGTGATTGCAGTGTAATGTAAGGTGAGTACAGTAAGGGCGTGTCTCTGTGATTGCAGTGTAATGTAAGGTGAGTACAGTAAGGGCGTGTCTCTGTGATTGCAGTGTAATGTAAGGTGAGTACAGTAAGGGCGTGTCTCTGTGATTGCTGTGTAATGTAAGGTGAGTACAGTAAGGGCGTGTCTCTGTGATTGCTGTGTAATGTAAGGTGAGAACTGTAAGGGCGTGTCCCTGTGATTGCTGTGTAATGTAAGGTGAGTACAGTAAGGGCGTGTCTCTGTGATTGCAGTGTAATGTAAGGTGAGTACAGTAAGGGCGTGTCCCTGTGATTGCTGTGTAAGGTAAGGTGAGTACTGTAAGGGCGTGTCCCTGTGATTGCAGTGTAATGTAAGGTGAGTACAGTAAGGTGTGTCTCTGTGATTGCAGTGTAATGTAAGGTGAGTACAGTAAGTGCGTGTCTCTGTGATTGCAGTGTAATGTAAGGTGAGTACAGTAAGGGCGTGTCTCTGTGATTGCTGTGTAATGTAAGGTGAGTACAGTAAGGGCGTGTCTCTGTGATTGCTGTGTAATGTAAGGTGAGAACTGTAAGGGCGTGTCCCTGTGATTGCTGTGTAATGTAAGGTGAGTACAGTAAGGGCGTGTCTCTGTGATTGCAGTGTAATGTAAGGTGAGTACAGTAAGTGCGTGTCTCTGTGATTGCAGTGTAATGTAAGGTGAGTACAGTAAGGGCGTGTCTCTGTGATTGCTGTGTAATGTAAGGTGAGTACAGTAAGGGCGTGTCTCTGTGATTGCTGTGTAATGTAAGGTGAGAACTGTAAGGGCGTGTCCCTGTGATTGCTGTGTAATGTAAGGTGAGTACAGTAAGGGCGTGTCTCTGTGATTGCAGTGTAATGTAAGGTGAGTACAGTAAGGGCGTGTCCCTGTGATTGCTGTGTAAGGTAAGGTGAGTACTGTAAGGGCGTGTCCCTGTGATTGCAGTGTAATGTAAGGTGAGTACAGTAAGGTGTGTCTCTGTGATTGCAGTGCAATGTAAGGTGAGTACAGTAAGGGCGTGTCTCTGTGATTGCAGTGTTAGGTAAGGTGATTACAGTAAGGGCGTGTCTCTGTGATTGCAGTGTAAGGTAAGGTGAGTACAGTAAGGGCGTGTCTCTGTGATTGCAGTGTAAGGTAAGGTGAGTACAGTAAGGACGTGTCTCTGTGATTGCAGTGTAATGTAAGGTGAGTACAGTAAGGGCGTGTCTCTGTGATTGCAGTGTAATGTAAGGTGAGTACAGTAAGGGCGTGTCTCTGTGATTGCAGTGTAATGTAAGGTGAGTACAGTAAGGGCGTGTCTCTGAGATTGCAGTGTAATGTAAGGTGAGTACAGTAAGGACGTGTCTCTGTGATTGCTGTGTAATGTAAGGTGAGTACAGTAAGGACGTGTCTCTGTGATTGCAGTGTAATGTAAGGTGAGTACAGTAAGGGCGTGTCTCTGTGATTGCAGTGTAATGTAAGGTGAGTACAGTAAGAGCGTGTCTCTGTGATTATAGTGTAATGTAAGGTGAGTACAGTAAGGGCGTGTCTCTGTGATTATAGTGTAATGTAAGGTGAGCACAGTAAGGGTGTGTCCCTGTGATTGCAGTGTAATGTAAGATGAGTACAGTAAGGGTGTGTCTCTGTGATTGCAGTGTAATGAAAGGTGAGTACAGTAAGGTGTGTCTCTGTGACTGCAGTGTAATGTAAGGTGAGTACAGTAAGGGCGTGTCTCTGTGATTGCAGTGTAATGTAAGGTGAGTACAGTAAGGACGTGTCTCTGTGATTGCAGTGTAATGTAAGGTGAGTACAGTAAGGGCGTGTCTCTGTGATTGCAGTGTAATGTAAGGTGAGTACAGTAAGGGCGTGTCTCTGTGATTGCAGTGTAATTTAAGGTGAGTACAGTAAGGGCGTGTCTCTGTGATTGCTGTGTAATGTAAGGAGAGTACAGTAAGGGCGTGTCTCTGTGATTGCAGTGTAATGTAAGGTGAGTACAGTAAGGGCGTGTCTCTGTGAATACAGTGTAATGTAAGGTGAGTACAGTAAGGGCGTGTCTCTGTGATTGCAGTGTAAGGTAAGGTGAGTACAGTAAGGGCGTGTCTCTGTGATTGCAGTGTAATGTAAGGTGAGTACAGTAAGGGCGTGTCTCTGTGATTGCAGTGTAATGTAAGGTGAGTACAGTAAGGGCGTGTCTCTGTGATTGCAGTGTAAGGTAAGGTGAGTACAGTAAGGGCGTGTCTCTGTGATTGCAGTGTAATGTAAGGTGAGTACAGTAAGGGCGTGTCTCTGTGATTGCAGTGTAATGTAAGGTGAGTACAGTAAGGGCGTGTCTCTGTGATTGCAGTGTAATGTAAGGTGAGTACAGTAAGGGCGTGTCTCTGTGATTGCAGTGTAATGTAAGGTGAGTACAGTAAGGACATGTCTCTATTTGCTGTGTAATGTAAGGTGAGTACAGTAAGGGCGTGTCTCTGTGATTGCAGTGTAATGTAAGGTGAGTACAGTAAGGACGTGTCTCTGTGATTGCTGTGTAAGGTAAGGTGAGTACAGTAACGGTGTGTCTCTGTGATTGCAGTGTAATGTAAGGCGAGTACAGTAAGGGCGTGTCTCTGTGATTACAGTGTAATGTGAGGTGAGTACAGTAAGGACATGTCTCTGTGATTGCTGTGTAATGTAAGGTGAGTACAGTAAGGGCGTGTCTCTGTTATTGCAGTGTAAGGTAAGGTGAGTACAGTAAGGGCATGTCTGTGATTGCAGTGTAATGTAAGATGAGTACAGTATGGATGTGTCTCTGTGATTGCAGTGTAATGTAAGGTGAGTATAGTAAGGGTGTGTCTCTGTGATTGCAGTGTAATGTAAGGTGAGTACAGTAAGGTTGTGTCTCTGTGATTGCAGTGTAATGTAAGGTTAGAACAGTAAGGGCCTGTGTCTGTGATTGCAGTGTAATGTAAGGTGAGTACATTAAGGGCGTGTCCTTGTGATTGCTGTGTAATGTAAGGTGAGTACAGTAAGGGCGTGTCTCTGTGATTATATTGTAATGTAAGGTGAGTACAGTAAGGGCGTGTATCTGTGATAGCAGTGTAAAGTAAGGTGAGTACAGTAAGGACATGTCTCTGTTATTGCAGTGTAATGTAAGGTGAGTACAGTAAGGACATGTCTCTGTTATTGCAGTGTAATGTAAGGTGAGTACAGTAAGGGCGTGTCTCTGTGATTGCAGTGTAATGTAAGTTGAGTACAGTAAGAGCGTGTCTCTGTGATTGCAGTGTAATGTAAGGTGAGTACAGTAAGGGCGTGTCTCTGTGATTGCAGTGTAATGTAAGGTGAGTACAGTAAGGGCGTGTCTCTGTGATTGCAGTGTAATGTAAGGTGAGTACAGTAAGGGTGTGTCTCTGTGATTGCAGTGCAGGGCTGGCCCTAGGCATAGGCAAACTATGAAAATGTGTAGGGTATGTGGAATGCCTAGGCGTATGTCTATGTCCGGCACTAGCGGAGGTTTGGGGTACATCACAGGGACGTGCTTGATGCAGGTAGCTGGGAGATTCTCTGTTCTGGCGGGCACAGTTACCTTACTGACGGCTACCGCAATTGAGGCTTTTAGCTCTGTTCAGGCAGCTCTAACAGGCCGGATACAGTCAGTGGGGCATCGGGTAACAACAAAAATGGCAGCTGAGGAGGGCTGCTAAGGATGCCCAGGTGTAGCAGCTCCTTCTCTTATGGGCCTTTGCGTAGTCCTGCAAGCAGAGCGCCTGTACTGACTCCTCTCCCTGCAACCTGCCATTGTCAGCCGCCCCCACAAAATGCAGCTCTGGGCGGACCTCCTGGACCAGACAGTGCACAGCCAGATGAAGGTAGATGGGTGCTGGGCTGGGTGAGGGGTGCTGTGAGGTCTGATGGGTGCTGTTCTGGAGAAATGTGCTGGATGAGGGGTGCTGTGTTTGAAAAGGGATGTTGTGGGATGGGTACTGTGATGGGAGAGGGGTGCAGGGATAGGGGTGAGGTATGCTGTGTTGGGAGAAGGGTGCTGTGCTGGCAGAGGATTGCTGGATGAGGGATGCTGTGTGAGGGGCGACGAGTGCTTACTGGGAGAGAGGTGATGGGTGCTGTGCTGGGAGAGAGGTGCTGGATGAGGAGTGCCGGATGATGGGTGCTCTGATGGGTGATGGGTGCTGTGCTGGGTAAGGAGTGATGGGTGCTGTGCTGGGTGAGGGGAGCTGTGCTGGGTAAGGAGTGATGGGTGCTGTGCTCGGTGAGGAGTGATGGGTGCTGTGCTGGGTGAGGGGAGCTGTGCTGGGTAAGGAGTGATGGGTGCTGTGCTGGGTGAGGGGAGCTGTGCTGGGTGAGGAGTGATGGGTGCTGTGCTGGGTGAGAGGTGACGGGTGCTGTGCTGGGATAGAGGTGATGGGTGCTGTGCTGGGATAGAGGTGATGGGTGCTGTGCTGGGAGAGAGGTGCTTGATGAGGAGTGCCGGATGATGGGTGCTCTGATGGGTGACGGGTGCTGTGCTGGGAGTGGGGTGATGGGTGCTGTGCTGGGAGAAGAGTACTAGATGATGGCTGCTGTTCTGGGTGAGGAGTGATTGGTGCGGTGCTGGGTGAGGGGTGCTGTGCAGTGAGTGGTGATGGGTGCTGTGCTGGGTGAGGAGTGATTGGTGCTGTGCAGGGTGAGGGGTGATGGGTGCTGTGCTGGGTGAGGTGTGAGGTGCAGTGTGGTGAGAGGGGTGCTGTGCTGGGTGAGGAGTGATGGGTGTGGTGCTGGGTGAGGGGTGATGGGTGCTGTGCTGGGTGAGGGGAGCTGTGCTGGGTAAGGAGTGATGGGTGCTGTGCTTGGTGAGGGGTGCTGTGCAGTGAGGGGTGAGGGGTGATGTGCAGTGAGTGGTCTTGGGTGCTGTGCTGGGTGAGGAGTGATGGGTGCTGTGCTGGGTGAGGAGTGATGGGTGCTGTGCTGGGAGTGGGGTGATGGGTGTTGTTCTTGGTGAGGAGTGATGGGTGCTGTTCTGGGTGAGGAGTGATTGGTGCGGTGCTGGGTTGAGGGGTGATGGGTGCTGTGCTGGGTGAGGGGTGCTGTGCAGTGAGTGGTGATGGGTGCTGTGCTGGGTGAGGAGTGATGGGTGCTGTGCTGGGTTGAGGGTTGATGGGTGCTATTCTGGGTGAGGAGTGATGGGTGCTGTTCTGGGTGAGGAGTGATTGGTGATGGGTGCTGGGTTGAGGGGTGATGGGTGCTGTGCTGGGTGAGGGGTAATGGGTGCTGTGCTGGGTTGATGGGTGATGGGTGCTGTGCTGGGTTGAGGGGTGATGGGTGCTGTGCTGGGTGAGGAGTGATGGGTGCGGTGCTGGGTAAGCAGTGATGGGAGCTGTGCAGTGTGTGTGGTGATGGGTGCTGTGCTGGGTGAGGGGTGCTGTGCTGGGTGAGGAGTGATGGGTGCTGTGCTGGGAGTGGGGTGATGGGTGTTGTGCTCGGAGAGGGAGTACTAGATGATGGGTGCTGTGCTTGGTGAGGGGTGCTGTTCAGTGAGTGGTGATGGCTGCTGTGCTGGGTGAGGGGTGCTGTGCAGTGAGTGGTGATGGGTGCTGTGCTGGGTGAGGAGTGATGGGTGCTGTGCTGGGTTGAGGGGTGATGGGTGCTGTGCTGGGTTGAGGGGTGATGGGTGCTGTGCTGGGTGAGAGGTGAGGAGCAGTGTGGGGAGAGGGGTGCTGTGCTGGGTGAGGGGTGATGGGTGCTGTGCTGGGTGAGGGGTGCTGTGCAGTGAGTGGTGATGGGTGCTGTGCTGGGTGAGGAGTGATGGGTGCTGTGCTGGGTTGAGGAGTGATGGGTGCTGTGCTGGATGAGGAGTGCCGGAAGATGGGTACTCTGATGGGTGATGGGTGCTGTGCTGGGAGTGGGGTGATGGGTGCTGTGCTGGGAGAAGAGTACTAGATGATGGGTGCTGTGCTGGGTGAGGAGTGATTGGTGCTGTTCTGGGTGAGGAGTGATAGGTGCAGTGCCGGGTGAGGGGTGCTGTGCAGTGAGTGGTGATGGGTGCTGTGCTGGGTGAGGAGTGATGGGTGCTGTGCTGGGTGAGGGGTGATGGGTGCTGTGCTGGGTGTGGTGTGAGGTGCAGTGTGGGGAGAGGGGTGCTGTGCTGGGTGAGGGGTGCTGTGCAGTGAGTGGTGATGGGTGCTGTGCTGGGTGAGGGGTGATGGGTGCTGTGCTGGGTGAGGTGTGAGGTGCAGTGTGGGGAGAGGGGTGCTGTGCTGGGTGAGGAGCGATGGGTGCTGTGCTGGGTGAGGAGTGATGGGTGCGGTGCTGGGTGAGGGGAGAGGGGAGCTGTGCTGGGTGAGGAGTGATGGGTGCTGTGCTGGGAGAGGGGAGCTGTGCTGGGTGAGGAGTGATGGGTGCTGTGCTGGGTGAGGGGAGCTGTGCTGGGTAAGGAGTGATGGGTGCTGTGCTTGGTGAGGGGTGCTGTGCAGTGAGGGGTGAGGGGTGCTGTGCTGGGTGAGGGGTGCTGTGCAGTGAGTGGTGCTAGGTGCTGTGCTGGGTGAGGGGTGCTGTGCTGGGAGAGGAGTGATGGGTGCTGTGCTGTGTAGGGGTGATGGGTGCTGTGCTGGGTGAGGAGTGATGGGTGCTGTGCTGGGAGTGGGGTGATGGGTGTTGTTCTGGGTGAGGAGTGATGGGTGCTGTTCTGGGTGAGGAGTGATGGGTGCTGTTCTGGGTGAGGAGTGATGGGTGCTGTTCTGGGTGAGGAGTGATTGGTGCGGTGCTGGGTTGAGGGGTGATGGGTGCTGTGCTGGGTGAGGGGTGCTGTGCAGTGAGTGGTGATGGGTGCTCTTCTGGGTTGAGGGGTGATTGGTGCTGTTCTGGGTGAAGAGTGATGGGTGCTGTTCTGGGTGAGGAGTGATTGGTGCGGTGCTGGGTTGAGGGGTGATGGGTGCTGTGCTGGGTTGAGGGGTGATGGGTGCTGTGCTGGGTGAGGGGTGATGGGTGCTTTGCTGGGTTGAGGGGTGATGGGTGCTGTGCTGGGTTGAGGGGTGATGGGTGCTGTGCTGGGTGAGAGGTGAGGTGCAGTGTGGGGATAGGGGTGCTGTGCTGGGTGAGGGGTGATGGGTGCTGTGCTGGGTGAGCGGTGCTGTGCAGTGAGTGGTGATGGGTGCTGTGCTGAGTGAGGAGTGATGGGTGCAGTGCTGGGTTGAGGGGTGATGGGTGCTGTGCTGGGTGAGGGGTGATGGGTGCTGTGCTGGGTGAGGAGTGATGGGTGCTGTGCTGGGTGAGGGGTGATGGGTGCTGTGCTGGGTGAGGGGTGCTGTGCAGTGAGTGGTGATGGGTGCTGTGCTGGGTGAGGAGTGATGGGTGCTGTGCTGGGTTGAGGGGTGATGGGTGCTGTGCTGGGTTGAGGGGTGATGGGTGCTGTGCTGGGTGAGAGGTGAGGTGCAGCGTGGGGAGAGGGGTGCTGTGCTGGGTGAGGGGTGATGGGTGCTGTGCTGGGAGAGGGGTGCTGTGCAGTGAGTGGTGATGGGTGCTGTGCTGGATGAGGAGTGATGGGTGCTGTGCTGGGTTGAGGAGTGATGGGTGCTGTGCTGGGTGAGGGGTGATGGGTGCTGTGCTGGGTGAGGGGTGCTGTGCAATGAGTGGTGTTTGGTGCTGTGCTGGGTGAGGAGTGATGGGTGCGGTGCTGGGTGAGGGGTGATGGGTGCTGTGCTGAGGTGAGGAGTGATGGGTGCCTTGCTGGGTGAGGAGTGATGGGTGCTGTGCTGGGTGAGGGGTGATGGGTGCTGTGCTTGGTGAGGAGTGATGGGTGCGGTGCTGGGTAAAAAGTGATGGGTGCTGTGCTGGGTGAGGGGTGCTGTGCAGTGTGTGGTGATGGGTGCTGTGCTGGGTGAGGAATGATGGCTGCTGTGCTGGGAGTGGGGTGATGGGTGTTGTGCTGGGAGAAGAGTACTAGATGATGGGTGCTGTGCTTGGTGAGGGGTGCTGTGCAGTGAGTGGTGATGGATGCTGTGCTGGGTGAGGGGTGCTGTGCAGTGAGTGGTGATGGGTGCTGTGCTGGGTGAGGAGTGATGGGTGCTGTGCTGGGTTGTGGGGTGATGGGTGCTGTGCTGGGTTGAGGAGTGATGGGTGCTGTGCTGGGTGAGAGGTGAGGTGCAGTGTGGGGAGAGGGGTGCTGTGCTGGGTGAGGGGTGATGGGTGCTGTGCTGGGTGAGGGGTGCTGTGCAGTGAGTGGTGATGGGTGCTGTGCTGGGTGAGGAGTGATGGGTGCTGTGCTGGGTTGAGGAGTGATGGGTGCTGTGCTGGGTGAGGGGCGATGGGTGCTGTGCTGGGTGAGGGGTGCTGTGCAGTGAGTGGTGTTGGGTGCTGTGCTGGGTGTGGAGTGATGGGTGCGGTGCTGGGTAAGGGGTGATGGGTGCTGTGCTGGGGTGAGGAGTGATGGGTGCCTTGCTGGGTGAGGAGTGATGGGTGCTGTGCTGGGTGAGGGGTGATGTGTGCTGTGCTGGGTGAGGAGTGATGGGTGCGGTGCTGGGTAAGGAGTGATGGGTGCTGTGCTGGGTGAGGGGTGCTGTGCAGTGAGTGGTGATGGGTGCTGTGCTGGGTGAGGGGTGCTGTGCTGGGTGATGAGTGATGGGTGCTGTGCTGGGAGTGGGGTGATGGGTGTTGTGCTCGGAGAAGAGTACTAGATGATGGGTGCTGTGCTGGGTGAGGGGTGCTGTGCAGTGAGTGGTGTTGGGTGCTGTGCTGGGTGAGGAGTGATGGGTGCTGTGCTGGGTGAGGAGTGATGGGTGCTGTTCTGGGGTGAGGTGTGATGGGTGCCTTGCTGGGTGAGGAGTGATGGGTGCTGTGCTGGGTTGAGGGGTGATGGGTGCTGTGCTGGGTTGAGGGGTGATGGGTGCTGTGCTGGGTGAGAGGTGAGGTGCAGTGTGGGGAGAGGGATGCTGTGCTGGGTGAGGGGTTATGGGTGCTGTGCTGTGTGAGGGGTGCTGTGCAGTGAGTGGTTATGGGTGCTGTGCTGGGTGAGGAGTGTTGGGTGCTGTGCTGGGTTGAGGAGTGATGGGTGCTGTGCTGGGTGAGGGGTGATGGGTGCTGTGCTGGGTGAGCGGTGCTGTGCAGTGAGTGGTGATGGGTGCTGTGCTGAGTGAGGAGTGATGGGTGCAGTGCTGGGTTGAGGGGTGATGGGTGCTGTGCTGGGTGAGGGGTGATGGGTGCTGTGCTGGGTGAGGAGTGATGGGTGCTGTGCTGGGTGAGGGGTGATGGGTGCTGTGCTGGGTGAGGGGTGCTGTGCAGTGAGTGGTGATGGGTGCTGTGCTGGGTGAGGAGTGATGGGTGCTGTGCTGGGTTGAGGGGTGATGGGTGCTGTGCTGGGTTGAGGGGTGATGGGTGCTGTGCTGGGTGAGAGGTGAGGTGCAGCGTGGGGAGAGGGGTGCTGTGCTGGGTGAGGGGTGATGGGTGCTGTGCTGGGTGAGGGGTGCTGTGCAGTGAGTGGTGATGGGTGCTGTGCTGGATGAGGAGTGATGGGTGCTGTGCTGGGTTGAGGAGTGATGGGTGCTGTGCTGGGTGAGGGGTGATGGGTGCTGTGCTGGGTGAGGGGTGCTGTGCAATGAGTGGTGTTTGGTGCTGTGCTGGGTGAGGAGTGATGGGTGCGGTGCTGGGTGAGGGGTGATGGGTGCTGTGCTGAGGTGAGGAGTGATGGGTGCCTTGCTGGGTGAGGAGTGATGGGTGCTGTGCTGGGTGAGGGGTGATGGGTGCTGTGCTTGTTGAGGAGTGATGGGTGCGGTGCTGGGTAAAAAGTGATGGGTGCTGTGCTGGGTGAGGGGTGCTGTGCAGTGTGTGGTGATGGGTGCTGTGCTGGGTGAGGAATGATGGCTGCTGTGCTGGGAGTGGGGTGATGGGTGTTGTGCTGGGAGAAGAGTTCTAGATGATGGGTGCTGTGCTTGGTGAGGGGTGCTGTGCAGTGAGTGGTGATGGATGCTGTGCTGGGTGAGGGGTGCTGTGCAGTGAGTGGTGATGGGTGCTGTGCTGGGTGAGGAGTGATGGGTGCTGTGCTGGGTTGTGGGGTGATGGGTGCTGTGCTGGGTTGAGGAGTGATGGGTGCTGTGCTGGGTGAGAGGTGAGGTGCAGTGTGGGGAGAGGGGTGCTGTGCTGGGTGAGGGGTGATGGGTGCTGTGCTGGGTGAGGGGTGCTGTGCAGTGAGTGGTGATGGGTGCTGTGCTGGGTGTGGAATGATGGGTGCTGTGCTGGGTTGAGGAGTGATGGGTGCTGTGCTGGGTGAGGGGCGATGGGTGCTGTGCTGGGTGAGGGGTGCTGTGCAGTGAGTGGTGTTGGGTGCTGTGCTGGGTGTGGAGTGATGGGTGCGGTGCTGGGTAAGGGGTGATGGGTGCTGTGCTGGGGTGAGGAGTGATGGGTGCCTTGCTGGGTGAGGAGTGATGGGTGCTGTGCTGGGTGAGGGGTGATGTGTGCTGTGCTGGGTGAGGAGTGATGGGTGCGGTGCTGGGTAAGGAGTGATGGGTGCTGTGCTGGGTGAGGGGTGCTGTGCAGTGAGTGGTGATGTGTGCTGTGCTGGGTCAGGGGTGCTGTGCTGGGTGATGAGTGATGGGTGCTGTTCTGGGAGTGGGGTGATGGGTGTTGTGCTCGGAGAAGAGTACTAGATGATGGGTGCTGTGCTGGGTGAGGGGTGCTGTGCAGTGAGTGGTGTTGGGTGCTGTGCTGGGTGAGGAGTGATGGGTGCTGTGCTGGGTGAGGAGTGATGGGTGCTGTTCTGGGGTGAGGTGTGATGGGTGCCTTGCTGGGTGAGGAGTGATGGGTGCTGTGCTGGGTTGAGGGGTGATGGGTGCTGTGCTGGGTTGAGGGGTGATGGGTGCTGTTCTGGGTGAGAGGTGAGGTGCAGTGTGGGGAGAGGGATGCTGTGCTGGGTGAGGGGTTATGGGTGCTGTGCTGTGTGAGGGGTGCTGTGCAGTGAGTGGTTATGGGTGCTGTGCTGGGTGAGGAGTGTTGGGTGCTGTGCTGGGTTGAGGAGTGATGGGTGCTGTGCTGGGTGAGGGGTGATGGTTGCTGTGCTGGGTGAGGGGTGCTGTGCAGTGAGTGGTGTTGGGTGCTGTTCTGGGTGAGGAGTGATGGGTGCGGTGCTGGGTGAGGGGTGATGGGTGCTGTGCTGGGGTGAGGAGTGATGGGTGCCTTGCTGGGTGAGGAGTGATGGGTGCTGTGCTGGGTGAGGGGTGATGTGTGCTGTGCTGGGAGAGGAGTGATGGGTGCTGTGCTGGGTGAGGGGTGATGTGCTGTGCTGGGTGAGGACTGATGGGTGCGGTGCTGGGTAAGGAGTGATGGGTGCTGTGCTGGGTGAGGGGTGCTGTGCAGTGAGTGGTGATGGGTGCTGTGCTGGGTGAGGGGTGCTGTGCTGGGTGAGGAGTGATGGGTGCTGTGCTGGGAGTCGGGTGATGGGTGTTGTGCTGGGAGTAGAGTACTAGATGATGGGTGCTGTGCTTGGTGAGGGGTGCAGTGCAGTGAGTGGTGTTGGGTGCTGTGCTGGGTGAGGAGTGATGTGTGCTGTGCTGGGGTGAGGAGTGATGGGTGCTGTACTGGATGAGGAGTGATGGGTGCTGTGCTGGGTGAGGAGTGATGGGTGCTGTGCTGGGTAGGGGTGATGGGTGCTGTGCTGGGTGAGGAGTGATGGGTGCTGTGCTGGGTGAGGAGTGATGGGTGCTGTGCTGGGAGTGGGGTGATGGGTGCTGTGCTGGGAGAAGAGTACTAGATGATGGGTGCTGTGCTTGGTGAGGGGTGCTATGCAGTGAGTGGTGTTGGGTGCTGTGCTGGGTGAGGAGTGATGGGTGCTGTGCTGGGTGAGGAGTGATGGGTGCTGTGCTGGGTGAGGAGTGATGGGTGCTGTGCTTGGTAGGGGTGATGGGTGCTGTGCTGGGTGAGGAGTGATGGGTGCTGTGCTTGGTAGGGGTGATGGGTGCTGTGCTGGGTGAGGAGTGATGGGTGCTGTGCTGGGAGAAGAGTACTAGATGATGGGTGCTGTGCTGGGAGAAGAGTACTAGATGATGGGTGCTGTGCTTGGTGAGGGGTGCTGTGCAGTGTGGGCTGAGGGGTGCTGTTCTGGGTGAGGACTGATGGGTGCGGTGCTGGGTAAGGAGTGATGGGTGCTGTGCTGGGTGAGGGGTGCTGTGCAGTGAGTGGTGATGGGTGCTGTGCTGGGTGAGGGGTGCTGTGCTGGGTGAGGAGTGATGGGTGCTGTGCTGGGAGTCGGGTGATGGGTGTTGTGCTGGGAGTAGAGTACTAGATGATGGGTGCTGTGCTTGGTGAGGGGTGCAGTGCAGTGAGTGGTGTTGGGTGCTGTGCTGGGTGAGGAGTGATGGGTGCTGTGCTGGGGTGAGGAGTGATGGGTGCTGTACTGGATGAGGAGTGATGGGTGCTGTGCTGGGTGAGGAGTGATGGGTGCTGTGCTGGGTAGGGGTGATGGGTGCTGTGCTGGGTGAGGAGTGATGGGTGCTGTGCTGGGAGTGGGGTGATGGGTGCTGTGCTGGGAGAAGAGTACTAGATGATGGGTGCTGTGCTTGGTGAGGGGTGCTATGCAGTGAGTGGTGTTGGGTGCTGTGCTGGGTGAGGAGTGATGGGTGCTGTGCTGGGTGAGGAGTGATGGGTGCTGTGCTGGGTGAGGAGTGATGGGTGCTGTGCTTGGTAGGGGTGATGGGTGCTGTGCTGGGTGAGGAGTGATGGGTGCTGTGCTTGGTAGGGGTGATGGGTGCTGTGCTGGGTGAGGAGTGATGGGTGCTGTGCTGGGAGAAGAGTACTAGATGATGGGTGCTGTGCTTGGTGAGGGGTGCTGTGCAGTGTGGGCTGAGGGGTGCTGTTCTGGGTGAGGAGTGATTGGTGCGGTGCTGGGTGAGGAGTGATTGGTGCGATGCTGGGTGAGGAGTGATGGGTGCTGTGCTGGGTGAGGAGTGATGGGTGCTGTGCTGGGTGTGGGGTCCTGTGCAGTGTGGGGAGAGGGGTGCTGTGCTAGGTGAGGGGTGCTGTGCAGTGAGTTGTGGTGGGTGCTGTGCTGGGTGAGGAGTGATGGGTGCTGTGCTGGTTAGGGGTGATGGGTGCTGTATTGGGTGAGTAGTGATGGGTTCTGTGCTGTAGAGGGGTGCTGTGCAGTGTGGTGAGGGGGGTACTGGATGAGGAGTGCTGTGCTGGGTGAGGAGTGATTGGTGACCTAACCACGGGAGGGATTGTCATGCCCCCTTTGGGAAAAAAATTAAATAATATTTTTGCTGTGCTGGAAGGGAGGCGCTGTGAGCCCCCCGAGCGCGTCGCATAGCCAGTGCAGGGGTGCAATCACTGTGATCGATCCCCCCACAGGCATAGGAGACTGCTGCGGCTGCAACTTAGCAGCCGCGCGCAGTCTCTCAGTGCAGCCCAGCACACAGCAGCCAGGCTGCTGTAATGAAAAAGGGAGGGGGGGGCGGCTCCGGACCCGACGTGCCCCTCTAGAATGCCCTGGCCCTGGTAATTAGTACCCCGCTCCCCCCCCTCTTGGCGCCCCTGATTACAGGTACCCTCTGCGGGGATTAGCAGTGTCACAGTGTAACCTTATCACTGCACTGGAATCCGTATGTATGACCGCTAGATGTGAGGCCAGCGGTTGAAATCCATATGCCGGCAGCCCGATGGGTGAAGATCCCGACAGCGGAAGCAAGTAGGCTAACCCTACCCCTTTCCCCCCCTAACCCTAACCCTCCCTTAGGGGTGCCAAACCCTAACCTCCTCCCCTAGTTGATAATTTCCCCCCAGGGGTGCCTAAACCTAACCCCCCCCCTCTCCTTCCCCTACCCTAACCCTTCTGGGGGAGGTGCCTAGCCCTAAATCCCCCCTGGGAGTCCCTAAACCTTACCCCCCCTACTGCTGCTAAGAGGTCCCTATGCCCAGCTTACCTTTGTTCAGTATGCCGGGCGTCAGGATTTCAACGCCTATCATTTCGACAGCCGGCTTCCTGACTACATACTGTACCCCCTGCACCTTGCATAAGGTTACAATTAGCTGCACCCAAGATACTTATCTGAATGCACACTTATTTCTTTCACAAACAATGCTGACCTTTATATTGTTATTGTAATATATTTATTATGTTAGTATTTCTGCGCTAGAAATAAATGATCATCTTTAATTACTGGTTGAATACACGTTTATTATTCTTATTAAATTACAGCATTTATCTTTTTAGAAGATTAATGATGAGAATAAGGGGAAGCACAAAACAATATATAAATCAGCGCACAAAGCAGCCGGGGCGACTTTGTGAGTTTAGTGTTTTGTACTTTTATGTTATATTGGAGACATTTGTAGCTGTGGGTGAGTTATATGAGTGGGGGTAGCAAGGGGGCAGCAGGTAAGTGGCAAAACAGGGACATACAGTATGGGCACAGACACAAGGCAAGGGTGGACGAGGCGGTACGAGGTGCAGACACATTACATTAGGGAAAGGCTACCTGGGTAACACTGCTTTCCCCTAAATTCTGTGAGATTAGAGTGATTACCTCCTTCCGCTGGTGACAGAGGGGGAGATGTATCAATCCTTGGAAAGAGATAAAGTGGAGAGAGAGATAATGTACCAACCAATCAGCTCCTAACTGTCATTTATCAAACTCAGCCTATATCATGACAGATGCTGAGTGGTTGGTCTCTCCACTTTATTTCTCTCAGAGGCTTGATACCCCTCCCCCGGAGTTACAGTCAGAGCCACTTTGTGTCTGTAATGTGCACCTGGCCTTTATGTGATTATGGGGTCTATTTACTAAGTATTGTTAGGAGACAGAGTGAAAAGTGATAAGGTGCCAGCCAATCAGCTCCCAACTGTCATCTCACAGGCTGTGTTTGAAAAATGACAGTTGGGAGCTGATTGGCTGGTACCTTATCACTTTTCACTCTGTCTCCTAACACTGCTTAGTAAATAGATCCCTACGTGGTTTTACTGGACGGGATGTACTAAGCATCGGATCCGCTGTGCTGTACATTCCGCTTATAATCAGGTACATACCAGCATTAATATCGGCGACATGTACCTAGAAAATTGCAAAGGACAGCGCTCTCGATAAGATCTGTCCTTTGCGATAGAGAGACTTCTGGGTTTCTGACCCAGAAGTCTCTCTGGCGTCCTTCTGTGCATGCACAGAAGAATGCGCATGCTGCTGGGGAAGCTGGGAAGGATCCAATTGGATACCTCTCAGAGGGCTTCCTGAAGAGAAGCCCATAGGCGTTACCCACTGGGACGCGATGCATTCCGATGCTTAGTACATATGAGAAATTCGATTAGAAACCCCCCCGACAATGCAGTTTCACCGCATGTCTGCCCTTAGTCTGTCCTTTACCCTGATCTTGCCACTATATATAAATATTTTTATTTTGTCCTCGGAGGGCACCAGCACCTTCAAATACTTTTTGTTTAAGAGAGTGCCGGAAATTTGGTACGCGTGTGTGTGTATATATATATATATGGCACTCATACTCTCAGAAGAAATGCACAACTTGCCCAGGTGCCCTCCAATGGGAGAGTCACATAAATAGATAAACAGAGGCGCACGCAACGGAACTTACAAAAAGGTAATATACATCGCTACCACAATAGTACTGCTGAGGTGACAGTGTACATTACCTTTTTAAGTCCCATTGAGTGCGCCTCTGATTATCTATTTTTATTATATATATATATATATATCTATCAGACATTGCACAGTTTTTTTTATTGCTACCGTTGTTGCTATTATCAATTGTGACTTCCTGACTTCCTGTGTCCTTTGTATTAATCAGGTATGTTTTTAACTTGATTGTGGGCTATGGGATGTCCAGCTAGTAGAAAAGTGAAAATAGACTCTGTGATTCACTTATTCCTGGGAGCGCTGGTCATCCCTAGGTAGCAAGGGGGACTGAGAATATATCCTAAATAGCCCCTCATCATTGCCAATTGTTCCTGTCACTTGCTGTCCTTCCCGCTATCTTCCTCTCTTTTGCACTACTGGTATTGTGCACATTGTTGCCCTCCCCTTACTCCTGCTGCCCTTCCCATTGTCCTGCTCTCTCTGGTATTGTGCACATTGTTGCCCTCCCCTTACTCCTGCTGCCCTTCCCACTGTCCTGCTCTCTCTGGTATTGTGCACATTGTTGCCCTCCCCTTACTCCTGCTGCCCTTCTCATTGTCCTGCTCTCTCTGGTATTGTGCACATTGTTGCCCTCCCCTTACTCCTGCTGCCCTTCCCATTGTCCTGCTCTCTCTGGTATTGTGAACATTGTTGCCCTCTCCATACTCCTGCTGCCCTTCCCATTGTCCTGCTCTCTCTGGTATTGTGCACATTGTTGCCCTCCCCTTACTCCTGCTGCCCTTCCCACTGTCCTGCTCTCTCTGGTATTGTGCACATTGTTGCCCTCCCCTTACTCCTGCTGCTCTTCCCATTGTCCTGCTCTCTCTGGTATTGTGCACATTGTTGCCCTCTCCTTACTCCTGCTGCCCTTCCCATTGTCCTGCTCTCTCTGGTATTGTGCACATTGTTGCCCTCCCCTTACTCCCGCTGCCCTTCCCATTGTCCTGCTCTCTCTGGTATTGTGCACATTGTTGCCCTCCCCTTACTCCTGCTGTCCTTCCCATTGTCCTGCTCTCTCTGGTATTGTGCACATTGTTGCCCTCCCCTTACTCCTGCTGCCCTTCCCATTGTCCTGCTCTCTCTGGTATTGTGCACATTGTTGCCCTCCCCTTACGCCTGCTGTCCTTCCCATTGTCCTGCTCTCTCTGGTATTGTGCACATTGTTGCCCTCCCCTTACTCCTGCTGTCCTTCCCATTGTCCTGCTCCCTGGTATTGTGCCTCCAGTTGCCCTCCCCTTGCACCTGCTGCCCTTCCCACTGTCCTGCTCTCTCTTGTATTGTGCACATTGTTGCCCTCCCCTTACTCCTGCTGCCCTTCCCACTGTTCTGCTCTCTCTGGTATTTTGCCTAATGTTGCCCTCCCCTTGCACCTGCTGTCCTTCCCACTGTCATGCTCTCTCTTGTATTTTGCCTCCTGTAGCTCTCCCCTTACTCCTGCTGCCCTTAACACTGCCGTTCTCTTTCTGGTCCCTGTTACTCTATCCTTCCTCCTTCTGTCTTTCCCGCTTTCTTCTCTCTGGCTCTGTGCTTCCTGTTGCCCTTCCCTCTATCCTTCTCTCCCTTGTACTTTGCCCCCTGATGCCCTCCCCTTGCTCCTACTGTTCCTGCTGTCCTTCTATTTTTTTGTACTTTGCCCCATTGCCCTCTCCTTACTCCTGCTGTCTTCTTCTCTCTGGTATTGTGCTCATTGTTGCCCTCCCCTTGATCCAGCTGTCTTTCTCACTGTCCTAATCTCTCTGGTATTGTGCTCCCTGTTGCCCCCTCCCCTTGCTCCTGCTGTCCGTAGCACTGTCCTCCTCTCTCTGGTAGTGTGCCCCCAGTTCACCTGCTCCTGCTGTTCCCGCTGTTTTCTTCTCTTAGGTGCTGTGCTTCCTGTTGCTCTTCCTCCTTCTGTCTTTCCTGTTGCCTTCTTCTCTCTGGCTCTGTGCTTCCTGTTGCCCTCCTCTTGTTTCTGCTGTTCTCGCTGTCCTCCTCTCTTAGATACTGTGCTCTCTGTTGTTCCCGCTGTTCTCCCCTCTTAGGTACTGTGCTCTCTGTTGTTCCCGCTGTCCTCCTCTCTTAGGTACTGTGCTCCTGTTGTTCCCGCTGTCCTCCTCTCTTAGGTACTGTGCTCTCTGTTGTTCCCGCTGTCCTCCTCTCTTAGGTACTGTGCTCTCTGTTGCCCTTCCCGTGCTCCTGTTGTTCCCGCTGTCCTCCTCTCTTAGGTACTGTGCTCTCTGTTGTTCCCGCTGTCCTCCTCTCTTAGGTACTGTGCTCTCTGTTGCCCTTCCTGTGCTCCTGTTGTTCCCGCTGTCCTCCTCTCTTAGGTACTGTCCTCCCTGTTGCCATCCCCTTGCTCCTGTTGTTCCCACGGTCCTCCTCTCTTAGGTATTGTGCCCCTTTGTTGCCCTTCATGTGCTCCTGTTATTCCCGCTGTCCTCCTCTCTTAGGTACTGTGCTCTCTGTTGCCCTTCCTGTGCTCCTGTTGTTCCCGCTGTCCTCCTCTCTTAGGTACTGTGCTCCCTGTTGCCCTTCCTGTGCTCCTGTTGTTCCCGCTGTCCTCCTCTCTTAGGTACTGTGCTCCCTGTTGCCATCCCCTTGCTTGTGTTGTTCCCGCTGTCCTCCTCTCTTAGGTACTGTGCTCCTGTTGTTCCCGCTGTCCTCCTCTCTTAGGTACTGTGCTCTCTATTGTTCCCGCTGTCCTCCTCTCTTCGGTACTGTGCTCCCTGTTGCCATCCCCTTGCTCCTGTTGTTCCCATGGTCCTCCTCTCTTAGGTACTGTGCTCTCTGTTGACCTTCCCGTGCTCCTGTTGTTCCCGCTGTCCTCCTCTCTTAGGTACTGTGCTCTCTGTTGCCTTTCCCGTGCTCCTGTTGTTCCCGCTGTCCTCCTCACTTAGGTACTGTGCTCTCTGTTGCCCTTCCCGTGCTCCTGTTGTTCCCGCTGTCCTGTGCTCTCTGTTGCCCTTCCCGTGCTCCTGTTGTTCCCGCTGTCCTCCTCTCTTAGGTACTGTGCTCTCTGTTGCCTTTCCCGTGCTCCTGTTGTTCCCGCTGTCCTCCTCACTTAGGTACTGTGCTCTCTGTTGCCCTTCCTGTGCTCCTGTTGTTCCCGCTGTCCTCCTCTCTTAGGTACTGTCCTCCCTGTTGCCATCCCCTTGCTCCTGTTGTTCCCACGGTCCTCCTCTCTTAGGTATTGTGCTCCCTGTTGCCCTTCCTGTGCTCCTGTTGTTCCCGCTGTCCTCCTCTCTTAGGTACTGTGCTCTCTGTTGCCCTTCCTGTGCTCCTGTTGTTCCCGCTGTCCTCCTCTCTTAGGTACTGTGCTCCCTGTTGCCCTTCCTGTGCTCCTGTTGTTCCCGCTGTCCTCCTCTCTTAGGTACTGTGCTCCCTGTTGCCATCCCCTTGCTTGTGTTGTTCCCGCTGTCCTCCTCTCTTAGGTACTGTGCTCCTGTTGTTCCCGCTGTCCTCCTCTCTTAGGTACTGTGCTCTCTATTGTTCCCGCTGTCCTCCTCTCTTCGGTACTGTGCTCCCTGTTGCCATCCCCTTGCTCCTGTTGTTCCCGCTGTCCTCCTCTCTTAGGTACTGTGCTCTCTGTTGCCTTTCCCGTGCTCCTGTTGTTCCCGCTGTCCTCCTCACTTAGGTACTGTGCTCTCTGTTGCCCTTCCCGTGCTCCTGTTGTTCCCGCTGTCCTGTGCTCTCTGTTGCCCTTCCCATGCTCCTGTTGTTCCCGCTGTCCTCCTCTCTTAGGTACTGTGCTCTCTGTTGCCCTTCCCATGCTCCTGTTGTTCCCGCTGTCCTCCTCTCTTAGGTACTGTGCTCTCTGTTGCCCTTCCCGTGCTCCTGTTGTTCCCGCTGTCCTCCTCACTTAGGTACTGTGCTCTCTTTTGCCCTTCCCGTGCTCCTGTTGTTCCCGCTGTCCTCCTCTCTTAGGTACTGTGCTCTCTGTTGCCCTTCCCGTGCTCCTGTTGTTCCCGCTCTCGTCCTCACTTAGGTACTGTCCTCCCTGTTGCCCTTCCCATGCTCCTGTTGTTCCCGCTGTCCTCCTCTCTTAGGTACTGTGCTCTCTGTTGCCCTTCCCGTGCTCCTGTTGTTCCCGCTGTCCTCCTCACTTAGGTACTGTGCTCTCTGTTGCCCTTCCCGTGGTCCTGTTGTTCCCGCTGTCCTCCTCACTTAGGTACTGTGCCCCCTGTTGCCCTTCCTGTGCTCCTGCTGTCTTTACTGCTGCTGCTTCTCTCTGGCTCTGCGCTCCCTGCTTCCATCCTCTCTCTGCTGGCCTCCCCACTGAACTTAGGACCTGATTCAGCAAGGAACGCACGCTAGCAGACGCCCAGCCCCATATTAAGTTGGCCATCTCCCTTTACTCACAGCTTGTCAGTACACAAGATAGCGTAAACATCAGTAACATCGAGAACCATCGGACTCATACGTACAATAGTGGATGACCTGACCTGCCGCAGGATTTTGTCCGGTTCCTGTGTACAGCTTATGGTATGGCTGCATTCGCCGCTGCACTGCCTTAATTATGCACACCCCTATAATGGCGTTATAATGCCTGCGTTCGCCTGCCTTCCCCCCGTCACCACCCACAAATGGCACTTCCTGTCAATCAATATCGGAAGGGTCTGCGCACACGCTGCGTGTAGTCTGCGTACACTAACACGATCGCACTGGCCAGTTCGCGCTTACCTAGACATCAGAGGGGGGGGGGGTAATTACGCCGCTGTACCTCTTATTGTCAGTCATTCTTCCAATTTCTTAAATGCAAAATTGAGACAACATAACCCCGACCCATGATCCACACAGGCCATAAGCCATAATGACTAAGCACTGCCCAGGTACTGTACATCCAAGCACACCCCATGCCTACTTTATCAATCTTTTTTTGGAGGAGATGTATCAAGCCTTGGAGAGAGATAAAGTGGAGAAGATGCCAAGCAACCAATCAGCTCCTAGCGGTCACTTATCTAGCACAGTCTTTGAAATGACAGTTAGGAGCTGATTGGTTACTTGGCATCTTCTCCAGGGGGCAGATGTACTAAGCTCTGAAAAGTGATACATTGGAAAGTGATAAACGACCAGCCAATCCTCCTAACTGTCATTTTTCAAATGCAGCCTGTAACAGTTAGGAGCTGATTGGCTGGTCGTTTATCACTCTCCAATTTATCACTTTCCTGGAGTTTAATACATCTCCCCCTTCATGTCTAAGGGATCTATTTACTAAGCCTTGGAGGGAGATAAAGTGGACGGAGATAAGGATAGGAGCTGATTGGCTGGTACTTGATCTCCGCTCACTTTATCTTTGGTCAATGCATAGTAAATAGACCCCTAAGAATCAACGCAGTCCTACCATAATGCAAAGTTAAATAGCATTGGGTGGTTGGCACAACACCCGTGTGGCTGCAGCATACCAAAGGGGGTTGGCCATTCAGAGCTGGATTAACAACAGGTGTGCAGGGGAAGTTTCCGGCCCTAGCCACATATTCGCACTGTTGTTACTAGTACTAGTGACAGCTGGAGTACCAATGCTGGAGTACCAATGCTGGAGTACCAATGTTGCCTATCCTTGGAGCGGTAAATCTGGTTGGTCACTTACTGACACAGTGAATAGAGGGCCTGATTCAGAGCCGGACGCTCTGACCAGAGCGCTCGCTCTGAATCAGGGCCCTCCTCCATGAAAATGGAGCATCCTCCTGGACGCTCGCATAGCTGTGGGTGACCACCCACAGCTTATGCGAGCGTCCGTAATGAAGGTCTCCATGGTCAAGACCATCGCGACCATTGGGCTTGCGACGAGACCCTGCGGTAGGGTCTCGGTGACCGCAAGCCCTGGAGTGATTTTGGCTCTATCAGAGCCAAAATCACTCCAACTGACATCACTAGTGATGTCAGTGGGGCCGGCTTCAGACGGTAGGCGTTCCCATGGGAACGCCTCCGTCTGGCAGCCATGCCCCCGGCACGCCCACCAAAGGGGGCGCGCTGTCAATCAACATCGACAGCACGCCCCCTTTGGTGCGAGACCCGGAGCGACGGAGAGCCCGTCGCTATCTGGGTCTCACGCATGTGCACGACGGAGCTCCCTCCGTCGTGCGCATGCGCAGTGCGGTAACATCGACCCGCTTGCGAGCGTCCTGCGCTCGCGAGCGGGTCTGAATGACCCCCAGAATCTTCGAGTCCTCATTCCTTGTCCATCCACAAACTCATGCTGACTAATTCCCAGAGGCGCAGGACTGGCTTCTATCTGACTGGTGCCGCTGTCTCTGTGATAGGGACAATATTTGATGAATGGCTTTTCATTTCATTCACCTGTATCTTCCTCTCAAAAACTTAATTAAACCTAAAAGTAGAAAAGGCCACGGCTGCTGCAGAGTCTGCGGGCGCCTAATTAGCCAGACCTCCATAGTGCCTGCTCAGCGTGACAATTCCTGCGCTAATATGTCTGATTAATATTCACGTAAACCTTCCTGTCCCCAGAAGCACTGTCCCTCCTCCCCCCCCAGGCATACATCGCTATGTACCATGAAGAGACACAGCCGAGACACTGTACCTGATTCTGCTACATACAGAGAATTAATGGCGGTCACTGACTCATGACACAATATAGAGCACTTCTGACCGCAAAGATCGCATACTTAATATTTGTCATCTTTTATACAAAGGACACGTCAGTAAATCATCCGGAGTTAGTGGTGGCTGACATATGGCATTTATCCTGACTTCTACGTAGGGTGAAGTAGCATTGTCCATATTATACGCAATGGGCGTGACTCAGATGTCGCTGTGCCAATGTTTTTGCAGTTGAGCTATTATCGTCCGTTAAGGACCCTTTCCGTAGTCACTGGCAGCGAGTATTTACTGTATTCGCAGTGTGATTGACAGAGGGCATTTATGGGAGGTAACGGGGAGTGTCGGCCGCAAACGCAGGCGTGTCACAACCTGCGCCTGCGATCCCGTATGCCGTAAACATGGCTCTGGCGTCTCATTTCCTGCGGCCATTCTGTGTGACCATAGAATTACTCATGATCTCTGATCGACGCTGCGTGTTTGTATGCAGATGCTGGATTTGCAAAGATGCTGGGAGGCGTCTCACTACATCGCCCCAGGCGCGCCGATAGCCGCGTCGGACCCGAGTAAAAGATGCGTGACCTAATCGTGGGAGGTGTGGCCACGCCCCCTTAGGGGAAAAACGTTTTGCAGCACCGCGCAATAGGAAGGGGGGCGCTGTGAGCCCCTCAGCCCGACACATAGCCAACGGGGGGCACGATCAGTGTGATTGCTCCCCCCACAGGTATAGGAGACTGCTGTGGCTGCTACTTAGCAACCACGAGCAGTCTCCCAGTCTACCCGCTCCCCCCCCTCTCAGCGTCCCTCCATCTCCTGGCATCTCACTACATAACCCGGCGTCTCATACATCTCGCGGTGTCTCACTACATCTCCTGGTGTCTCACTTCATCTCCTGGAATCTCACTACACCTCCTGGCGTCTCACTACATCTGCCGGCATCTCACTACATCTGCCGGCATCTCACTACATCACCCGACGTCTCACTACATCTCCCGGTATCTCACTACATAACCTGGCGTCTCACTTCATCTCCCGGCGCCTCACTACATCTCCCAGCATCTCGCTACATCTCCCGGCATCTCACTACATCACTCGGCATCTCGCTACATCACCCGACGTCTCGCTACATCTGCCGACGTCTCACTACATCTCCCGGCGTCTCACTACATCTCCCGGCGTCTCACTACATCTCCCGGCGTCTCACTACATCATCTGACTTCTCATCTCCCGGCGTCTCACTACATCTCCCGGCGTCTCAATACATCACCCGGAGTCTCACTACATCTCCCGGTGTCTCACTACATCAAGCGACGTCTCACTACATCTCTCGGCGTCTCACTACATCGCCTGGCGTCTCACTTCATCTCCCGGCGTCTCACTACCTCTCCCGGCGTCTCACTACCTCTCCCGGCGTCTCACTACATCACCTGGCGTCTCACTGCATCTCCCGGTGTCTCACTACTGTACATCACCCGGCTTCTCACTACTGTACATCTCCCGGCGTCTCACTACATCACCCAGCACCTCACTACATCACCCGGAGTCTCACTACATCACCCGGCGTCTCACTACATCACCCGGCGTCTCACTACATCACCCGGCGTCTCACTACATCCCCCAGCGTCTCACTACATCTCCCGGCATCTCACTACATCACCCAGCACCTCACTACATCACCCGGAGTCTCACTACATCTCCCGGAGTCTCACTACATCACCCGGAGTCTCACTACATCTCCTGGTGTCTCACTACATCACCCTGCGTCTCACTACATCACCCGGCGTCTCACTACATCACCCGGCGTCTTACTACATCTCCCGGCAACTCACTACATCCCCCGGCGTCTCACTACATCACCCGGCGTCTTACTACATCCCCCGGCGTCTCACTACATCACCCGGCGTCTTACTATATCTCCCGGCATCTCACTACATAACCTGGCGTCTCACTTCATCTCCCGGCGTCTCACTACATCTCCCGGCGTCTCGCTCCATCTCCCGACGTCTTGCTACATCATTCGGCGTTTTGCTACATCACCCGACGTCTCGTTACATCTGCCGGCGTCTCACTACATCTCCCGGCGTCTCACTACATCTCCCGGCGTCTCACTACATCACCCAGCACCTCACTACATCTCCCGGCGTCTCACTACATCACCCGACTTCTCATCTCCCGGCGTCTCACTACATCTCCCGGTGTCTCACTACATCACCCGGAGTCTCACTACATCTCCCGGTGTCTCACTACATCAAGCGACGTCTCACTACATCTCTCGGCGTCTCACTACATCGCCTGGCGTCTCACTTCATCTCCCGGCGTCTCACTACCTCTCCCGGCGTCTCACTACCTCTCCCGGCATCTCACTACATCTCCCGGCGTCTCACTACATCACCCAGCACCTCACTACATCTCCCGGCGTCTCACTACATCACCCGACTTCTCATCTCCCGGCGTCTCACTACATCTCCCGGTGTCTCACTACATCACCCGGAGTCTCACTACATCTTCCGGTGTCTCACTACATCAAGCGACGTCTCACTACGTCTCTCGGCGTCTCACTACATCGCCTGGCGTCTCACTACATCTCCCGGCGTCTCACTACATCTCCCGGCATCTCACTACCTCTCCCGGCATCTCACTACATCGCCTGGTGTCTCACTGCATCTCCCGGTGTCTCACTACATCACCCGGCGTCTCACTACATCACCCAGCACCTCACTGCATCTCCCGGTGTCTCACTACTGTACATCACCCGGCGTCTCACTACTGTACATCTCCCGGCGTCTCACTACATCACCCAGCACCTCACTACATCACCCGGAGTCTCACTACATCTCCTGGTGTCTCACTACATCTCCTGGTGTCTCACTACATCACCCGGCGTCTCACTACATCACCCGGCGTCTCACTATATCCCCCGGCATCTCACTACATCCCCCGTCGTCTTACTATATCTCCCGGCATCTCACTACATCACCCGGCGTCTTACTATATCTCCCGGCGTCTCACTACATCACCCGGCGTCTCACTACATCACCCGGCATCTCACTACATCCCCCGGCGTCTTACTATATCTCCCGGCATCTCACTACATCACCCGGCGTCTTACTATATCTCCCAGCATCTCACTACATCACCTGGAGTCTCACTACATCTCCCGGTGTCTCACTACATCGCCTGGCGTCTCACTACATCTCCCGGCATCTCACTACATCTCCCGGCGTCTCACTACCTCTCCCGGCGTCTCACTACCTCTCCCGGCATCTCACTACATCTCCCGGCGTCTCACTACATCACCCAGCACCTCACTACATCTCCCGGCGTCTCACTACATCACCCGACTTCTCATCTCCCGGCGTCTCACTACATCTCCCGGTGTCTCACTACATCACCCGGAGTCTCACTACATCTTCCGGTGTCTCACTACATCAAGCGACGTCTCACTACGTCTCTCGGCGTCTCACTACATCGCCTGGCGTCTCACTACATCTCCCGGCGTCTCACTACATCTCCCGGCATCTCACTACCTCTCCCGGCATCTCACTACATCGCCTGGTGTCTCACTGCATCTCCCGGTGTCTCACTACATCACCCGGCGTCTCACTACATCACCCAGCACCTCACTGCATCTCCCGGTGTCTCACTACTGTACATCACCCGGCGTCTCACTACTGTACATCTCCCGGCGTCTCACTACATCACCCAGCACCTCACTACATCACCCGGAGTCTCACTACATCTCCTGGTGTCTCACTACATCTCCTGGTGTCTCACTACATCACCCGGCGTCTCACTACATCACCCGGCGTCTCACTATATCCCCCGGCATCTCACTACATCCCCCGTCGTCTTACTATATCTCCCGGCATCTCACTACATCACCCGGCGTCTTACTATATCTCCCGGCGTCTCACTACATCACCCGGCGTCTCACTACATCACCCGGCATCTCACTACATCCCCCGGCGTCTTACTATATCTCCCGGCATCTCACTACATCACCCGGCGTCTTACTATATCTCCCAGCATCTCACTACATCACCTGGAGTCTCACTACATCTCCCGGTGTCTCACTACATCGCCTGGCGTCTCACTACATCTCCCGGCATCTCACTACATCTCCCGGCATCTCACTACCTCTCCCGGCATCTCACTACATCGCCTGGTGTCTCACTGCATCTCCCGGTGTCTCACTACATCACCCGGCGTCTCACTACATCACCCAGCACCTCACTGCATCTCCCGGTGTCTCACTACTGTACATCACCCGGCGTCTCACTACTGTACATCTCCCGGCGTCTCACTACATCACCCAGCACCTCACTACATCACCCGGAGTCTCACTACATCTCCTGGTGTCTCACTACATCTCCTGGTGTCTCACTACATCACCCGGCGTCTCACTACATCACCCGGCGTCTCACTACATCCCCTGGCATCTCACTACATCCCCCGTCGTCTTACTATATCTCCCGGCATCTCACTACATCACCCGGCGTCTTACTATATCTCCCGGCGTCTCACTACATCACCCGGCGTCTCACTACATCACCCGGCGTCTCACTACATCCCCCGGCGTCTTACTATATCTCCCGGCATCTCACTACATCACCCGGCGTCTCACTACATCACCCGGCGTCTCACTACATCACCAGGCGTCTAACTATATCTCCCGGCGTCTCACTACATCACCCGGAGTCTCACTACATCACCAGGCGTCTCACTATATCTCCCGGCGTCTCACTACATCTCCCGGTGTCTCACTACATCTCCCGGCGTCTCACTACATCACCCGGCGTCTCACTACATCACCCGGTCTCACTACCTCCCAGCATCTCACTACATCACCTGGTGTCTCACTGCATCTCCCGGTGTCTCACTACATCACCCAGCACCTCACTACATCTCCCGGTGTCTCACTACATCACCCGGCGTCTCACTACATCTCCCGGTGTCTCACTACATCACCCGGCGTCTCACTACATCACCTGGCGTCTCACTACATCTCCCGACGTCTCACTACATCCCCCGGTGTCTCACTACATCCCCCAGCATCTCACTACATCCCCCAGCGTCTCACTACAACTCCCGGTGTCTCACTACATCACCCAGCACCTCACTACATCACCCGGAGTCTCACTACATCTCTCGGTTTCTCACTACATCACCCGGCGTCTCACTATATCTCCCGGCGTCTCACTATATCTCCCGGCATCTCACTACATCCCCCGGTGTCTCACTACATCCCCCGGCGTCTCATTACATCTCCCGGCATCTCACTACATCACCCGGCGTCTCACTACATCACCCAGCACCTCACTACATCACCCGGAGTCTCACTACATCTCCCGGCATCTCATTACCTCTCCCGGCGTCTCACTACATCACCCGGCGTCTCACTACATCCCCCGGCGTCTCACTACATCCCCTGGCGTCTCACTACATCTCCCGGCGTCTCACTACTTCACCCGGCGTCTCACTACATCACCCGGCGTCTCACTACATCACCCAGCACCTCACTACATCACCTGGCGTCTCACTACATCACCCAGCACCTCACTACATCACTCGGCATCTCACTATATCTCCCGGCGTCTCACTACATCTCCCAGTGTCTCAGTACTGTAAGTTATATGGATATTATACGTCACTGCGCAGAACTGTGACCCGCTATAAAATGGCTCGGTCATCACTTTCTACACCTCGGTCACAGAACTGCTCAGTGACTATAAATATCCATATAATACACAGCAAGGTGCGCACTGTCATGTATATACTCCAACATAATCATCCGTCACTGTCCATATTGTGCTGAAATAATAGTGTTCATTCTAGCACCCTGCACCTGTCACAACACATGCAGTTCCTCTTTCCTGCCTGGGGTGTCGCTCTCTGCTCTGGTGCTTCTAGCACACTCTGATCAGTAGCTCAGTAGTTTGTTGCATCAGCTGAGTGTGCTAGAAGCACCAGAGAAGAGAACGACACCTCAGGCAGGAAAGGGGAACTGCAGCGGTTGTGACAGGTGCAGGGTGCTAGAATGAACACTGAACAGACAAGGGCTTATTTGTTAATAATCGGCAACATCTCTTCTCCAATAGGAAGAAAGGAAATAAATAAACACGTTTAACTTCAACAAAAGTTGCATTTTCTTTTTTAGTATAATGACCCTTAGACAGCAGGAAGCCGCTCTAACATGAAAGCTTTGTGTAACACAGATCTATACGTAATTAGCAATCTACTGTACATCACTGAAAACTATTAGTTACTCTTATCAGATCCTTCTAGTTCTAGACTGCTTCCTGCGGCTTGCTTCAATAGGTCTTACTGATGGGAGAAACCGCCACTTACTTACATATCCATAATACCTCTTTATAAAGTAACAGGCATTTTAGGCTTAATGGTCCTTTAAGATATGGTAATGTTCTAACATTGTCGCAGACCTGCCAAGTCCTAGTCCCACTGTGTACCACGATCAGGGGTGAACATACACATTAATCAGACTACGCCGGAAGCGTCTCTACGCTGAGGAGCCCGGAATGAAAACCACATGGCTGTTACCAGTGACAGCAATAAAAATCAGATTCTATGCTGTCTGGTGCTTGTGGGAGCAATGGCTGCCTCATGGGGATCTGGCATAGACCTATAAGGAGGTATGATGGAGGTTGTATGGAGGCATTATGAGGCCATTTGGAGGCATCAAGAGGCTATAAAGTGGCACTAAAGACCTGTGGTGGCATTATGGGGCTAGGGGTGATATGGGACTGAGGTATTATGTAATGCTATACGGAGGACATGGTTATAGTCTATATGTGCTGTGCATTGAATCTTTATAGTATAGATAGAAGGGTGATATAAATGTACATACTGTAGTTTGCACACTAAAAATTACCTTTTTTTTCCCTGTGAACTGTGGACAATAATTTTTTTATTTTATCCCTATAACACATGGTAAGTGATCACTTTCATGCTTCGGTTTCCTTTATCACGGTACCATGGATGTTACAGATGTGACCTTTCTAAAGCTGGATACACAGTCAGTAAACCTGTTATTTAAATTTACCACTTTGAAATTGTTGTTGTATTGGGGTACGACTGGGAACTTATCGGGCAGCATAACTAGGAGCGCCAGTACGGTTTTCTACCTTTTATTATACACAGTAAACTGTGTTTGCACCCAGCTAATGCGACTGACGACTCCCCCGCTAACAGGCCGACGTATCAAACGGCCGGTACACATTAGACGATCCGGTGTCCGACCGCCCGATATGCCAGCCCCTGCCACATCCGGCTGCATGGGGTCGTCAGTTGCATTGTCAGATTGAGCTGTATGTAGGGAGCGCACAATGGCCGACATAAGGGTACACAATTGACGACTTCAGTGATTTGTCGTTCTGATCCTTTGGAATCGGGCAAATCGTTCAAAATATCGTTAAGTGTGTACCCAGCTTTATTGTTCCTTCAGTCACGCCAAATAGCCCCTCACGGCGTGCCAGATCCCGCGAGACTCACTGCGCTGAGCATCTTATTCGCTCAAAAACTGCACCTTATTCGCATAAATAAAAAACACACCCAGGGACAAGTGCTCTGATAGGACTCCGTTAATGTGTTGTGTAAAAGTAGAGCGATTGCATTAGTGATGCGGGGACCGGCCTCGCCAATGCACGTGAGCGGTCGGCAAACCGGGCAAACGCGAGTGGCCATTGCTACAGCTTGACAAATTCCAGAGCTTTGTTAATTCGTCATTTTAGCAGCCTCATAGAAATCTATGGAGGCTGCTTTTGCTATTGAGAATGTGGGACTCCAGCAGATATCTCTGATACCTATTGCGGACCTCAGTACATGCATCTGTGCGGGAATATCCTGCAAATATGGGTATATCTAAGAGGGGATGTGCACCCCTAGCAAAGCAGACAAATGAGACAGACAATGATTATACAGTGAGGAAGGGGTGATACCATTGGAAACATGCAGATAGATTTTGGAGGCCAGTTTAGCTGGAAGACAAAAGTCTGCAGCAGAAGACCGATAAATGACGCAGCAGAACATTCTAAGTCTAAAATTAAATAAAAGCATTGCTGGAATGGTAAACGATTGTGTACAATCATGCAAAGTATGAAAATAAACGTTCTCTGCACCATGCTGTAACAGTGCTGATATATATACGCTGCTATTGCTGCCTATTTAAAGGAGAACAAAATCTAATTATAAAAAGAGCATATGTTTTGTGAATACTGCCTAAGACTTTGACTCTGTGACTTTTCTTGTGTCTGTTTTCTACTGAGCAGTAATTAGATCATAAACCGCTGCAGGAAAGCAATTCATCTCAGCCGTTGTTTTGTTTCTCTCTCTGTACTGTGTCCATGTACCAAACACGGTCTAACAGGTCCCTTCTCCGATCAATGCACCGATAAGGTTTACACCGGCCTCTCTCACCTGCTGCGGCTGTTTGTGCATTAGTATCAGGCTGTTACAGATGGATAGGTTCTGTCTTATGAAATCCAGGGATGGCCCAGGCTTTCGGTTTCCTCTCTGCATAACTGGCACCTGATAAAGTATTCTTACCTTCTCAGAGGACCTGGCATTTCTGTATCATTGACACAGTGTCACTGTATTAAACCAACCAGCCGTAGTACAAGCATGTTCTAATCTTATCCGCCAGCAAGGGGAGAGAGGAAAGGGTGTTGGGCTCTTGAGGGTTGGTTCTCTTATCTACCTTCTGTTATCTTCCTTCCTCCTCTGGCTGTCTCTGCAAATGGAGACTGACAGCAAACTAGATGTATAATTGAGTTCAGTCCCCTTTAGGCTGGTGCATAATTCTTTTATTGATCCACAGGATGGAAAATAAAATCAACTCTGGAACAGAACAAACAGATCCAGATATTCCTACCTGACCCCGTATACGGAACTGGCAGAAGACGACCATTGATTGGTCAAGGTGTGAGGCCGCAAGCATTTGCCATAGCGTTTCTAAAGTGACCCCATTCATCTCAAAGACTTCTAAGACTTCCACACCATCCTCACATATCTCATCGTGGCCCAATACTTCTTTTCCCGGCCTAAATTCTGTTACCTGCCCATGGACTTTCCCCCAATAAATGTTGACTGTATTGACTATGAACATCTCACATGGACCCTCAAATGATTTACAGCCACTGTAGCCATGGGTTAGCTCCAAATTTATAATTTTCCCCTACCGCATAGCTCTGACAGGTAGAGTGTTAGTTATTGCTGCCTCAATGGGCGATAACTTCCGCTGCTCTGCAAATTCTGCCATCTTGCTCGGTAAACCTAGTGCGCTTGGGTAAAATCTAACCGCATTGGTGCAAATTAAAATGTGCAGTATTGCCATAGAGGACTTTGCATTACACATCGTCAGCTTTCAAGTTATAGCCCAGATACTAACAGCAGTATGCTCCTAATTTGATTACTTTTCATAACATGTTTTCATGATAAACTTGAGACTGGCTACAAAAGATGGCACAATAGGTTACCTGCGCTAAGCAATGCCAAGTAGTCCTTTGGCCTCTCTCTGTGCCATCTGAGGACCAACCGTTCTCTTTTGATAGCAGAGTGGAAGGCCCAGAGGCTGGAGTTGCATCACCTGGCCTCTGCCCAAATTTTGCTATGGGGCGATGCACTTTTGCCCGAGTTTGGATACCACATTGCGCATTTCCGTCTTTCCAAACACTAATACAGTTCTTTATCTGTGGTGCCTGTGCTTGTCTTTGATGTGTGTCCATGCCATCATCTGCATTCCTCTTTTGCTAAGATGCGTCGCCTCTCTCATTAATCCCCTCTCTCTGTCTCTTGCTTAGGATAATTCAGGGAAAACGTAATCTGAAAGAATTACTTTGTGCTGCTGACATTCTGAGTCTTGAAATGTCAGCCGTGATTAATTCACTGTCACAGCTTCCCCCACCATGGGACGCAGGCATCTAGCTGGAACTGCTCAGACAGAAACTTTCAAATGCCAAATGACCCTGCAGAGCTCGGCTGCCTATAGATAGCAAGTTCTCCTGCCCAAACTCATAGTTCTACAGCAGCCAGGTCCTACTACTCTTACGGAAGAAATGTAGCTAAACACATGGGGTGGATGGAGAGATGAATGCAGAACCAAGGGTACACAACTATGGGCAAATGTATCTCCACTTACAACTGAAGGGGTGTAACTGGGCTGTAGTAGGGTGCTAGAACCCAGTTACTGCTGTGCAAAGTTTGTTTTGGTGTTGTCATATTCTATTCTTTCATGATTATGCTCATTTATATGGGTAAGCAGCTGGGTTGGAGGAACTGGGCAATTTGAGGATACTTCCCAACTGCTCCAATTCATGAAGCACAGTCCTGGTTGGTGGTAGGCCCCAGTCATTGCTGCTCTGCAAAACAAATGCCATTGTACGTGTAGCATTTAGGGAACTTTTCGGTCCAGTGCTTGTGATGCATGCCCCCCCGTGATGCGTAGCCATGAACCCTTCATTTTTTTTGTCCCACTTCGACAGCTACAATAGTTGGGCAATATAATTTGAGAGTGTTTCTCAGACAGTGCAGACTAGGGGCCTGATTCAGACCCACTCGCGAGCGACTGTCCGCTCGCAAGTGGGTCGATGGTCTGCACTGAGCATGCGCACGACGGAGGGAGCTCCGTCGTGAGCATGCGCCAGACGCGACGAGTGAAGGACTTTCCTTCGCTCGTTGTGTCTGATTAAAGGGGGCGTGCTGTCGATGTTGATTGACAGCACGCCCCCTTTGGTGGGCGTGCCGGGGGCGTGCCTCCCTGACGGGGGCGTTCCCAAGGGAACGCCTACCGTCAGAAGCCGGCTCTGATAGAGCCAAAATCACTCCGGGCCTTGCGGTTGAAAACCTCAACCGCAGGCTCCGGCTCGCAGTGGCACTGGTTGCGATGGTCACGACCATCGCGGCCATCAAACTGCACGCTCGTATAGGCTGTGGGTGGTGACCCACAGCTATACGAGCGTCCAGGAGGACGCTCCATTATTATGGAGGGCGGCCCTCATTCAGAGCGTGCGCTCTGCTCAGAGCGTACGGCTCTGAATGAGGGCCAAGGTGCCTAAATTCACTTAGTTAAACAACGAGCCTTTGTTTTCCAAGATGAGACTTTGAAAATTAGTTTCAAGAGGCACAGATGATGGATTTGGGGCTACTTGTTTTCTCATGAGGACTCTCTCATTGCATGTTGGATATGACCCATGACTGAGGAGGCAACTGGGTGTTGTACTGCAGTTTCGGGAATGCCTGGCAGAAGTGAACCCCCTTCCCCCCAAGAATATTTGATCTATTACACACTCAGAGAAAGATACTAAAAGGGGAGGGGTTTGTTCTCTAACATGAGTAAAGTGAGTGGGAGATGTGTCAGGTAGGTAGGCCAAAGGGATGTTTGGGAGATAGGTGGACACAGGGGGAATCAATCATTGTGGCTCTTACTGCATGCTATATATCATTTGGCTGCAAAGGACATACTGTAGATATTAGATTGCAATGGATGCCCGCGCTGCCTCATCCTTTGTACATTGAAGTGCTGATGCTATGATGTCACTGCTGTTTAGTGAGCTTTTGCAAACTCCATTCATGCCACTGTGTAGCGTGCCATAGTACTGGAAGGTGGTGTAATACTTATGTCCTGCTGTGAGAACTATTACCATTGCCACAGCCAATACTGCAATAGCTTATGGGCGCAGTACCCAAAGTGTGAAGTGTACAGAAAAGTCCTGTATGTAGATCAAGAAAGAAAATGCACAGTGCAGTAGCCAGCAAGAGCTTTGTAAACTGAAAGGCTCAGAGAATTATGCCATGTGGAAATTCGTTATTCAAATGCAGTTAAAGTGAGAAAAGTTGTGGATGATCACAAATGATCCAGGTGACATTCCAAATCCTGATAAAGTGGATAGAGCATTGGTCTAGCTGTAGAACAGCGCATGTATTCCATGATTCATGGGGAAGTGTCAGCACATGAAATGTGGATAGCCCTGCAGGCAGTGTTTGAAGATAAAGATCTGAGGCATACACTGTATGGTACCAATTTGAGTGCATGCAGAAACATGAATGAGTACATTGACAAGATGTTGTCCGTATCTCAGCAAATGGCATCTGTAGGAGTCCAGGTGGATGATGAGGAGGTTGCAATGGCAATGCTGCAAAATCTGATGCTTGAATTTGTTTTCTTAGTGGTGGCTTTGGAGTCCTGTGTGACTAACCTATCAACGGAGCTCGTGAGTGCTGCAGTTTCAAGAACTCATACCAGTTGAGACTAATGCTCAGAGTTCTGCTTTACTCACAAAGGTCACATAAGGCCTATGTACAAGTGTTTCACATGTCACAGGGTGGGATATAAGGCCTCTGAATGCAGATTGAAAGACTCAAGGGAAGCTAGAAGAAAAAACAAGAATTGCAGGAAGGATTGCTGGTACATGGACTTGGAAGCCACAAAGCATTTCAGCTGCAATCAATAATAGTTTACATCATTGAGCAAGTAATACCCTATATCAATCAGAGGGATCGAAGACAGAGTCCTTACAGCCACAAATGTTGGGACAATCATGGTGCACCTGAGAATTAAAGGTGAAATCATAGTAACATACATTCGGGGGAGTTATTCATACCAGATTTGGGGACCAATCTTATCATTGTAAGTGTCCTATAAGACTAATTATTGAAGGTTAATTTTGCAGAGGGCAAGTGTCTTGTGCAGAATAGACGATGGACTGTAATAGCAACAGCAACCCAGTGCCAATAACTATACATCTTAGAGACAGAAGAGTGTTATGCAATTGCGGCCTCTGATTCAAGCCAGTCTATAGAGCTGTGTCATAGGCGACTAGGTCAACTATGGTATAATAAAGTCCAGAAGCTCCTTGATGGGATGGTGACAAGGAGAGCCATGAACAATTCAGAGAGACCGGCATGTGAGAGCTGTAACAGGGTAAGGTACACACCTTTACTTCATAAAAGCTAAACGTGAGGTAATAAACAAATTTGCAGACTACAAGAGTTTGGAGTAGAATCAAATGGGTCAAAAATGGAAGACATTGAGATCTGACAATGGCAGAGAATATGAGAATAATAGTGTAGCCATCTTCTTGAAGAAACATGGCATAGGGCACCAACTAACCATTGCATACATGCCAGAATAGAATGGTATCAGTGAGCAGACCAACCGCACAATTGAGGAGAGAGCGCACCTGTGTTAAGTGATGCTGGCCTAAAAAAGAGATCTTTGGCAAAAGCAGTGTCTACTGCTGGACATTTTTTTTTTAAAAGTGTGTCCATAGTAGCTGTGAAAGACAAAAGACTGCTAGAGGTGTGGGCTGGAAGTAAGGCAAGCATCAATCATCTCAGAGTCTTTGGGTGTAGAGTGTCACAAACGTGGAATTTAGGAGCTGTGTTCCCGGACTGGGCCTTGGATCTGTATTACTTGGTGCAGACGCTCGCTGGAGGAGACTTGGCTTAATGAAGTTTCTCCGCATGAGAGGGTGCAGCGAACTGACAGGAGTTTGAGGAATGCGGCAGTAACAAGGTAGCTAGGAAGCTACGTGGAGCGGCTGGATAGCCGTGGGTAGACGTTGGCAGCTGAGTGGCTACGTGGAGTGGCTGGATAGCCGAGGGTAGGCGTTGGTAGCTGAGTGGCTACGTGGAGCGGCTGGATAGCTGGGTAGAATCCTATCCAATCTATCCATACCCAGGTGACCAGAGAACCGGGAAGCATGAGCCCAATGCAGTAACCTCTTGCGGAGTTCCGGAGTGACGAAAGTCTTCCCAACCGGGGGTATAGGAGATAATTGGGTAGAGGTGAAGAAAGCTGAATTCAAGATTGCTTGGGGCTGTTCCATGGGTAGATCAGGGTTGCTCATCATGGAACGGGAGAGTGCGTCGGCTTTGAGGTTTTGTGAACCGGGGCGAAAGGAGACTTTGAAGTTAAATCTGGAGAAAAACATTGCCCACCGGGCTTGACGAGGGTTCAAGCAATTTGCAGATTTAAGATAAAGGAGGTTCTTATGGTCAGTAAAAATGGTAATGGGGTAATGAGCTCCTTCTAGAAGATATCGCCATTCTTCGAGGGCTAGTTTCATGGCGAGTAACTCTTGATCTCCAATGGTGTAGTTCTTCTCTGCAGGCAAAAACTTCCGGGAAAAGAAACCATAGGGATGAAGTTTTTCATCTTTAAATCGCTGGGAGAGCACTGCACCGACACCTTCAGAGGATGCATCCACCTCCAGGATAAAGGGCCGGGTGGAGTCTGGTTGCTTTAAGATGGGAGCGGAGATGAAGGCTTGCTTAAGAAGTTGAAATGCAGAGGTAGCTTCGACGGGCCATTTAGTTGGATCTGCTCCCTTACGGGTGAGGGCTGTAATTGGAGCTACCAGAGTCGAGAAACCTTTTACAAACTTGCGATAGTAGTTGGCAAATCCTAGGAATCTTTGTATGGATTTTAAGGAAGAAGGAAGAGACCAATCAAGAATGGCTTGTAGTTTTGACGAATCCATTTGAAGGCCTGTTCCGGAGATAATGTATCCCAGGAATGGTACACTTGAGACCTCAAACAGACACTTCTCTAATTTGCAAAACAGTTGATTGGACCGCAACCTCAGAAGGACTTGTTTGACCTGGTCTCGATGAGTTTGGAGGTCTTGAGAAAAAATCAAAATGTCGTCTAAGTAAACGACCACACACTTGTACAAGAGGTCCCGGAAGATTTCATTGACGAAAAACTGGAAGACGGCCGGAGCATTACAGAGGCTGAAGGGCATAACGAGATACTCGTAGTGCCCATCCCTGGTGTTGAAGGCCGTTTTCCATTCATCGCCTGGACGGATACGAATTAAATTATAGGCTCCTCTTAGGTCGAGTTTGGAAAAAACTGTGGCTCCCTTGACTCTATCAAATAATTCTGTAATGAGAGGAAGAGGGTAGCGATTCTTAATAGTTATTTCATTAAGACTCTGGTAGTCAATACACGGGCGCAAGCCACCATCTTTCTTTTTTACGAAGAAAAATCCAGCCCCTGCTGGAGACGTGGAAGGTCGAATGAAGCCTTTTTTTAAGTTTTCCGTAATGTACTCCGACATGGCCTGAGTCTCAGGGAGAGATAGAGGGTAGGTTCGGCCTCTGGGAGGATTCTTTCCGGGAATCAGATCTATGGGACAGTCCCAATCACGATGGGGAGGTAACAGGTCTGCGCTCTGTTTGCTAAAGACGTCCTGAAACCCAACGTAGGCTTTGGGCAGGTCTGTAGAATCCCGTACAACGGAAGATCTGATAGGTATTACCCGCTGAAGGCAGCCTTTGAAACAATTGGAACCCCAGGAGGTTATTTGCATGGTGGTCCAATCGATTTGAGGTGAATGTCTCTGTAGCCAGGGTAATCCGAGGACTAAAGAATGAGAGGCGTTGGGAATCACTAGGAAGGATAGTTGTTCGGAATGGAGCACCCCAATGGTAAGTTTAAGTGGTGTTGTACGATGGGTGATGGTTCCACTAGAAATGCGACTACCATCGATGGCGGTTAAAGTGATGACTCGAGGCAATGCTTCCTCAGGGATTTGATGCTTCTGGACAAATTCAGTAGTGACAAAGTTCTCTGCCGCTCCGGAATCCAGGAGAGCTAATACAGCTTTGGAACCTTGAGGACACTTTAAATGAGCCTGGATGGTGGAATCAGACTTCCTTTGTGATGCAATGGCAACTCCTAACTTAACCTCTCTTTCATAAGTTAGGAGGAGGCGTTTCCCGGACGAATGGGACAAGTTTTAACTAAATGTTGAGGAGATCCGCAGTACATACAGAGGTTCTGCCTCTGCCTTTTCTGCCGCTCCTCAGCCGATAAATGAGAGCGGTTGACCTGCATGGGTTCTTCGCCCAGAGGAGGAGAGGGTAAGCGGGAAACTGGACGTGGCCTTCCACGATCAAATCTGCCTCTTTCCAAGGCACGCTCCCTGTGACGGAGATCCACCTTGTTGCAGAGAGAGATTAACCCATCCAAACTGGTTGGAAGGTCACGGGAAGCTAGGTCGTCTTTGAGCCTTTCAGAAAGGCCACTCCAGAAGGCAGCGATGAGGGCATCCTCGTTCCAATTGAGTAACTGGACTACGTATTGGCTGACAGTCCTGCTGCCCTGATGGAGGCATAGAATATCAGCTGATGCGGAAGTGGTTCTTCCGGGTTCATCAAAGATTTTGCGAAATGTAGCAACAAATTCGGGGTAGTTGGAGAGCAGGGGATCCGACTTCTCCCAAAGGGGTGAGACCCAATCGAGTGCTTGGCCAGAGAGTAGAGAGATGATATATGCCACCCTGGTTCTGGCCGTCGGAAAGTTGGCGGATTGTAGCTCGAATTGGATTTCGCATTGGTTTAAAAAACCCCTGCATAATTTGGGGTTGCCATCGAACTTGCTCGGAGGGGAGAGCTGAAGACGAGCAGGAGGTAGAACCGGAGGAGCAGGTGACACCACAGGAGGAGAGACGGCTAGGGAGCCAGCGGGAGCGGGATGAGCCAGTAAGGACTGAATGTTGTCCAGGCGTGACGACATATCTTGGATAAATTGGATCAGCTGAGCCTGAGAGGTCTCCTGTCTTTCCAGACGGGATAGTACATCCTGCGAGACTTCTATCCCAGATCCTTGACCACTTGCCGAGTCCATCGGGCCAGTGCAAACTGTCACAAACGTGGAATTTAGGAGCTGTGTTCCTGGACTGGGCCTTGGATCTGTATTACTTGGCGCAGACGCTCGCTGGAGGAGACTTGGCTTAATGAAGTTTCTCCGCATGAGAGGGTGCAGCGAACTGACAGGAGTTTGAGGAATGCGGCAGTAACAAGGTAGCTAGGAAGCTACGTGGAGCGGCTGGATAGCCGTGGGTAGACGTTGGCAGCTGAGTGGCTATGTGGAGTGGCTGGATAGCCGAGGGTAGGCGTTGGTAGCTGAGTGGCTACGTGGAGCGGCTGGATAGCCGTGGGTAGACGTTGGTAGCTGAGTGGCTACGTGGAGCGGCTGGATAGCCGTGGGTAGACGTTGGTAGCTGAGTGGCTACGTGGGGCGGCTGGATAGCCGTGGGTAGACGTTGGTAGCTGAGTGGCTACGTGGAGCGACTGGTTAGCCGTGGGTAGACGTTGGTAGCTGAGTGGCTACGTGGAGCGGCTGGTTAGCCGTGGGTAGACGTTGGTAGCTGAGTGGCTACGTGGAGCGGCTGGATAGCCGTGGGTAGACGTTGGTAGCTGAGTGGCTACGAGGAGCGGCTGGTTAGCCGTGGGTAGACGTTGGTAGCTGAGTGGCTACGTGGAGCGGCTGGATAGCCGTGGGTAGACGTTGGTAGCTGAGTGGCTACGTGGAGCGGCTGGATAGCCGTGGGTAGATGTTGGTAGCTGAGTGGCTACGTGGAGCGGCTGGTTAGCTGTGGGTAGATGTTGGTAGCTGAGCGGCTACGTGGGGCGGCTGGTTAGCCGTGGATAGACGTTGGTAGCTGAGCGGCTACGTGGAGCGGCTGGTTAGCCGTGGGTAGACGTTGGTAGCTGAGCGGCTACGTGGGGCAGCTGGTTAGCCGTGGGTAGACGTTGGTAGCTGAGCGGCTATGTGGAGCGGCTGGAGCGCAGTGGGAAGGCTTGCTTAGCTAAACTAAGAAACTAGTTGCACTGGCAACTTGTGTGAGCATTGGGGGATCCTTTTATAGTGGACACTGGGAGCTGACAGGCTGAGAGAGAAGGAGAAGGCTCCTCATTGGTGGTAGTGGGATCACATGAGCAATCCAAGATGGCCGCGCCCATGGACCGGAGGACAGCGCTTCCTGGAGATAGTCAGCGGAGACCGGCGGTCAGCAGGAGCCGGCGAGGGAGCAGCACAGCAGCGGGACCCTCCAGAGGACAACAGCGGAGACTGCCTTTGGAGAAGAGGAAGTAGCGTACAGCGCGGCAGCCGGAAGACAGCGCGGGTCAGCGCCCGCACAGGTAAGCGACGGGGTCTGATTCTGGGGTCTCCAGGCCGGCATGTGACATAGAGCCTATGCACACATCCCTACGGAGAAGAGAAGTACACTCGATAGCCGACTGTATCCATGTCAACAGCAGCCTGTGAAAATTATCGGTGGCTGAACGCCATCTCAGGATGGCGTACAGTAACACCACCAAGTTTTGAAAAAAATTCTTTATCAGAACTTGATAAATAGCCCGGACACTTAATATATACAAAATGTGGAAACGTTAATTTTTACTCGCTTTTTGTATAAATTAAGTGACGATGAACAGACCCCTTAGTCTGATGTTCATTAGATATTCGCGAAAATGGATGATGTTTATTTGTCTGAGCATGTACTGTATCTGAGCCGCACTGCGCACATATCCTGATTTTGTGCGGACAGATTTGAATGCATGGTAGCAGACATGTGAGGGGCGTTGTTGGATGCTGACTGGGAGGTAACAGCAGTGTGACTAAAAATTGCGCACGGAGATGTCGCGTCTTAAGGGAGTGTCGCAGGCATGTTGTTGAAAGTGGTTGTGCACAATAGATGCCCAACCGCTCACATAGGTGCCCAACCGCTCACATAGATGCCCAACCGCTCACATAGGTGCAGACTTGCCGACATTCTGGCAGCTCCCTTCGGGAGGGGGCAGCCAGGTCGGTCAAGCAGGGGGTGTGGTGCTGTGTGGGGGGGCGGCGTGTTCATGCATAGCAACCACTAATGGGGCAGAACGGGGGTGGGGGGGTGGCCGCAGGATCGTGTAATTTTGGCCCCACCCTCGCTACACAATGCCAAGAGTTTCGGCAGTGTGAAGCAGGGGGTGGGGTCATGATGATATGATTCAGCGTGAATTGCGTCATCAGCCCCTGCTGTGGGGGTTTTAATGGACAATGCAGGGGTCTGGAGGGTCGGCTGCCGGGGGGGGGCTGGGAATGGCACCCGCTTTTTGGAAGGGTCCTGACCAATTGGGAGAGTAGGTAAGTATGCAATGGTGGCATCCAGCAAGCAGTATCTCAGCGTCTACCGACACACGGATGTACATCAGTGAAGGGATTTGTAGCGGCCACTGGCGTAAACTACCGTGCAGGAGGGTGGCTGCTATGGGGCCCGGGTCGACTCTGGGGCCCGGCCCTTACCCTGTACCTACTCTACATACACTGCCAGGCCAGCCGTGGTCGCATCCTCCTTCAGCAGTGTGCTGAGCATGGCAGTCATATCTGCCCTCCCGGGCAGTCCCGCCTCCGTCTCTCCTCACTGACTGCTACTGGGAGGAGGCGTGGCTGTATTACGGGGATGTCCCAGCAGGCTCAGCACAGCCATGCCTCCTCCCAGCATCAGTCCCCTGAGAGGGGGTGTGCTTGTCCTGCGCGGCACAGGCTGAAGGGGGGGGTTGCAGAGGGGGGAGGGGGTGAGTGTGGAGAGGGTGTGGGGGTGCTATGGGGCCCCCCTAGGTCTAGTTTCGAGCGTGGTAGCAGCATTAGCATAAAGACGCAGCCATATCTGCGTCCGACTCTGGATCAGGCCCTACTGTATATCTTCAGCTTCTTTTATTTATGTGACATAACGTAAAAATTTAGCTGCTATAAACTAGTTTTATGTAGATTTTTGGCTGTGGTGGTTTTAGACAAATGTAATAATCTTATTTCACTTGAAAAAGGAGAAGTTAGTTTATTTAGCTGGGGAGGGGGTTAATGGGGTGAGCCCACGGACAGGAATTAATGCTTCTGAACCCCGTCTCCATCCAGCTTCTACAAATGCTTTATTTATAGACCTCGTCCAGCGCTTGGTAACGTTTGGCTGCGTTCCTGGCCCTCTCGCAGGTGCACAGACTATAATTACCAGCACAGATATTACAGTCTTGCTGTGGCAGCCTAGAAATAAGACCTGGATATTAGGAAGTGAGTAATATTTGGACTCGGAACACAAAGTAAATATCAGTACTGCTGTTTCGCCACAGTCAGCATGAAACAACCCATTAGACACGTCAGAGAATTCTTGCGCCAAGCATTATATTATGATGTCATATGTCACACATTACTGTGCAGAATAACACATAGGGGTAGACGTAGTAAAGCGACTCTCGACATTTTAAACCAGCACTAAAATTAAATTCAAAAGCCTCCGCTTAGTAAATCTAACCCATAGTCAGCAAACGAAGAGTTGAACGTAAATCCAATGCAAATTGCTTTTTTTGCTATTACTCGTGCGCACTCTAAATTCTTACGCAGCAGATGCTATAATGGCGCATAGAGGGGGAATTTAGTGCTTCTGATTTCGCACAGAGCAGTGGTGCGGTGGTTGGAGGGTGTGTGTAAGCACGCCAAAGAACAGTAAAGGGTATATATGCTAAAGGTCGATTTTAAATCTATCTAAATCAATGTTGTTTTTCTAGGGCTAAATCACACATTTACTAACACTTAAAAAAAAATAAAAAAAATAAAAAATGTGTGATTTAGCCCTAGAAAAACATCGAATTGATTTAAAAATCGATTAAAATCGACCTGTAGTAAATACACTGCTCAAAAAAATACAGGGAACACTTAAACAACACAGTGTAACTCCAAGTCATTCACACTTCTGTGAAATCAAACTGCCCACTTACGAGGCAACATTGATTGACAATCAATTTCACAAGCTGTTGTGCAAATGGAATAGACAACAGGTGGAAATTATAGGCAATTAGCAAGACACCCCCAATAAAGGAGTGGTTCTGCAGGTGGTGCCCACAGACCGCTTCTCAGTTCCTATACTTTTTGGCTGATGTTTTGGTCACTTTTGAATGCTGGCGGTGCTTTCACTCTAGTGGTAGCATGAGACGGAGTCTACAACCCACACAAGTGGCTCAGGTAGTGCAACTCATCCAGGATGGCACATCAATGGGAGCTGTGGCAAGAAGATTTGCTGTGTCTGTCAGCAGGGCCGTTTCTAGGGGCAGGCGATCCGTGCAATCGCACGGGGCGCGCTGCCTCCTACCCCTGCTGCAGAAACAGCCTGTTAACTGCCGGGCGCCCGCTGAGATTCAGTTACCAGCGGGCGCCCGGCAGAGCAGCCGGAGATGGAGACGGAGGCTCCTGCTTCCGGCTTCCGGCTCCCACAATGTGCACTATGCGAGGACGTCATGACGTCTTTCCCATAGTGCAGAGAGAGGAGCAGCCGAGCGGAGCGGACGCCAGAGCGGGGCTGAAGGTTAAGTATTATTGTTTTTTTTTTTTTTTTTGTGTGTGCAGGCAGCCTGGACAATACTTGGGGGGAGGCACTACCACTGGGGGCACCCGGGCACTACTACTGGGGGCACTTCTGCTGGGGGAGCCACCACTACTGGGGGCACCCGGGCACTACTACTAGGGTAATTACAAGGGGGGCACTTCTACTGGGGAGACACTACTACTGGGGGCAACCGGGCACTACTACTAGGGAGTCGGGACATTATAAGGGGGGCACTTCTACTGGCGGAGGCACTACCGCTGGGGGCACCCGGGCACTACTACTGGGGACATTACTCTGGGGGCACTTCTGCTGGGGGAAACACCACTACTGGGGGCACCTGGGCACTACTACTGGGGACATTACTCGGGGGGCACTTCTACTGGGGTTATTGCTTAGGAGGCACCACTACTGGGTGCATTACTCAGGGGCCAGGGGCACTTCTACTGGGGGCACTACTACTTGGGGCTTTTCTACTTGGGGCACTACTACAAAGGGAGCATTACTATTGGGGGCACTAATACAGGGGCATTAATACTGGGGAATTTATAAAGGGGACACTAGTACAGGGGGCATTACTATTGGGGGCAATACAACTGGGGACACTACTACTGGGGCACTACAACAGGGACCATTACTATTGGGGGCATTACTGATGGGGGCATGACTACAGGGGACATGACTACAGGCTCTGCATAAGTTACATTACCACTGTGGGCACTGCATAAGGGGCATAAATACAGGGGACACTGCATATGGGGACAACTACAGGGGGCACTGCATAATGGGCACTTTTGCCTGAGAGCCAGTGGGGGGGGAGCCTAAGACCTGTCGGGCTGGAATGGTAACGGAGGGGGCTGGAATGGTAAGGGAGGGGGCTGGAATGGTAAGGGAGGGGGCTGGAATGAAGTGTGTATTATGTGAATCATGTTTTTTCAGTGTGTTTTATGTGGTTCTGGATTTAATAATGTATTTGAGGTGGATGTGGTTTTAAAATGTAGTTTATGTGCCTCTGGCTTTTCCAATATATAATGTGGCAGTGGTTTGTTGCAGTGTATTTTATGTGGCAGTGGTTTGTTGCAGTGTATATTATGTGGATCTGGCTTTTATCTTCAATGTGCTGGGCTCGCTCCCAACGCGACTAAAACCGGGTGTGATGCAAGGTCATACTTCTGCAAAAGTCACACCACAGGCATGCACACAGAAATGCGGCATGGGCTTGTGACAGCTAGGCCATACCCCATTTTTTGAGCACGCATGCTGTCTATCTTTTGTTTAGCTACATATGTATTTCAGCGCTTTGCCTCTGACAGGTTAGACACCCCTGTACTCAGTAGTCACGGTGCCTGTCATTCTGTGGTCTTTCTAGATCACGCTCCCTTACTGTGATACCACACCCCCTCACGATGACGCCACGCCCACTCCACAATATTACTGCTTCGAGGGGGGGGGCGCATTTTGACTGCTTGCACTGGGAACCTCAGACCCTAGAAACTGCCTTGTCTGTCAGCGTAGTGTCCAGAGCATGGAGGTGCTACCAAGAGACAGTCCAGTACATCAGGAGACATGGAGGAGGCCGTAGGAGGGCAACAACCCAGCAGCAGGACCGCTACCTCCGCCTTTGAGCAAGGAAGAACAGGAGGAGCACTGCCAGAGCCCTGCAAAATGACCTCCAGCAGGCCACAAATGTGCATGTGTCTGCTCAAACAGTCAGAAACAGACTCCATGAGGGTGGTATGAGGGCCCGACATCCACAGGTGGGGGTTGTGCTTACAGCCCAACACCGTGCAGTACATTTGGCATTTGCCAGAGAACACCAAGATTGGCAAATTCGCCACTGGCGCCCTGTGCTCTTCACAGATGAAAGCAGGTTCACACTGAGCACATGTGACAGACGTGACAGAGTCTGGAGACGTCAAGGAGAATGTTCTGCTGCCTGCAACATCCTCCAGCATGACCGGTTTGGCAGTGGGTCAGTAATGGTGTGGGGTGGCATTTCTTTGGGGGGCCGCACAGACCTCCATGTGCTCGCTAGAGGTAGCCTGACTGCCATTAGGTACCGAGATGAGATCCTCAGACCCCTTGTGAGACCATATGCTGGTGCGGTTGGCCCTGGGTTCCTCCTAATGCAAGACAATGCTAGACCTCATGTGGCTCGAGTGTGTGAGCAGTTCCTGCAAGACGAAGGCATTGATGCTATGGACTGACCCGCCCGTTCCCCAGACCTGAATCCAATTGAGCACATCTGGGACGTCATGTCTCGCTCCATCCACCAACGCCACGTTGCACCACAGACTGTCCAGGAGTTGGCAGATGCTTTAGTCCAGGTCTGGGAGGAGATCCCTCAGGAGTCCATCCGCCACCTCATCAGGAGCATGCCCAGGTGTTGTAGGGAGGTCATACAGGCAGGTGGAGGCCACACATGCTACTGAGCCTCAATTTGACTTGTTTTAAGGACATTACATCAAAGTTGGAGCAGCCTGTAGTGTGTTTTTCCACTTTAATTTTGAGTGTGGCTCCAAAACCAGACCTCCAATGATAATTTTTGTGTGATTTAGTTGTCAGCACATTCAACTATGAAAAGAACAAAGTATTGAATAAGAATATTTCATTCATTCAGATCTAGGATGTGTTATTTTAGTCTTCCCTTTATTTTTTTGAGCAGTGTATATGGGCGGTATGCGTCCCTCCACTTGTTGCTGAACTACACATCCCAGCATGCCTTGCAAAAGTTTTAGCATGGCCAAATAGCAAAACTGTGGCAGGGCATGCTGGGATGTGTAGTTCTACAACAGCTGGGGGGCCTCTAATTGCCCACCTCTGAGTGTGTTGAAGCAAAATTCAACCCATGTTGACCACAGGACAGACGCCTGTTTGAGTGCAGATTACTTGCGGATGTTTGACCCTCGGACAAAATGTGAAGGGATGAGGATGATCGGCAGCGGCTTCTGATTGGCTGAGTGCATCTGAGCCCCTCCCACTGATATATTGCTGTTGTAGTGTGGCTGCGGCAAACTATTTGCATAATTTATTTCCTATTGGCAGTAGGTCAGCAGCAAGAAAGCAGATTCCTGTCAGACATGTTTTCTATTGGCGGAGACCATCGCAAGTTGTTTGACTAGTGCAGTGGTTCCCAAACTTTTGCCCTTAGGGTCTCCTTCATTTTTTCAAGGCACCCCTAAGCCATATTAATTACCTGTAGTACTGCCCTTTATGTAGTGCCCCTTATGCAATGCCCCCTGTCCCCCTGTAGTAGTGCCCATTATGCAATGCCCCCAGTAGCAGTGCCCCTTATGCAATGCCCCCTGTAGTAGTGCCCGTTATGCAATGCCCCCAGTAGCAGTGCCCCTTATGCAATGACCCCTGTATTAGTGCCTGTTATGCAATGCCCCCTGTATTAGTGCCTGTTATGCAATGACCCCTGTATTAGTGCCTGTTATGCAATGTCCCCTGTAGTAGTGCCCCTTATGCAATGCCCCCTGTATTAGTGCCTGTTATGCAATGCCCCCTGTAGTCGTGCCCCTTATTCAATGCCGCCAGTAGCAGTGCCCCTTATGCAATGCCCCCTGTAGGAGTGCTCCTTATGTAAAGTGCCCTGTAGTACTGCCCTTTATGTAGTGCCCCCTGTAGTCATGCCCATTATGCAATGCCCCCTGTAGTAGTGTCCCTTATGTATAGGTCCCTGTAGTTGTGCCCATTATGCAGTACCCCTTGCCTCTTAGGCAGTGCCCCCACTAGTAGCCCCCACACCCCTGTGCAGAACGTACCTGACTGAAATTCATGCTGGGGACTGCTCCTGCTGCTACTCCCGCTGCCGTCGCGCTGACTGGATGAAGCTGGATCCAGCAGGCGTGCAGGATCCTCAGAAGTTACCAGTGATGCATTGCGCTGGGTCGCGGGTGCACTGGTGACATCATGACATCACCCGCACCCCCACACACTGCATTACTGGGAACGCTGAAGCGAGCAGAGGCTTCTTTAGCCTCTGATAGCTTTGGAGCCAGTTTTTCCAGTTTCTGTAGAAAAGTTGATCGTGATCTCCCACCGGGAGATCGCGATCGATGTTTTGGCCAGGCCTGGAAAAAAAAAACTGACAGCAGCTTCTCTCTGTCTGCGGCACCCCAGTGACAGCGTGGCGGCACCCCAGGGTGCCACGGCGCACAGTTTGAGAATCACTGACCTAGGGGCACATGACGCCTTAATCTGGTCCTGCAATAAAGTGCCAAATTGTCCTATATAGAGAGCTACATTACATTGTACCTTATATAGATTTCTATTTCTGAGCTTATCTCACTATTTTGAGCTTATCCTAGCAGAGTTGGCACCTTTTTGAGTTGTGCTGTGGAATTTGACTTTTGTTGTTTATTGTTGTTTAGGAGGAAGGAAATACATCATTACATTTAGGGCTTGATTGAAAGTTGCACATAAACGCCACAACACTTGTTAATTAAGGTTTTATCTCTGATAACCCGGCTCCTATATACAGTGATGTCTTCCAGCGCAATAGATGAAATCACTTTGGCACCTGGAGGAGCACTGCGGGTGTTACGTCTCTTTTACCTTGTGGAGAAGAGACTGTTCCGTTATAAAACGCTCTGTCTCCCGGGTTTAGATATAAAAATAATATTTTTCGGCTGCCAATTCCTTTCTGACTTTCAGCTCCGTCTTTTCTTAATTACAAGATGCTTAAATCCCCGTGAAATTCGGCACAAGACATTTCATTGTGACCTGAAATAACAGAGGGATTGTTTCAGACGTGCCCCTCATTAGCAGAACTAAACAAATCTCATTATATCTGCATGAACAACAGCGGCTAAGCCAGGTTTTATGTCACTGCAACCCCTGCCAGACCCTCTCCCTGCTACTTGCAGTCAGACCCCCTCCAATGCCAGTCACATCTCTCCTGCCAAACCCTATTACGATTAGACCTGCTCACCCGTCACCCCTGTTGGTCATTCACATGCATGCAAGTTATCTTGTTACTTGCCAGTGAAATTCCCACCGGGCCCTAGCCCTCAGCCTGCCAGCACCTCTCCCAGCAGGTCAGATAACAGGACACTGTCTTATTAGACCGCGATGTTCCCTCGTCACCTGCCAGCAAAATAAGGCCAGGTTTAAGATGTTGCAGAGTCGTTTGTTACTGAGTTGTTCTCCCAGGGCAAGTACCCAGCCCGTGCTGCAACCTGACAGGAGACGAAAGACCACCTTTAAGCCCTGGATAGGTATAAAAGGTAAAAGTAGTTTGATCCTACTGAATATATTGTACATTTCAGTACTGAATTGCACTGAGAGTTATAAGTCTTTGTAGTTGTAGAGTTTCATCTTTAAGCTGCTCCTCGTTTACACCTAAATAACGCTAAACCTTTCCCTTCATATTGTTGCTCAGTTGAGTTCAGTACATCAAGGAAAATGCACAGTTGAGGGTATGGGTGTTTGCAGAGAATATCTTGGGTATTATCACGCTGCATAGCTGAGCGAACGCAAGTATGGGTGCTACATAGTCGTACGCGTTTCAAACGCTTCTACACTTTCTTCTCAACAGGTGTAACTCAGGGCTGTAATGTGGGGCTAACACATATGTGAGGTTCGGTGAGGACGAGTCGACGGAACTGTGGGCTCTACAGAGTTGGGATGGGATCAGGTGCCGCCAAGGCAGACTGATCCATCAGTGAATGGGGCCCACAGGAGATTTCCCCAGAGCCCTAGACCAACGCTGACTCTTCAAATCACTTTTTCCCATCATGCCTTTGCTCACTTATTAGTACTGTTAATATGCCGAAAGTCTTCACCTGATTCAGGATCTTTTCTGGTGTAATACAGGATATGGTCCAGCCGTACAGTAAGTGTCTCTTCTTGGCACGTTAACATTGGATTAGAGATGTACAGTATGTGGACCCCTGTGTTTTGGTTTTGCATCTGGATTGATCTTCGTGTTTTGGTTTTGCAAAACCACCATCAAGTGTTTTAGTTTTGGATTCGGATAAAAATCAATAAAAACAGCTAAAATGTCCAAATCCAAAACCTGAGTTTGGGCTTTAAATCCAAGGTACGAACCAGCAACAGGTCCAAACCGGGTCACAAAAGTGAATCCGAACCTTAACCCGGTTCTACTCGGAACCCCCAAATTCAGGTGTGTTCGGATTTTAGAAATCCGGACCCGCACATCTCTAATTGGGATGTATGAACAGTTATAATTACAAAGTCAGCATGAGCTGTAGTTGCTCTAGGTTCATCTTGGTACTAGGTCACAACACAAATTTACCGCCCTATGTTATATTCGCGTTGTCAAAGTACGCTGACACTGAGAAGTAACTTTGTGCAATATATTATATATATACTGTATATACAAAAATGCTGCAAAGTAAGAATGCTTTCAAAAATAGAAGTGTTAATAGTTTACTTGTATCAATTAACAAAATGCAAAGTGAATGAACAAAAGAGAAAATTAAATCAAATCAATATTGGACGTAACCACCCTTTGCCTTCAAAACAGCATCAATTCTTCTACGTACACTTGCACACAGTTTTTGAAGGAACTCGGCAGGGAGATTGTTCCAAACATCTTGGAGGCCGCAATTCTTCCATGAAGACCACTTTTGGCCTGACTTCTCCGAATAGTAGATGAGTGTACCTGGGTCCCACTGGTTTCTTCCAGTTCTGAGCTGATGGCACTGCTGGACATCTTCCAATTTCGAAGGGAAGCATGATGTGTCTCTCATCAGTTTCCTTGGCTGATCACTGCATCTACGTTCCTCAACGTTGCTCTTTGTACGTCTTCAAAAGAGCTTGAACAGCACATCTTGAAACCCCGGTCTGCTTTGAAATCTTTGCTTGGGTGAGACCTTGCTGATGCAGTATAACCACCTTGTGTCTTGTTGCTGTGCTCAGTCTTGCCATGGTGTATGGCCTGTGACATGATACTGTCTTCCACAACCTCACCTTTGTAGCAGAGTTTGGCTGTTCCTTACCCAGTTTTAAGCCTCCTGCACAGCTGTTTCTGTTTCAGTTAATGACTTTGATTAAAATACATATGAAAATGATGATCATTATCACCTGTATGGTAGGATTGGTTAATCATACACCTGACTATTGTTGAATCGTCAGTATTAACCTTTAGTATATTCCTTACTATAAACCTCTAAGATTCACCTGCCTAGAACCTCTAAGACACAAACCTGTCTAAAACCTCTAAACAGAACGCTAATTGCGTACGCAGTATAACCGCAAATAAAGACAGGAGTGGAATCTGTGTTTCTAACGCACAAGTATTATTCAGGTAAAAGTACAGTCAGTTACACGCAATCTATACATACATAAGTTAGGCGTAAAAGGAAATAATACAGACCCAAGTACGGTTATACATACGCTGCGCCTCTGGACCCAGAGATAGACCTCAGACTTGATATCCTCAGTTCACCCAAAATTCAGCATAAACTGGCAAACCAGTGTTCGGACACATGTATTTATTCCCCCCCAGACTGAAACAGGACAAAGGGAGAACTTCCTGATGATCTCATTGGTTCCCAGAGGAGAAGCGTATGTAACAACACATTTAACAGGTTGTTTCAAATAGACTTTCCCTGCCTCTAACAGCCGGAGTCTTTCTGGTAACGCCTCCTGTAACATTCCATCAACTAAACATTTTGTTGCTTGTAAGTTCTGCGATCCGTAACTTGAGTTTGCATGATGCGATCTTTCCACCGATAACACCGGGATTCTGTAAAAAGCGTATGCATCAGAACGAAACCAAACACACCTTGCTTATCATGTATAATACCTTAGATATCAAAAACCTCTATTTCTTAGCATTTAAACTAACTTAACCAACTTGAATCATACAATTTGATACTAATGGAACCTTGTGTGCGAATATGTAGTGTGTGAGTATTCGGGGTTTGATATAAGGACGCTAGATAGTTTGGGGCAGATGCGTGCGCATGGAGCTACTTTTTCAGCGGTTTCATACTAAGTCTCATGCATTCGCTAATTGCGATTATTTAATAGCGCCCTTGTGGGAATAATTGTGCGTATGAAAAATGGTGAAAGAAGTAATCGCATAGTGCTAATAAAAATATTGCCACATGTACTATATTGTGAGTGCACCTAAAATGGCACTTAGGCGGCCATTCGCAAAATGGCGTCTTGCGATCGCATTTCTAAAATGGAGTCTTGCGGCCATTCGCAAGATGGCGTCGCTGCGATTACATTTTAAACTGAACTTGTCTCACTCAATTATTCAGGTTCGACAGTCCACCCTTTGATAGCAAACAATATGCTATCACAATCTGCTATAAAAATTTTATTTTGGGCTTACATTCACATATTATTTAGTGTTATCATGGGATGGCACAAGGTGGTTCTTAATCCATCAACAATGTGTCTCTAGGTGGGGGCATAAAACTACTATTATACACACACCGCGGATCTTGGGAGATCATGTGAAAGATGTGGGAATGCACCAGTCTTATAACAGTAGTTTTGAAGGGGAATTTGAGACTTTACATTGTCTGGGTGTTCTATAGATAACATTTCAATAATATCTTCTATGCATGTCTAAATATTATACATTTAAATGATGGTACTTCCTAGCTCAGGGTTGTAGTGCAGTTCTGTATCTACCTCGGTATACATATTATCATTTCTGACCACCATTATAGTTTCATCCCTTCGTTTCACTCTGTTTTCACATTTTCCACACTTCAACACAATAGGAACACACCGGACGCATATGCCAATTACTATGATGACAATCAGTATAAGGATCAAGAATTTTCCTACGCTGGCGACCACTTCCTGGACCCACTCTCCTAGACCCGAGAACCATTTCACTGGGTTCAGCCATGACTCCCATCCTTCTATCTTTTCCCCTGCTTCAGCCACTGATGCGTTATGGTTCTTACGAAATTCCCACTTTAGCTGCAGAATCTCATCCATCTTCTGGTCTATCACCTCCTTAGGGTCGCTGGTATCATTGGTGACATAAGTGCAACACTTTACTCCAAATTGGGTGGCTAACATTACGCAATATCCTCCAGTAACAGCAGTTAAATAATTCAACACTAGCCTGTGTTGCACTAGTTCTTTCTTGTACGCTTGCAATTCTCTCCCTGTGTACCTGAATGTGTCATCGTACATCTCGGTGATATTATCTATTAATTTAGCAATTTCCTGGATATATCTAAAATTTAATGTACCCCTAGCAATTCTGGTGGGATCCAGGGCGACTAAAACTTGGAAGCCAGTTATCTCACTGATTAACTGAGCGGCTTTATGCATATCACCAGGTATCATATTTCTCTTGCCTCTGTGTTCATATTATGTGTGAAGATATGGTGACGGTGTATTTTTATGTATTCCCAACATTTCAACATGTGTGAGGGTCATAACTTCTGGGACTACTCTTCCCAGATAACACAAACCTTCGGAACTCGGGGAGAGCCATTTATATGCTTTTCTTACACATATAAAATATACATTATCAGGGAGAATATAAGGAATGGTATGCATCATTATCATTAAACACATTTCTCTTGCAAACAATCCTATGTCAGGTTCTTCCATCTGGTGTATGCAAGTTTCTGGTTGTATTATTTTAGCACAATAACCATCTGGTACTTTACCAATCATTTCTTTGGTGGAACTCAATGTATACCGGTACCTAAAATATTTCCCACTTGATTTAATTGAGCGTAGCAGATCATAGTTTATGGACTCATTGGCCCTCATTCAGAGCCGGACGCTCTGAGCAGAGAGCTCGCTCTGAATTAGGGCCGTCCTCCATAAAAATGGAGCGTCCTCCTGGACGCTCGTATAGCTGTGGGTCACCACCCACAGCACAAACGAGCGTGCAGGATGACGGTCGCGATGGTCTTGACCATCGCGACCATCGCCAGTGCGACCAGAAGCCTGTGGTCGGGGTTTTCGACCACAAGCCCTGGAGTGATTTTGGCTCTATCAGAGCCAAAATCACTCCCACTGACATCACTAGTGATGTCAGTGGGGCCGGCTTCTGACGGTAGGCGTTCCCTTGGGAACGCCTCCATCTGGGAGGCACGCCCCTGGCACACCCACCAAAGGAGGCGTGCTGTCAATCAACATTGACAGCACGCCCCTTTGATCAGACACAACAAGCAAAGGAAAGTCCTTCGCTCGTCGCGTCTGGCGCATGCGCACGACGGAGCTCCCTCCGTCGTGCGCATGCGCAGTGCACACCATCGACCCACTTGCGAGTGGACAGCCGGTTGCGAGTGGGTCTGAATGAGGCCCATTATCAGCTCTTTGTGAGAAGGTCATCGTCTGATTATTACCCGTCACTTCCCAACCTCCGGGTTTATTGGGGTTGGTTATGTTTAAACACAAAAGTGATTTATCTACTTGAAATTGATAGAGTTTGAAATAAGGCGGTTTGGATGAGAGGAATTTTCCATCCAATGTTTTCCCGTTCTGTAATTCTAAAATTTCCGTGATATTCAGCGGAAATGGCACCAACCCTACATTATGCTGTCCCTGTGGCACATGTGAACACACCTAGCAATCGGTTTGATTTAACACTTTGCCTACCATGTTGTGATAATCCTCTAAAGGATGCCCTCCCCAGTACGGGTTATATTTAGGTTGGCACCGTTGAATACAGTTCTCATCAACTAGGGACCCACAAAACTCACAAATACAGGAATCTTCAGACGATAACCCTTCACACCTTCCCCGAGTATCCGGAATGACAGCTCTCTTAACAATAACAGTACTAAGATTGGTCAGACACTCCCCTGATTGGCATTGCACTCCTCCTTTCTCCACTCCATCAGCACTGCAATCAGCTCCTGTTTCCTCAATAGGTCCCCCATCACAGACACTGGGTATTCCCGAACTGACCAGGATGGTGAACACTCTAAAAGAGAATATGAAAATGAACACAGCAGGCCCGTTCATTGTCACAACAAGACCTGCAAATTTCTCTCAGTTCAGGTATCTCACTACAACCTTTTCAATCCTCCCGGAACAAGCTCGCGAGTGACAGATCCACACTATCAGCTTTGTCTCCGACCTGTTTCTCCACCGGTTGATTGACCTTTTTACAGTGAGTGGAATGGACCCAGGTATCTCTCTCGGCCACCTTCAAAGATGTAGTACTTGTCAGCGGCACCTGGTACGGACCTTCCCACCGATCAGTCAAACAACCTGAACACAAGAAATTTCTGATCATTACATATTCTCCTGGTTCAACATCATGTCAGTTAGTTTCAGGCATATCATTAGACAACAATTTCAGTTTCTGCTGCTGTTGCTTTAACTGCTTACTCATTGATATAAGATACTTCACAGTTACCTCGTTGTTACCCTTTAGATCTTCCTGTGGACTTATAATCAAATGAGGTTGTCTACCAAACAATATTTCAAATGGGGACAGATTCAGAGGAAATCTAGGAGTGGTCCTTATACTATGTAGGACCAAAGGTAAAGCTTCTGGCCATCCTAGTCCAGTCTCTGCCATGATTTTACTTATTTTTAATAGTCCCGTTCATCCTCTCTACCTTGGCACTGGCTTGCGGTCGGTAGGGGGTGTGAAGTCGGCTATTAATACCCATCAGCTTACACATATTTTGGAAAACATCACCTGTGAAATGGGTACCCCATCACTTTCAATGATTATAGGGATACCGTACCTGCATACAAATTCCTGAACTATTTTCTTGGCAGTAAACGCAGCAGTATTAGTGGCTGCTGGCAGGGGCATAACTAGAACTTTTTGAGCCCCATAGCAACATTTTTAAGGGCCCCCCCTAACTTAGGTCTTACACAATAACCACAGTAGTTCCCCTAAAACATTAAATGCCCACTGTAATGGTACCCCTTATGCAATGCCCACTGTAATGGTGCCCCTTACGCAGTGCCCCCAGTAGTGAGTCCCCTGTAGTTGCCCCCAGTAATGAGCCCCCTGTAATGCCCCCAGTAATGAGCCCCCTGTAATGCCCCCAGTAGAGAGCCCCTTGTAAATGCCCCCAGTAGTGAGCCCCCTGTAATGCCCCCAATAGTGAGCCCTGTGTAGCTGCCCCCAGTAGTGAGCCCTGTGTAGCTGCCCCCAGTAGTGAGCCCTGTGTAGCTGCCCCCAGTAGTGACCTCCTGTAGCTGCCCCCAGTAGTGACCTCCTGTAGTTGCCCCCAGTAGTGACCTCCTGTAGCTGCCCCCAGTAGTGACCCCCTGTAGCTGCCCCCAGTAGTGACCTCCTGTAGCTGCCCCCAGTAGTGACCTCCTGTAGCTGCCCCCTGTAGCTGCCCCCAGTAGAGACCCCCTGTAGCTGCCCCCAGTAGTGAGCCCCCTGTAGCTTCCCCCTGTAGTGAGCCCCTGTAGCTGCCCCCAGTAGTGAGCCCCCAGTAGCGACCCCCTGTAGCTGCCCCAGTAGTGAAGCCCTGTAGCTGCCCCCAGTAGTGACCCCCTGTAGCTTCCCCCAATAGTGAGCCCCCTGTAATGCCCCCAGTAGCTGCCCCCTGTAGTGAGCCCTCTGTAATGCCCCCAGTAGTGAGATCCCAGTAACTTCCCCCCACGCGCGCGGGCGCATGCGCACACACAAAACAAACAAACAAAAATTTACCTTATCCCCGCTCCTGTGAAGCCGCTGACCGCCCCGTCGCCCGCTCCACGGCACTATGAGTGACGTCATGACGTCACTCCCATAGTGCACTGCGGGACCCGGAAGACGGAGCTCATTCCTGAGCTCCGTCCCCGGCGTCCGCTCCTCGGCACTATGGGAGTGACGTCATGACGTCACTCCCATAGTGCAGTGCGGGACCTGGAAGACGGAGTGAGCTCCGTCCTCCGGCTGCCGCCGGGGTTTGAGTAGGAGTCGGGCGTCCACTGGTAACAAAATCTCAGCGGGCGCCCGGCATATGGAAAGTGCAGGGGGTGCGATCGCTGGGCCGGCGGGCCCCTTAAGCCGCCGGGCCCCATAGCAACCGCACCCCCTGCACCCTCCATAGTTACGCCACTGGCTGCTGGGTAGGCCTCAACCCAGTTAGAGAATACGTCTGTGCACACTAATACATACTTAAGGTTCCTGCAGGGTGGTAATTGGATGAAATCAATTTGTATCACCTGGAAAGGTCCATCAGTTGGTGGAATGTGGGACGGTTCGGTAGGGATCGCTTTCCCTATGTTCTTTCTCAAGCAGGTCAGACAGGACATTGCTATCTTCTCTGCTTGTGAAGAAAACCCTGGTGCATACCAGTATGCCCTCACCAACTTGCACATGCCCTGTTTACCCAGATGAGTCAGACCGTGTGCTGCTTCAGCCAGGCTGGGGTAATATGCCTTGGGGGCGTACTGTCTTACCATGTCCGTCCCTCCAGAGCCCGGAGGGCTCTTGCCCACACCCCTTGGACTTCCATATGGATTTCTCCTGAATTGAACACAAATTTTGCATCTCAATTAATTTCAGCATATCAATGGTTTGGAATGACATAATTGTTTCAATTGGAGAAGGCATTTTTAACCCTGCTGCCCATTTCGCAGCTTCGTCAGCTCTGTTGTTGCCCAGTGACACTGGGTCATCCTCACGTGTGGGCTTTGCATTTAATTACTGCCACTGCTTTGGGCAGTTGGATTGCTTCTAAGAGATGTTTTATGTGTCGGGAGTGTGTAACTGGTGTGCCTGCTGCTGTCATAAAATTTCTCAGACGCCATAGAGCCCCAAAATCGTGCACCACCCCGAACGCGTACCTCGAGTCAGTGTAAATGTTAGCAGATTTGCCTGCTGCCAGTTCACATGCTCTAGTCAGTGCTACTAACTCTGCCACCTGGGCTGAGTGAGGAGGACCAAGAGGTTTAGCTTCCATGATGTCTGTGTCATTTACAACAGCATAACCTGTACATAATTCACCTGTGTCTGTTTGTCTATGACAACTCCCATCCGTATAGAAAGTCACATCCATATTCTCTAAAGTTGTGTCATGTATGTCAGGTCTAGCAGTAAAGGTCTGATTCAGATATGTCATACAATCGTGGGTGTCATCATGTCTGCTGAACTCACCTCCCACCAGCAACTCCTCTCCTTCCACCCTTTGTACATCATGTTGTACATATGGCAGGTATGTTGCTGGATTCAGCGTACTGCAACGTTTAACTGTAATATTTGCAGGAGCGATTAGGGCTAGTTCCCATTTGGTGAACCTAGCCGCGGTGACGTGTCTGGTTTGAGCTGAGTTCAACAGAGCAGATACAGCATGGGGAGTGTAGACAATCATATCATGGCCCAATACTATGTCCTCACTTTTACTCACCAATAAAGCGGTAGCTGCTACACTTCTCAAACAGGTGGGGAGTGATCTTGCTACCATGTCGAATTGGGCACTGTAGTATGCTACGGGCCTACTGGCATCACCATGTTTTTGTGTAAGGACACCTGCAGCACAACCATCGGCTTCCGTACAATATAAATCAAAAGGTTTTTCATAATCGGGTATTCCCATGCAGGAGCTTTTGTCAGGCTATCCTTAAGATTAAGAAAAGCCTGTTCTGATTCCTCAGTGTGTGTGACCCGATCGGGCTTTGAGGAAGAGACTAGTTCCTGTAAAGGCAAGGCCAAAATAGAAAAACCTGGGATCCACATTCGGCAATATCCACACATTCCCAAGAAGGTACGAATTTGCTGTTGATTCTGCGGCAGTGTCATGTTTTGTATGGCCTGGATTCTATCATTTGTGAGATGTCGTAACCCCTGGGTTAGGCAGTGTCCCAAATATTTTACTCTGGGCTGGCACGGCTGTAACTTGTCCTTAGCCACTTTGTGTCCTGTTTGCGAGAGATGAAGTAACAAAAGTTTAGTATCATTCACACATGACATAAAAGAGTCAGAACATAGCAATAAATCGTCCACATATTGAATTAGAACTGATCCATTGGCAGGTTGAAAAGCTTGTAAACAGTCATGCAATGCCTGGGAGAAAATACTGGGGCTGTCTATGAAACCTTGGGGCAATCGTGTCCATGTATATTGCACACCTCTGTATGTAAATGCGAATAGGTACTGACAGTCAGGGTGGAGAGGCACAGAGAAGAAAGCAGAACAGAGGTCAATGACAGTGAAATGGGTTGCATTTGGTGGGATCTGCATCAGGATGACAGCTGGATTCGGCACTACAGGGAATTGGCTCTCTACTACCTTATTAACACCTCTAAGGTCTTGCACCAGCCTATAACCCCTCCCACCACTCTTCTTTACTGGAAAGATGGGACTGTTGGCTACACTAGCTGTACAAACTAAAATTCCCTGTTGCAATAATCGCTCGATTATTGGAAACACCCCTAGTTCTACTTCCTGTTTTAGTGGGTACTGGGGAATTTTTGGAGCTTGCCTACCGCTTTTTAAGTGTATCATTCCCGGGCTTACGTTTGCCATTAATCCAGTGTCCTGTCCATCTTTTGTCCAAAGGGAATCTGGAATTTGGGACAACATTTCATCTACTTGTGATGGATTTTCTTTTAAAACTGTAGAGTGGTACATTATCCTTTGTGGGGTGTCTAACATATCCCGCACCTCGTATACCATTCTCTCTGGGATATCTAAATATACATCATCAGGGGTGCAATATATGACACATCCCATTTTACATAACAAGTCTCTGCCCAGCAGGTTAGTAGGAGCCGCGGCAGCCAGAAGAAATGAATGTCTGGTATGCAACAGCCCAATACTAACTTCTGCGGGTCTGGTTAAAGGATAACGTTCCACTTTACCTGTCACACCCATTGTTGGTATTGTCTTGTTGGTCACCTGTAAATTAACGGGAGATTTCATCACTGACTTGGTCGCCCCTGTGTCTACAAGAAAAGGATATTCAGTACCAGCTACATCAACCATCAAGACCGGTTCTTCCCTAGTACTTCCCGTTAACCTGACTATCTGTAGACTACAGGTATGACCTGACCCCTATCGTTTCTCTACCATTCTCCAATAAAGCATTTACGGCTACAATTGGAGCTGGTGCTTGCTGAATATTTGCTGATCTCTGTGCATATCCCTTATGGGGATATGCAGGTTTCCCTTGGTGTGGGGTCCATACTCTTTTTACTGTGCAGTTTCTACTTAAGTGTCCTGTTTGTTTACAATTAAAACATGTCCGTGATTCAGGTGAAAGCATGTGTTGTTGTAAAGTTTGAGTAGAGGGCAAAGGTGGTGGATATGGGTAAGAATAGGGAGGTTAAGGGTATTGTGGGGGAAAAGAAGTGGGTGGATATCCTGGGACCTGTGGTTGCATTGGGTTAGTGAGATAGAGTTGTGTTTGTTGTTGAATGGGGTTAGTGAGAGCAACTTGTTCTGGCATGAGTGTGTGTGCAAGTGCAAGCGTGTCTGTTGGCTGTGATGTTAACGTCATTCTCTCCAGAGCTTGTATACTGACAGCCATTAATTTTTCGCTCTGGGTCTCCCTCTTTTTTGAGATGTTTTTGTCATGTTCTATGGCAGACTCTATGAGGTTATCTATTGTAAGTCCCCGCCAGCCAGGATGTGAGGTCTGAACCCGAGTTTTTAAATTCTCTTTTAAACCATTCATTAATATCGTGACTATCATTCCCCTGTGGTGAGTGCTATCTTTAATCTCTTCTATCCTAGTGTACTGGGTGATAGCCTGCAGAGTCCGGTTGCAATATTCTTCTGCAGTTTCACTCTCTTTTTGTTTGATTGTGAAGATTTTGTTCCAGTTAACTACTACTGGAAAATATACACCCAATTGAGTCACAATGCGGGAAATGTTACCTTGGTTTACTTGGTCTGTTAAGGGAACGTCGCCATCAAATACACAGTCCGTGATACATTTTGTCACGTCGGTATTGCGTGGTAGACAGGCCCTTAACACCACATGCCAATCTTTATTAGTGGGCTCATGAGAACTACCCAAATTTCTCAAAAATCTTTGACATTTGGCTAGTTCCTTTTTGGGATTGGGGAAATCATTTATGATGGAATTCAGTTCTGCTCTTGTCCATGGACAATGCATTACTACTTCCCTCGTGGGCACTACACCGTTTGCATCCGCATTTCCATTCGGAACAGTTATTGTCCGAATGGGATGCAGACCGGCAGCGTTGCTACCTCTGACCTGGTTACCTGGCTGGGGGTTTAATCTGCTGCTGCTACGTATGGTATTAACAACTTCCTCTACGGGTGCAGAGGGCATTAACACTTCCCTTGCTGTTACCGATGGAGATGGCGGCACCACCCGTGATTGTGGTGATGCAGCATCTATCATTTGTACAGCATGGGAAATGGCAGACATTACAATAGGATCATCTTCTACATCATAAACATTTTCTTTATGGTTACTTAAGAGGGGGTACAAATTACTTGTTACATTTTTATTGGTATTTTTGGTAACTGTACTTGCACCTCCATCCACATAAGGTGGGGGAGGTGAGCGTGAATTGCTGGCAATACTCTCCACGACGCTACTTTGCCGCACGTGCGCGCCAATTTGCGGCTCGCCCGTATTGCATCTCAGCGTCGTGGATGTATTTTCTGGCAATGCGTTCGCAACGCTAGTTTGCGTCGTTTGCACATTTTTAAGCCAAGCATCCCCTTCATGCTGCCATATTTTTAAACATTCAAAATACTTAATCTTTTTCTCTCGGGATTGCACCATACTGATGTGATCCTGGACATTATCTAACACATTTTTGTCAAAACTACCAATTCTGGGAAATGGTCTAACACTCTTTCTCGTCATATTAAACCATATATCACAATACCTTATTGCATAAGTACCGTACTTAGTATGCATAATACGACGGGCTGATCCAATTGGAGCCTCCATTAGCAGCACATCATTGCTTAACATTTCTACTGTTTGCGTGGCTCCCATTCTGAGACAACTCCTCCACTTTTCAATAAAAATTTAAACTGGTGAAAGACAGTCAAGATACTTTCACTTACCTGTGAACGATTTAAGTCGGCCACTTCCACACCTAGATAAGTTTTGAAACAGGCAACTTCCAGACCCGGATAAGCTTTAGTAAGGTAACTTCCAGACCTATGAGAGTTTATATGTCGGCCACTCTCACGCACCTCTATACAACAAAAGACAACATGTACACCTGCTACTGTGTTTAGAACGGTAAAGCTGCTTACCGAGCGACTAGGCTAACCCTTGCACCTAGCCCTTAAGGATCATACGGTACCCTTAACTTTAGGGAATAAATTACCCCTACCAACAATACACACACTGTTACACACTTTTTCTCTGCGCAGAAAATAAATGTTTAACCCAGATATTGGTAGATAGAAAAAAAAATGTAAACCTCAATGGCTTTGTTCAAACACGTGGCAGCAGAACCGGAAGTGCGTATACGCTATTGTGCGATCGTCCGCATACACAATTATGCGACTACCACACAAGCGTATAATTACTTTTTTTAACTGCGTACGCAAAAATGCGTTTTAGCTGCATACGCAAATACTGCAGCACCCCTCTAAACACAAGGTTCTATCAACAGAGGAAAAAACAAACTTTTTTTTTTCTCTCTTGTCCCTGGATTCTAATCAGCGCTTCCTCTACACAATAACCGGCAGTACGCTCTCAGCAACACTGTGGTAATGAAAGACTAATGCGTCTCTCAAAAGGCACCTCCACCCTTTTGCTGAGAGAGGACTGACCGAGTGTTATCGTGTATCAGATAGTGTGATAAACCTACGAGCCCCCAACTGTTGAATCGTCAGTATTAACCTTTAGTATATTCCTTCCTATAAACCTCTAAGATTCACCTGCCTAGAACCTCTAAGACACAAACCTGCCTAAAACCTCTAAACAGAACGCTAATTGCGTACGCAGTATAACCGCAAATAAAGACAGGAGTGGAATCTGTGTTTCCAACGCACAAGTATTATTCAGGTAAAAGTACAGTCAGTTACACGCAATCTATACATACATAAGTTAGGCGTAAAAGGAAATAATACAGACCCAAGTACAGTTATACATACGCTGCGCCTCTGGACCCAGAGATAGACCTCAGACTTGATATCCTCAGTTCACCCAAAATTCAGCATAAACTGGCAAACCAGTGTTCGGACACATGTATTTATTCCCCCCCAGACTGAAACAGGACAAAGGGAGAACTTCCTGATGATCTCATTGGTTCCCAGAGGAGAAGCGTATGTAACGACACATTTAGCAGGTTGTTTCAAATAGACTTTCCCTGCCTCTAACAGCCGGAGTCTTTCTGGTAACGCCTCCTGTAACATTCCATCAACTAAACATTTTGTTGCTTGTAAGTTCTGCGATCCGTAACTTGAGTTTGCATGATGCGATCTTTCCACCGATAACACCGGGATTCTGTAAAAAGCATACGCATCAGAACGAAACCAAACACACCTTGCTTATCATGTATAATACCTTAGATATCAAAAACCTCTATTTCTTAGCATTTAAACTAACTTAGCCAACTTGAATCATACAATTTGATACTAATGGAACCTTGTGTGCGAATATGTAGTGTGTGAGTATTCGGGGTTTGATATAAGGATGCTAGATAGTTTGGGGCAGATGCGTGCGCATGGAGCTACTTTTTCAGCGGTTTCATACTAAGTCTCATGCATTCGCTAATTGCGATTATTTAATAGTGCCCTTGTGGGAATAATTGTGCGTATGAAAAATGGTGAAAGAAGCGATCGCATAGTGCTAATAAAAATATCGCCACATGTACTATATTGTGAGTGCACCTAAAATGGCGCTTAGGCGGCCATTCGCAAAATGGCGTCTTGCGATCGCATTTCTAAAATGGAGTCTTGCGGCCATTCGCAAGATGGCGTCGCTGCGATTACATTTTAAACTGAACTTGTCTCACTCAATTATTCAGCTTCGACACTATAATCCTACAAAATCCCCAACTTTGTGCAAGTGTACCTAGAAGAACTGATACTGTTTTGAAGGCAAAGGGTGGTCACACCAAATATTGATTTGTTTTAGATTTCGCTTCTGTTCATTCACTTTGCATTTTAATTGATAGAAATAAACTATTAACACTTAAATTTTTGAGAGCATTCCTACTTTGCAGCATTTTTGCACACCTGTCTAAAACATTTGCACAGTATTGTATATAATATATATATATATATATATATATATATATACACTAGGGGTGTGCACCGGCCACTTTTCGTGTTTTGTGTTTTGGTTTTGGATCTGGATCTTTCTTCGTGTTTTGGATCTGGATTGGTTTTGCCAAAACCACCCTTGCGTGTTTTGGGTTCTGGGTTTTGTGTTTTGGATCTGTATTTTTTTGAAAAAAAGCATAAAAACAGCTAAAATCACAGAATTTGTAGGTTTTTCTGCTCCTATGCTATTATTAACCTCAATAACCTTAATTTCCACTAATTTCCAGTCTATTCTGAATACCTCACACCTCACAATAGTGTTTTTATGTCCAAAAGGTTGCACCGAGGTAGCTGGATGACTATGCTAAGCGACACAAGTGGGCGGCACAAACACGTGACCCATCTAGGCGTGAAACTGCAGTGGCAGACAGGATGGCATTGAAAAACTAGGCCCCAAACTGTACATAATGCAAAGAAAAAAAAGAGGTGCAAGATGGAATTGTCCTTGGGCCCTCCCACCCACCCTTATGTTGTATAAACAGGACATGCACACTTTAACAAACCAATCATTTCAGCGCCAGGGTCTGCCACACAACTGTGGCTGAAATGATTGGTTCGTTTGGGCCCCCACAAAACAAGCTGGCAATTTATCTGTCCCTGCACAAACTGGCTCTACGGAGGCAAGATGTCATCCTCATCCTCCTCATCCACCGATTCCTCACCCTCTTCAGTGTGTACATCCTCATCCTCACAGAGTATTAATTCATCCCTGCTGGAACCACAGGTCCCTCTGTACGTTCTGGAGGCAGGTCTCCCTGGAAGAGTTGATAATTCATTTTATGAACATCATCTTCTCCACATTTTGTGGAAGCAACCTCCTACGCCTTTCGCTGACAAGGTTCCCGGCTGCACTAAACACTCTTTCGGAGTACACACTGGAGGGGGGGCAACTCAGGTAAAATAGAGCCAGTTTGTACAGGGACCTCCAAATTGCTTCTTTTTCCTGCCAGTACAGGTACGGACTGTCTGACATGCCTACTTGGATGCTGTCACCGATGTAATCCTTTAACAGACAGACGCACGCTTGTCGCTGCTGCTTTGAGGATTCAAGTGCGGCTACAGCCCACACAATTCACAAAGACAGAAAAAAAAAAGAATATTTTTATTGTTTGTGGAGCACACTTTGAGGGTTACACCACCCTTTAACAGACACACGCACGCTTGTCGCTGCTGCTTTGAGGATGCAAGTGCGGCTACAGCCCACACAATTCACAAAGACAGAAAAAAGAAGAAGAATATTTTAATTGTTTGTGTAGAACACTTTGAGGTGTCACCACCCTTTAACAGACAGACGCACGCTTGTCGCTGCTGCTTTAAGGATGCAGGTGCGGCTACAGCCCACACATTTCACAAAGACCGAAAAAAAAGAACAATATTTTAATTGTTTGTGTAGAACACTTTGAGGTGTCACCACCCTTTAACAGACAGACGCACGCTTGTCGCTGCTGCTTTAAGGATGCAGGTGCGGCTACAGCCCACACAATTCACATAGACAGAAAAAAGAAGAATTTTTTTATTGTTTGTGTAGCACACTTTGAGGGTGTCACCACCCTTTAACAGACAGACGCACGCTTGTCGCTGCTGCTTTAAGGATGCAGGTGCGGCTACAGCCCACACAATTCACATAGACAGAAAAAAGAAGAAGAATATTTTTATTGTTTGTGTAGCACACTTTGAGGGTGTCACCACCCTTTAACAGACAGACGCACGATTATCGCTGCTGCTTTAAGGATGCAGGTGCGGCTACAGCCCACACATTTCACAAAGACCAAAAAAAAAAGAACAATATTTTAATTGTTTGTGTAGCACACTTTGAGGGTGTCACCACCCTTTAACAGACAGACGCACGCTTGTCGCTGCTGCTTTGAGGATGCAGGTGGAATCTAGACGGGATTTGGAACCGAGGACACACTACCTCCATCAATTGTCTAAATCCCACTGCACTAATGTCGGATACCGGACGCACGTCTAACACCAACATAGCAGTCAAGGCCTCAGTTATACGTTTTGCTTCAGGATGACTGCTGTCGTACTTCATCCTCATCGCTAGGGACTGTTGGAGGGTCAATTGTTTAGTAAAAGTAGTGATGTTCCTACTTCCTCTCTGGGATGATGAACAACTCCCAGCAGCAGCAACAGCACTAGGAGGAAGTGGTTCTTGATCTTTCCCTATTTTATTTTTATCGGAGAAAGTTTGGTCCTCCATTTATGTTATATTGATATATATACGTGCGGCTAAAGCGCACACAAACACAGAAAATATTTTTTTATTTTTGCTGGAGAGTAGTGCACTTTGTGGGTTACACCACCCTTTAAGAAATGAGCCAGCCGGCTCTTTACTTATGGGACACAGGCGCACGCTTGGCGCTGCTCCTTTGTTGATGCACGTGCAGCCACAGTGCACACAATTCACAAACACAGAAAATAATTTTTTTTTTGGTTTGGACTGGAGTGTACTTTCGGGGGTTACAGCACCCTTAACGGTCAAGCCAGCCGGCCCTTTACTTATGACACAGGCGCACGCTTGGCACTACTTTGTTGATGCACGTGCGGCTACTGCGCACACAATTCACAAACACAGAAAATAATTTTTTTTTGGTTTGGACTGGAGTGTACTCTCGGGGGTTACAGCACCCTTAACGGTCAAGCCAGCCGGCCCTTTACTTATGACACAGGCGCACGCTTGGCACTACTTTGTTGATGCACGTGCGGCTACTGCGCACACAATTCACAAACACAGAAAATAATTTTTTTTTGGTTTGGACTGGAGTGTACTTTCGGGGGTTACAGCACCCTTTAACGGTCAAGCCAGCCGGCCCTTTACTTATGACACAGGCGCACGCTTGGCACTACTTTGTTGATGCACGTGCGGCTACTGTGCACACAATTCACAAACACAGAAAATAATTTTTTTTTTGGTTTGGACTGGAGTGTACTTTGGGGGTTACAGCACCCTTTAACAGTCAAGCCAGCCGGCCCTTTACTTATGACACAGGCGCACGCTTGGCACTACTTTGTTGATGCACGTGCGGCTACTGCGCACACAATTCACAAACACAGAAAATAATTTTTTTTTTGGTTTGGACTGGAGTGTACTCTCGGGGGTTACAGCACCCTTAACGGTCAAGCCAGCTGGCCCTTTACTTATGACACAGGCGCACGCTTGGCACTACTTTGTTGATGCACGTGCGGCTACTGCGCACACAATTCACAAACACAGAAAATAATTTTTTTTTGGTTTGGACTGGAGTGTCCTTTCGGGGGTTACAGCACCCTTTAACGGTCAAGCCAGCCGGCCCTTTACTTATGACACAGGCGCACGCTTGGCACTACTTTGTTGATGCACGAGCGGCTACTGCGCACACAATTCACAAACACAGAAAATAATTTTTTTTTTGGTTTGGATTGGAGTGTACTTTGGGGGTTACAGCACCCTTTAACGGTCAAGCCAGCCGGCCCTTTACTTATGACACAGGCGCACGCTTGGCACTACTTTGTTGATGCACGTGCGGCTACTGCGCACACAATTCACAAACACAGAAAATAATTTTTTTTTTGGTTTGGACTGGAGTGTACTTTCGGTGGTTACAGCACCCTTAATGGTCAAGCCAGCCGGCCCTTTACTTATGACACAGGAGCACGCTTGGCAGTACTTTGTTGATGCATGTGCGGCTACTGCGCACACAATTCACAAACACAGAAAATAATTTTTTTTTTGTTTGGACTGGAGTGTACTCTCGGGGGATACAGCACCCTTAACGGTCAAGCCAGCCGGCCCTTTACTTATGACACAGGCGCACGCTTGGCACTACTTTGTTGATGCACGTGCGGCTACTGCGCACACAATTCACAAACACAGAAAATAATTTTTTTTTGGTTTGGACTGGAGTGTACTTTCGGGGGTTACAGCACCCTTTAACGGTCAAGCCAGCCGGCCCTTTACTTATGACACAGGCGCACGCTTGGCACTACTTTGTTGATGCACGTGCGGCTACTGCGCACACAATTCACAAACACAGAAAATAATTTTTTTTTTGGTTTGGACTGGAGTGTACTTTTGGGGGTTACAGCACCCTTAACGGTCAAGCCAGCCGGCCCTTTACTTATGACACAGGCGCACGCTTGGCACTACTTTGTTGATGCACGTGCGGCTACTGCGCACACAATTCACAAACACAGAAAATAATTTTTATTTTGGTTTGGACTGGAGTGTACTCTCGGGGGTTACAGCACCCTTAACGGTCAAGCCAGCCGGCCCTTTACTTATGACACAGGCGCACGCTTGGCACTACTTTGTTGATGCACGTGCGGCTACTGCGCACACAATTCACAAACACAGAAAATAATTTTTTTTTGGTTTGGACTGGAGTGTACTTTCGGGGGTTACAGCACCCTTTAACGGTCAAGCCAGCCGGCCCTTTACTTATGACACAGGCGCACGCTTGGCACTACTTTGTTGATGCACGTGCGGCTACTGCGCACACAATTCACAAACACAGAAAATAATTTTTTTTTTGGTTTGGACTGGAGTGTACTCTCGGGTGTTACAGCACCCTTAACGGTCAAGCCAGCCGGCCCTTTACTTATGACACAGGCGCACGCTTGGCACTACTTTGTTGATGCACGTGCGGCTACTGCGCACACAATTCACAAACACAGAAAATAATTTTTTTTTGGTTTGGACTGGAGTGTACTTTCGGGAGTTACAGCACCCTTTAACGGTCAAGCCAGCCGGCCCTTTACTTATGACACAGGCGCACGCTTGGCACTACTTTGTTGATGCACGTGCGGCTACTGCGCACACAATTCACAAACACAGAAAATAATTTTTTTTTGGTTTGGATTGGAGTGTACTTTGGGGGTTACAGCACCCTTTAACGGTCAAGCCAGCCGGCCCTTTACTTATGACACAGGCGCACGCTTGGCACTACTTTGTTGATGCACGTGCGGCTACTGCGCACACAATTCACAAACACAGAAAATAATTTTTTTTTTGGTTTGGACTGGAGTGTACTTTCGGGGGTTACAGCACCCTTAACGGTCAAGCCAGCCGGCCCTTTACTTATGACACAGGCGCACGCTTGGCACTACTTTGTTGATGCACGTGCGGCTACTGCGCACACAATTCACAAACACAGAAAATAATTTTTTTTTTGGTTTGGACTGGAGTGCACTCTCGGGGGTTACAGCACCCTTAACGGTCAAGCCAGCCGGCCCTTTACTTATGACACAGGCGCACGCTTGGCACTACTTTGTTGATGCACGTGCGGCTACTGCGCACACAATTCACAAACACAGAAAATAATTTTTTTTTGGTTTGGACTGGAGTGTAATTTCGGGGGTTACAGCACCCTTTAACGGTCAAGCCAGCCGGCCCTTTACTTATGACACAGGCGCACGCTTGGCACTACTTTGTTGATGCACGTGCGGCTACTGCGCACACAAATCACAAACACAGAAAATAATTTTTTTTTGGTTTGGACTGGAGTGTACTTTCGGGGGTTACAGCACCCTTAACGGTCAAGCCAGCCGGCCCTTTACTTATGACACAGGCGCACACTTGGCACTACTTTGTTGATGCACGTGCGGCTACTGCGCACACAATTCACAAACACAGAAAATAATTTTTTTTTTGGTTTGGACTGGAGTGTACTTTCGGGGGTTACAGCACCCTTAACGGTCAAGCCAGCCGGCCCTTTACTTATGACACAGGCGCACGTTTGGCACTACTTTGTTGATGCACGTGCGGCTACTGCGCACACAATTCACAAACACAGAAAATAATTTTTTTTTTGGTTTGGACTGGAGTGTACTTTCGGGGGTTACAGCACCCTTAACGGTCAAGCCAGCCGGCCCTTTACTTATGACACAGGCGCACGCTTGGCACTACTTTGTTGATGCACGTGCGGCTACTGCGCACACAATTCACAAACACAGAAAATATTTTTTTTTTGGGTTTGGACTGGAGTGTACTTTCGGGGGTTACAGCACCCTTAACGGTCAAGCCAGCCGGCCCTTTACTTATGACACAGGCGCACGCTTGGCACTACTTTGTTGATGCACGTGTGGCTACTGCGCACACAATTCACAAACACAGAAAATAATTTTTTTTTTGGTTTGGACTGGAGTGTACTTTCGGGGGTTACAGCACCCTTAACGGTCAAGCCAGCCGGCCCTTTACTTATGACACAGGCGCACGCTTGGCACTACTTTGTTGATGCACGTGCGGCTACTGCGCACACAATTCACAAACACAGAAAATAATTTTTTTTTTGGTTTGGACTGGAGTGTACTTTCGGGGGTTACAGCACCCTTAACGGTCAAGCCAGCCGGCCCTTTACTTATGACACAGGCGCACGCTTGGCACTACTTTGTTGATGCACGTGCGGCTACTGCGCACACAATTCACAAACACAGAAAATAATTTTTTTTTGGTTTGGACTGGAGTGTTCTTTCGGGGGTTACAGCACCCTTTAACGGTCAAGCCAGCCAGCCCTTTACTTATGACACAGGCGCACGCTTGGCACTACTTTGTTGATGCACGTGCAGCTACTGCGCACACAATTCACAAACACAGAAAATATATTATTTTTTTAGCACTTGTGGGGAGCACCCCTGATGGACAGAGCACCCCCTGGACAACACTACAGCACTCCTTTAGGACTGGGACACTGCACAGGACTTTGGAGTGGACACAGCCCCTATTGAGAACTGACTGCACAACACAGTCCAGCCAGCCCCTATGGACTTTGAAGTAGTGGACACAGCCCCTATTAACAACAGCAGCACAGCACAACACAGCCAGCCCCTATGGACTTTGAAGTAGTGGACAACAGCAGCACTACACTACACTACACTACACTACACAGCCCTAACTCCCACCCTCCCTCTTCACTGTCCACAGCCGAGTGAGAAAATGGCGCCGACGCGGGTACCTTATATAGGATCCAAAACCCGCGAGACTCGGAAGGCGGGATGATGACGTTTTGCCTCGATTTCAGATCCGAGTCAGGCGGGAAAAGTCGAGCCTGACTCGGATCAGACTCGGATCGGGGGGGCTCGGGGGGGTTTGGATTTCAGAAATCCGAACCCGCTCACCCCTAATATACACACACACACACATTATTTTTCCATCTCGCCTCCCACTCCTTTCTCCAATGTACAGTATGTAAATCCAGTATTATGGCTCCAGTTGCCGATGTACTTACAGTATGATTAAGCACCTGTCACTAGGTGTTATCACACCACCCACACCCAATCTCACCACATTACAACATTATCCCTATCATTCAGGTGCAGCTAATGAGACGGGGTGCGACCAGTGCACCAGAAGATGTAGAGCCCCCTCTGCATTCATCATATCAATACTTATATTGCTGTATTTTGGAATCTCTGCATTTTGTTTCAAAGCTTTTTCTTGATAGTACAAAAGGAAATTTTGGAAACCTGATCATAATATAAGACACAAAAAGCTGGTCTGTATGATTGTTAAACAGTTAAAACAATATATATATACTGTATACTGTATACAGTATATATATATATATATATATATATATATATATAATATATAAAACACAAAAATTAAATGATTGATGCACTGAAGTTGCTGAAGTATTCCTTTGTTACAGTAATAATCACTGGACTCTGGGAATCACGATCGCGGCTGAGATTACGCACGCAGTTATGCTGCAATTATATGCAAATTAATGCAATCACAAAGCCGTCGCACAGCCAGCATAGAGTCGCCCACTTCCGCTATCTCACATCCATAATACCTCACAGTCCTGCGTACATATCGGTAACATCGGCCCCTCATGCAGAATGACAACAGCTCTGACCTTACTCAGAAATTGCTAACCTCGTCGCACACAGTGAGTACTCAGGATGCGTATGCTGACGCCGTGGCTAATTTATGCATGCTCATGCAACGGCGTTCAAATGGACAGGCACGCCTGCGTTTCTCTGACCACTCCCCCGTCACCATCCCCAAATCTGACATCGACACTCAATCTGCGATGGTTTTCCTTCTACGTGCGTGATCACAGAGCAATTGCAATGCTACATCACGCACGTGCACTGCGGTGCATACGCATGCGCGGTACACACCATTGACCGATCCGCGCCCGCTGTTACAGTTGCGATCAGTATTGAATTAGGCCCTCTATGTGCTATTTTCTCTTCAGTGTGTGTGTGTGTGGGGGGGGTGCTCTTGTTGCCCCCCCCCCACAACCTTACCTTTATTCTGAGAAGAAGAAAACACCTCTAATTACAGACATTTATAATGGATTTCAGGATAATAGAGGCCTCTTTATTACATTATGGTTGGGCAATTAACACGCGACAAAGATTAAAGACATTGTCTCTGCAGGTACTGGGCCTCATAATTCCTGTCATCTCCCTGATTACAGACACTCGGCAAATGACTTCCAGCAGATGTATCCGTCTAATCAGGCTGCCGGGGAACCACCCCCTCTCCCTGCGCTATTAGGGACACGTGTGGCCGCCTAATAATACATACAGAGCATAGAGCTTCCCCTCTCTCTGCATGTATGCAGGTATGTGTATCCCAGCCTGCGCCATGCAGGAAGCCGTCGTTACCAACGTCACGATAACCTCGGGAGGCTGCTTATTGCTTATTGCTGCTGTTTATAAACAGAAACCAATATTATTGCTACAGTATGTTGTACCATAGCAAGGACTGCACCGTGCGTGGTACATGGTACAATTCTTTATTACTCATTGTGATCAGTACAGAAATCTAAAAATTACCACTTTGCTTACGTATCTGACATAGACAGTAACAGTAGGTGCAGAGCAATTAGACTGCGGAATTTTCTTTGTTCTCAGAATAAACAGAAACTTATTACCAGAGAGTATATGAGGCTGGAATTCAGAAATGGATACAGATCAATATATAGGCATGTACCGTATTCAGGGGCTGGTTCCAAGTCACGAGCTGATACGACCGCTTAAGCTGGCCACACGTCTAAAGATTATCTGTCCAACCAGCCAACTAGTTGATTGGTTAGAATGAAAATCTGGTAAGGTATACAATCAAATGACAATCAGCAATTTGCTCCCAAACGCCGGAAAATGGACAAAAACTGTTGTTTGAACAAATTGTTTAGATCAAACATTTAACAAACTTGTCTGACGTCATTTTCATCTGTTTTCTGGCATTTAGGAGCAAATTGCTGATCATCATTTACTCCCATATGTTACCAGATTTTCATTCCAACCAATCAACTACATACCTCCCAACTGTCCCGCGGTGGGGGGGAAGTTGGCGGGAAGCATACACGCTCTGCTATGCAGAGCAGTGTGTATGCAGAGCTAGAATAGACGCTGTGCGCATGCGCACATCATCTATTCAGAGTTCAAGGGGAAGCCCGGGGGCTGCCCAGCATCTCGGAGATGCTGGGGACGCCTTCGGCGCGCGCAAGTCCCGACTCCCTCCCAACAAATGTTGGGAGATATGCAACTAGTTGGCTAGTTGGACAGATAATCTTTAGACGTGTGGCCAGCTTTAGCCTGCGTGTGGCCAGCTTTAGCCTGCGTGTGGCCAGCTTTAGCCTGCGAGTCTGCGACTTTATGCTAATAAAACTATCAGGCCTTCACCTGGTGCAGTGGCATTACTAGGGTGGGGGCGGAGTGTTGCCGGTAATGCGAGACGAACTAGGTGACACTAAGATAACAGAGCTGCTGTGCTATTTTGGTGTCACCACCTCAGAGGGGTCACTGGGCAGCGAGCCGCAGTCATGTAATCCACATCCTCCCGGTGTCCTGAGAGGCTGGGGGACTCCCAGCAGCTCCTGGAGCACTAGGCAATCCTCCAGCGTGGCTCACACGAAACGGGTCAAAACAGGGGCGTGGCCTCACTGCCGTAAGGCCACGCCCCTTTCAAGGGGTGTATAGGATGACTGCTCTGGTGTACAAGTGTGCGCTTGAACGTGCAAGGACTGAGGCTCCCACTTTCAGTACCTTAGACGCAACAGTCCCACGTGGAACCATCGGATGCGCCAATGATGCATATTCTCCGTCTCCTCCCCCGATGTGAACGATTAAGCGTGTGAGTTTGCAACCAGTTCAGCGACACACCCATGAGATGGGCCATCTTTGTGCGTCTGAATTGTCACCGCCCAGGGACAGCTAATGCGAATTAGGCCCAGTATGCGTCTGTACACAATGATAGGAAGTGCCGTTTGAGCCGTAGACGGGCACCTGTACCTGTCATCCTGCTTCGGCTAAGTCACAGACGGTCTCTCTGATTTTGGAGGATGTAACCTCCAGATGAGCAGACAGCTATAAATAATTCCCAATTATACAAATCACTGCATATATATTTATGGATGTTACAGAACCTTCTCTTTCATATCATTCCCACGTGTAACCTAGATCTTTACATGAGTACAAAGAACAATGCAGATCTTATGCTGCCTGTTTTATTCAGGACTGCAGTTTGGAACTCATTAAAATTAATCGTGAGAAGAACTCATTAGAGTTTATCCTTTGTTAAATGAAAGTCTAATTCCTGCCCAATTAAAGCATTATCCTAGACAGGGCTTTGGCTGCTTTGTGCTTCCCGTATAAGCAGTCAGTGCAGATGATGTTTGATTATCGGACCTGCCCAACCTGTGACCCAGCACCCGATGTTTCTCCTTCCACATGCTGTGAGATCAGGAGCCGCACTTCATCAGACGTGGATCAGGTGTGAACTGCTGCGCTGTGCGCCACAAATCAGTGCTCCATGTGAGTAAATCGCAGGGGAATTCCGTGTCTGCATCTATTGGCAACATTGGGCCGGATTCAGCAAGGAGCACACGGATGCAGACGCACGCAATTGGTTGATGGTTTTGCACTGCGCATACATCGCAGTGTGCGTGCGCGAACCGGCCAGTGCGATGGAGTATGTGTACGCAGAGAGTCCGCAGCCCTGGGGACAAGTGATTGATAGGAAGGGCCGTTTGTGGATAGTGAGGGCGGGGGGGGGAGGGCTGGGCAAACGGAGGCATGTCTGTGTGTTTGGACGGCATTTCAGGGGCGTGCATAATTAAGCCCTTGCGACGACGGACGCAGCCTGAGGTCTAGTTGCACACAGGAAGTCTCGCTATGTATGCGGGAGGGTCAGGTCAACCACTATTGTGTGTATGGGTCCGATGGTTCTTGATGTTGCCGATGTTTCCGCTGTCTTGCCAGGTATAGAGGACGCAAGTAAAGGGAAGTGGGTGGTATTACGTAGTGCTGGGCGTCTGCTTATTCTCCTGCGAATGCCATGCATATGCATTCATT